>CM075310.1:8217676-8597012 GCA_037672795.1 Lagerstroemia speciosa
TCGTCTGAATTTCAAATATCTACAGATATTGCTGGATGTTGTTTCAGTATTTAACATGGTAACTTCTCTTTCTCAAAAGAGACAGTCTATAAAATTAACTCATGAAGGAATCGAGGTCAGCCGGCAAGATCCGTTGATTTACTTGTTATATCTTAACAAAATTCTAATTCTGATTGGAACTTCTTCCCTTCCACGTGCAACTTGTATACAGGTCTTTAGAGAGTACTACCCTATAAATCAAGATTATGCTACCCTAGAATGTGTCTGGGAAACAGACAAATTTGTGTTGATGGAGAGAATGCACAAGGGCAAGATTGAAGGTGAAGTTCAGGAACTTGACAAGAATGATTCCATAGATGAAGTACGAGTGCAATATGAAAGTATTGAGGCTCTCCTTGGAGGTAGGCCATCTGCTAATTCTTTTAATCTCATCTTGATTCTGTAGTAAATCTCATGTTTTATGCATGGGGTGTCTTTTTTGTTGTAATATTACATCTTAAAATGTTTTAATGGGAAACGCAAATAAAGTATTTATGTCTACTGCAGATGAGGAACCTGATCTAATCCCAAAAGTGGCAGAGGTGAACAAAGGTGCCAATGGATGTCTAATTCAGATCAAGGAGGATGAGACTGAACCATTCACGAACCCAAGTGATGATAAGCCTGCTGAAGATTTTCGAGAGGCAGAAGACAGCACAGCTACTACACTGATCCCCGAGGATACGTTATCTGCAGATGGTGGCTCAATGACACCTACTATCTCAGCTATGACATCGGGTCCAAGAGCTGGACCGAAGAAGGTGGCATTCATATCCGTAAAGAGGCACTCACCATCAAAACCAACTGAGGTGGATCTTCACCCCCCGAAGAAAACTAGAAGGGAAGATGAGAGAAAGGAAGATCCATTTTGCAATTTGCTTGCAGGTGGGTACTTGAGGGAGATAGTCTCTTCTAAACATTGTGCGTAATTGAATTTTGCAGCCCTTATTTTCCCCATGAAATATTCTTTCTGCTCTTGTTGATCTTCTGAGCTGTTCGCCGGTTGTCGTTTTTTAATTTGCCAGTGTTAATTCCTCTGCGCACTGCTCAAGTTCGAGTTTAATCTCGATATTGATCAGCAGTAGTGCCTCCCGTGTCCTTACTATTGACCATCTCCAGACTTTAATCTTAATTTCCACAAATTTGAGCTTTTTTTTGAAGTTCTAGATCTCGCTCTCATATGCTCCGAAGCTTCGTAAAAGATGGCCACTGACTTGATAAATGCATTCTGTCCCTTCCAGGCGATCGGAAAATAGAGAAATAGTTAATATATTTAAGATAATTATGTATTTGTAAAATACCGTCTTAATTCATCCTATTCATCGGATCCGGGATGGGATATAGTTCCGAATCATTCAATATTGCTGCTCTTGGTTTAGCTGCAGCTCCAATTCAGAAATCTGCTCGAATTAACACCACTCAGTAGTTGAACGAGTGACTTAAGAAAATATTAGTTAAATTGTATCAATTGAGAAATTGGACGTCGAGGTTGGAGTATTTAAGATTCTGTACGGTCAAATGCATCCAACCTCCTCAAATTCAACGTTCACTAGAGAAGTCAGATCTCAAAACCCACCTTCCCAATTTTGAAATTGAAATAAAAATCAAAACTTCCCACCCACACGTACATACTGCCACTCTCACGTCTTCGTCTTCACTACATCGCTCAGATCTGATTTATCTTTCCATGGACGCTCCTCTCTCCCTTTCGCCATAATTTCTCCTTCCCTCCCCCCCCCAACATTCCTTAGCTCTCACTCCACTCCCTGCGGCCCCCCCGCCATCTCTCTGTCTCTCTCCCCCCTCTTCTCTGTCTCTCTATAATGCCTCATTGTCCCTGACCAAGAACTCCACTCACCAAGTCACCATGAGCTCGCAGGCTCCGAAGCTCACAAAACCCTGTAAACCCCACCCGCATTCCTTGCAGTCGCAGTCCAATTCGAGGGCACCCAACTCCTCCTCTTCCTCCTCCTCGTCAGTTTCCTCCCACTTGGCCATGGTCGAGCTGAAGCAGAAGATCCTCACTTCCCTCTCCAAGCTTGCTGATCGGGACACGTACCAGATCGCGGTCTCTGATCTCGAGTCCACCATTCAGACGATCTCCCACGATGCCATCCCCATGCTCCTCAACTGCCTCTTCGAGTCCTCCAACGACCCCAAGCCTGCTGTGAAGAAGGAGTCCATTCGGCTCCTCGCTTTTGTATGCTCGAGCCGTGGGGAATCCATGTTCAACCACTTGACCAAGATCATTGCTCAGCTCTCCAGGTGATTGATTGATGCAAACAGAATTGTTCTTCTTCGTTGGACTTTATTTAAACTGCAGTGTCTGTGTTTGGTCGAATGTGTTCTTCTATTCGATACCGTGGGTTCGTAGATACCTTGGGTTCGTAGATCCGTACATATCTTTTGGTCGGTCTTCGTTCATGAAGGATGAACATGGGTTTGACTATTTTCGCATCTCAATGCCTTTACGCTATACTCTTGTGTTAATTTCTTTAACAGAAAAAATGGTTTTTTTTTCCCATGACAAGAGTCGCGACTATAAAGGGCAGGGCGGTGAAGATTCAGCATTGATCAGAAACTTGGGGCTCAGCCACCAAATCTCTGGAGTCCTTACTACTAAACTTTCTTTGAATAATGTACGCGGTGGTAGCTTATTTAAGGGTGCGAGCACATGCAGCTGAATCAAATACATTTGGATCCTGTTGGTATTGCCCCTGATTGTCCGCTGATTCACTGCTTGAGGCACACCCTTGGTTTTGAACTATTAGACCATAACTTTGCAATGTACGGCATTAATATTTATAGTGCAGGCAGAGAAGCTATAGATCTTGTCAGGGATTGCCATTTCTTTGAATAGAGTTTTGCTCTCTATGTTTGCTATTTCTTTTTCTCAAATACTTGATCTGCCAACCTCCCCAGGAGGCTCAAGGACTCGGATTCTGCGGTGAGGGATGCGTGCCGGGATGCTATTGGTGCACTTTCTGCACAGTACTTGAAGAATGAGGGAGTTGTGGGCTTGTTTGTGAAGCCACTATTTGAGGCAATGGGGGATCAGAACAAAGTGGCACAATCTGGTGCAGCAATGTGCATGGCAAAAATGGTGGATTGTGCAGCTGATCCACCAGTCGCTTCATTTCAGAAAATGTGCCCACGGATCTGCAAGCTGCTTAATAACCCCAATTTTCTAGCTAAGGCTGCTCTATTGCCTGTTGTCTCTAGCTTGTCCCAGGTTTGTGAGCTGTGTTCTGCTTAGCAAAATGCGTTAATTTTATTAATTTTTCTGCAACACTTGTTGAACGAATCCTTCTTATGGAGAAATTCACTATAACTGAGAACTCAGAAACTAGATATCAAAAATTATTGACAGTCATTCAAGTATAGCCTTTTGAGTGGCCATGCAACTTGGTGGATCAAATTTTGCCTAAGATGAGGCATGCTTAGGCATGACTTCTCCATTTTGCTGGCTCTTAATTGGTTGAGAGAGGTTGAAGGCATCAGAATGCAAATCTTACTTAACTGGGGATCCCTATGTGTTGGCATTTTTGAGGATGCTTAATGTCTGTGCTGTTGCTGCAGGTGGGGGCAATTTCTCCACAGTGTTTTGATTCATTGCTGCAAGGTATTCAAGATTGTCTTGGGAGTCCAGATTGGGCTACACGGAAAGCAGCAGCAGAAGCGTTAATTGCCTTGGCAATGCATTCAAGCAACCTTATTACTGATGGAGCTGCCTCCACATTAACTACGCTTGAGGGTTGTCGCTTTGATAAGGTAGATATGTGTCAGTATTCTCTATGATTAATAGTTAGATAGTGGAGATCAGTCGGTCACTTCAGGTGAAGTTGTAGTTATAGTGAAAGCAGAGAATGGAATTTCTATGGGAGAATATTTATCAATTCATGAGGATGCTTGAGCTGTGGCTACTTCTGATTACATAATTGTGGAGCCTCGAGGTTATCTATGTACAAGTTCCCCTGCTTAGATAAGTAATTTTAAGTCTGAGTTGACCAGAGAAAATTGTTTGTTCGCTTGCATTTACAGATAAAGCCAGTCAGAGATAGCATGCTGGAGGCCTTGCAGTTATGGAAGAAGATTCTAGGGAAAGATGACGGAGGTCCTGATGACCAAAAATCTGCTCCTCAGGGTGAGCTCATCGTAGAATTTCTTGTTAAAGTACTCAGTTTTCTCAAGCTTTTTGGAGCTATAGATGAACTGTTTTCTCTGTGGTCATTATATCAGAAAGCGAGAATCCTGAGCCTCAGGAAATGTCACAGAAAAATGACGCAAATCCATCTGACAGTAAAGAGTCTTCAGGAAAGGATTCTTCTAAAGGTTCTTCCCCTACTGGGGATCCAGTTTCCAAAGCTAAATCGGGAAATATTCCGGACAAAGCAGTTGTTATACTGAAGAAGAAGGCGCCCGCTCTTACTGATAAAGAGCTAAACCCAGAATTTTTCCAGAAACTTGACTCTAGGGGCTCTGGCGATTTGCCCGTAGAAGTAGTTGTGCCCCGTAGATATCTCAATTCTTCATCCTCCGGTAATGAGGAAGGGTCAGGCGTAAATGTTGCTGAGCTTAGAGGGAGATTCAATCGCATGGGCAACAACTCAGAGGAACTTCAAGGATCATCTATGAGTAAATCTCGTAGCACGGAGAGAGGAATAAATGGTAAAGAGTGGAGATTAAGATCATTTGACGGTGATAAAATTGATGTGAGCCAGAGAGAATCAACTGCTGCTTCTGCCAAGACTGAATGTCAGTCTGAAGGAGGCTCCTTTAGCAGCAATAAGGGAAACTGGATTGCTATACAAAGGCAGTTACTACAATTGGAGAGACAGCAAGCTCATCTCATGAGCATGCTCCAGGTATAGTCCAAGAACCTATTATCCCATCCAAAGCTCCATTGTTCTTACCTTCATAAATGATGTGATCTGGCATTTTTCTCGGCCACAGGATTTTATGGGTGGTTCTCATGATAGCATGATAACGTTGGAACACAGAGTCAGAGGTCTTGAAAGAGTTGTCGAGGACATGGCTCGGGATTTGTCCATATCATCGGGCAGAAGAGGTGGTGGTTTCCCTTTGGGGTTTGAGGGAGCGACGGGCAGGTCTCTGGGAAAGTACAATGGCTTCTCTGACTACTCAGGTGGTGGGAAATTCGGAAGGGGAGGTGAAAGATTTGCCCAATCTGAGGGAACTGCATCCAGCTTAAGGGGAAGAAACCATGCGTGGAGGTCTGACATATCCGAAGGGTGGGATAGGGATAGGGATTTTCCTCCCTATGGAAGTTCCAGGAATGGGCTAATCGGTGCCAGGAAAGGCCTTGATGGTGGGCGGAGAGGTTGGGATAAGGAGGCTGCTCCTCCTGTACGGCATGGGGAAGGGCCTTCAGCAAGAAGTGTATGGCAAGCATCAAAAGACGAAGCTACCCTTGAGGCGATTCGGGTAGCCGGGGAGGATGGCGGGAGTTCTCGGGGAGCTAGGGTTGCTGTGCCTGAGCTGACAGCAGAGGCCATCGAAGATGATAATGTGGGGCGTGAGCGAGACCCTGTTTGGGCTTCTTGGACCAATGCTATGGATGCCCTTCAGGTGGGTGATATTGATGCAGCGTATGCTGAAGTTTTGTCTACTGGGGATGACCTGTTGCTGGTGAAGCTAATGGACAGATCAGGACCTGCCATCGATCAGCTTTCGAATGAGGTTGCAACTGAGGTCCTTCATGCTGTAGCGCAGTTTCTGCAGGAACAGAACTTGTTCGACATTTGCCTGTCTTGGATTCAGCAGGTACAATTATTTTGCCTTTCCCTCAAAGAATTTTGTTGAGTTCGAGATCGAGCGGTTCAGTTCTGACTTCCCATTTTTTCACTTCCCAGTTGTTTGAGATGGTGTTGGAGAATGGACCAAACCCTGTGAGCCTTCCCATGGTAGTGAAGAAAGAGCTCCTATTCAACCTGCATGAGATTTCTTCAGCTATCGACCCTCCGGATGATTGGGAAGGAGCCACACCCGATCAGCTCTTACTGCAGCTTGCTTCGGCATGGGAAATCGATCTGCAGCAGTTTGAGAAGTAATTGCGCACCAAAAGATCCTAAAATGGATTGGTCTCATGCTTCTAGCCTACCAAATTTTTTGATTTAGTAGCTTAGAAAAGATTGGATCATGCTCCTTACTGTGCCAAACTTCATTCTGTTCAAATATCATAGTATCAACGCAGGTTCGATATCGGAACCTGGCAAGGTCAGTGGTTGATGCTCCTAACCATGCTGTTCTCTCCTTACACCACCACCTAGTATACGAAGAACGTTGAAGTTCAATTAATCCACAATTTGAGTCAGATTGATTTTTTTTTAACAATTATACCTTTTTTTTGTACTTTTAAGATTTAAATTCGATAGCTTGTATAAGGGAAAGAAATGCTTAGCAGGTCAAATAAAAAAGTTCACATTCACCTTATATATTTTCAATTTTCAGCTTCCGAGAACGGACTACATTATTAAACTGATAATATGCAATAAATCAGGTTCAAAATTTGATTCTCTTGAAGTCAGTATCTGAGATTAATGGTGGATTCCAAACAGTATAATATACGTAGATTAATCGGTTACTGCAGCTAATGGCCGGATCATCTAGACCCGGACCAGATCACCCCTCGGTCGGGTCGGAGTTCCGGTCAACGCTGACGGACAGGTAGAACAAGGCGAGCTTCAGCTCATTTTCTCTGTTTTCAGTATTTCCGTTCTTTTTCCATTCTTCTGCAGTCGCGGATGCCTTCTCCTCCGATTTTCATGGCGTCCTCTTCTTCCTCCCCGACGACTCCCTCCCTCTTCTTCTGCCTCACAATCTTCTCCCTCTTCACCTGGCCCTCCCACTCACTGCCCATAAAGCTACCATTCCACCCGGAGGACATCCTTCCCCTGCTGCCCAGGCAGCTCTCATGGCCCATCCTCAACTACCTTCGCAGCCCAGCGGATCTCCTCCCCACTTTCGTCGGCGCCGCTTCCGCCTCCAATAGCAGCTTGGATTGGAAAGGCGCGTGCTTTTACGAGAACACCGCCTGGATTGAGTTCCACAACAAGAGCGGCAGTGAATTCGGTGGAGGAACTCTCCATGTCAAGGTCGGATTCATGCTTCCCTCTCTGGTTATTTTCCGTGTCTTTCTACTCCATTTCTTGGTTTGCTTATGCAACTATACGCATAATCTTTTTGGGGAATCCTGGGGTTTTGGGCTTGTGGGCGTGGTCTAATTTGGACGTTTGGATCCTCGGCAGCATTTCGCTGTTCCCTATTGATGAGATTTTGGTCAAGCAGTTGATTTGATTTCTTCTCCTAGAACAGTTTCGTGCCCTCAAGCAATTGATTTTTACACTGCTCAATCAAGTATTGATTTCAGCCGGAATCTTTGGGTACCTCGTTAACTGTTCAGTTGTGATTGGAGTTATGAATCAGTAACTCGTTGAGTTGGTTACCATCAATTATAGGTCCAGCCTCAGGAATTTATCTCACTTCGTTGTTGCAAATGATGGAAGTTCTTTCCGTCTGAGTTCCTTTCGGCATTCACCCTGCTGCCTCGCTGAAAATAAAATTCTCGACTTTATCCAGGAGTTGATTTAATTTAAAATTTGAAAATATATAGCACAATGGACTAAGTCCAGCCGAGCATCCTTTTTTATATCTGTAGTTTCATGAGCGTCATTCTCGTGTTATATGTGCGTGTATGTTGAGTTTGTCTGTATATTCCATGCCTGTAACTGTGGCGTTGGCTCATACACTAAACCAGGTCAGCAAACCCCATAGCTGGACGTGTATGGACCTTTATGTCTTTGCCACTCCATATCGTGTAACATGGGACTACTATTTTAAATCCCGGGAGCACACATTCGAGTTCAAGGAGTGGGAAGAAAAAGCTGAATATGAATATGTAAGTTACAGTCACTTTGCAATCCTATTGCTACAATGTTTTAATTGCTCTCATTGCTTAAAGTTGGTATTCACATTCTCTCAGGTTAAGAACAGAGGAGTCTCAGTCTTTCTCATGCAAGCAGGAATGATTGGAACTCTTCAAGCGCTGTGGGATGTCTTCCCATTGTTCACGAATACCGGGTGGGGGGAGAAAGCTAACATTGGATTCCTCAAGAAGCACATGGGAGCATCCTTTGAAGTTCGCCCTCAGCCATGGTTTACAAATATTAGTGTCGAAGACATTCATTCGGGAGATTTTATCGCAATATCAAAAATTCGAGGGAGGTGGGGTGGTTTTGAAACTCTTGAGAAATGGGTCAGCGGAACTTATGCTGGTCACTCGGCCATTTGCTTGAGGGATTCAGAGGGAAAGCTGTGGGTCGGTGAATCCGGACATGAGAATGAACAGGTAAATCTGGTTGAGTAGTAGCATCACGTTAGCATGTGTGAACTAAAAGAGAAAGGTTGCGTTAACATGTAGTAATACGGTGTAAGGTGTTTGTTAGGTCATACCTTGATACTCTTTTCTACGATGAAATTTCTTCATTGATTATTCTAATTTATATGTCTCTTCTATGCTATAAAATTAGAAGCTTCATTTCTTAATTTAATTTAAGACAACCTTCCTAATAAAGCGAGCATCTTAAACACATCTTCCTTTTTTTTTATTTCTCCTTGGTATTCCCTGTACCTATCATATACTGTTTCTTTTTCGTGTGATTCGCTTACTGATGGACTTGACAGAAAATACTTCCTCTTGCTTTTTTCTTTCTTTGGCTAAGTAAAAGCTTCCTCTTGCTAAAACAATCAAATTGTTTCTCAAAGTATTTTCTGTCTTTGTGGCCCTTGAATTAGTGGAAAAGACTCAGCGCATAGTATTTAAAGATGTTTGTTCTTCCATTTATTGCAGGGAGAAGATATCGTTGCAATGGTTCCTTGGGACGAGTGGTGGGAATTTGAGCTAACAAAGGACGATGCCAATCCTCACATTGCTGTACTTCCCCTGCATCCTGATGTGCGGGCCAAGTTCAATGAGACTGCTGCATGGGAGTACGCTCGAAGCATGGATGGACAACCCTATGGTTACCATAACATGATATTCAGTTGGATTGACACTATTGATGGAAATTATCCACCTCCCTTGGATGCTCATCTGGTACTAACACAACCACATATTCCAACATTTGTGCTGAATTGAAACATTAACTTGCCCCCATCTAATACTTTTAGCTTTGGAGCCAGCTGGGACGCGGTGGCATAAATGGTCGGGTTTTAGTATACCTACCTGCTATTTGTTGCCACTCATCTAAATTTTCATCACGATTCAGCGCTACTTCTCGGGCCTTTGATTTTCTCATTCTCATTGCAGCTAATTCCATGTATGTTGGTTACTGGTTTTTACTGAAAGCTCTATCGCATCGCAGGTGGCATCAGTTATGACTGTGTGGAATCAAATACAACCTGCATATGCTGCTAACTTGTGGAATGAAGCTCTCAACATACGACTTGGTACTCAGGTACTGACCTGTCCAAGACTTTATGAAATTTTCTTGTGTCTTCTTGTTAAAATATAATGCAATAGTAAGTTGAAGTATTTGATAGATGTGATCTTTGGGAATCTTGATGGCGGTGGTTGAACTGATCACAGGGTCTAGATATACCTGACATCTTGGTTGAAACCGAGAAGAGGGGATCTTCTTTTGCCGAATTGCTTACAGTTCCGGAGGAGGATGATTGGTTGTATAGTGACGGGAAGTCAACCTCATGCATTGCTTTCGTGCTCGAGATGTACAAAGCGGCTGGACTTTTTGATCCTATTGCAAGCTCCATACAAGTCACAGAGTTCACGGTAAGAAACAAAGAGACAAACAAAAGGAGAGTTTGTGTATTAAAAGTACTAATTCATTCTGTTTCTCGTGAAATATTCAGATCAAAGACGCATATTCTCTGAGGTTCTTTGAGAACAACTCGAGCCGATTGCCCGAGTGGTGCAACAGAAAAGGTGATGTGGAGCTTCCGTTCTGTCAGATCAAAGGGAAGTACCAAATGGAACTCCCTGGGTACAACACCATGGACCCGTACCCGCATATGAATGAAAGGTGCCCCTCTCTACCGCCGAAATACTCGAGGCCAGCAAACTGCTAGCACCTCGTTTCCACAGCAAGTCCTGGATCGGCACCGCAGGAGCTGATGATGCCATCAGATTTTCGGGTTCAATAGTTTTTAGTGGTGTAACTATGTTTTGTAGATACATACACTACTGGGTTGTTCAGGTGGGTTGAATGCTGGCCATGGAATTACTGAATCTACATGGGAGAAGTATGGCTCTGTAATCCGGGTAGGATTCGTTTGTTTGTCCCAGAAATATACGATTCTGACTTTGAAAGCCAATACAGATCCACAGGAGGATGGACAACATAGAAGATGGACTGGTAATCTGGGTCGATTTTAACTCTTTCCTCCACGCTCCCCATGGCTGTGCATGCTCCGTCCTCAAAGATCATTGAGATGGGAGCACGGATGATCCTGTTCGAAGATCGTTTGAGATATCCAAAGCCCGGGTCTTAGCAGGAAACCATCACTCAATTGACATCAGAGTGCAAACATCACCTTAAGATCGGATAAGGAGGTCTTTCCTATGTTGTAGTATTGAGTTTCACTAGTTTAGGAGTCTGTAAACAGATTACTGCCCGGGGTCTTGACAGCACCGATGGCATCACCATTCTTCAGCACAGCCTGCAGAAGAAGCACCCCTTGAACTTCACCAGAATTGTGGAATTACGTTTCAATAATATGACCAAAACAACAGTCTCAGATTTTAGCTTTGATGCCTGTTTAAAGAGCGATGATTGTGGCATCAACTATAATATTTACACAGCACGTGGTGGTTGATCATTACATATCTAAAGGAGACCATAGCAAAAGCCTGCAAAGGCTTTTCTTTCTAGTTGCTAATTAAGAGAGACGCCAAGCTTTGTGCGTGCGGTCCTTAGTCGTAATGAGCTGTGAGAATTTTTCTGAATTCCTGCTGCCTTTCGCCAAGGCAACCTGAACTGACCAAGGAGGATATCCAGACCTCATCAGATTTAATTGGCTCGTCATCATCGTTCCTGTGCCAGCTCCAGAATGCATGAGAGGAATTCACAAGCTTGAGCTCTCCGTGACCAAAGCTTGCCTCACGAAAGACTGACCATTTGGGCTGAGGATCCTTATACCTATCCAAGAAAGACCACGGAGAATTCATTCAGTTTCCTCACAGCAGGCAACTTGAATTTGCAGGGAAAAAAAAAGGTGAGTTAAAGAACTGGAAATCCCAAACTTCAGAGATGGAGGGCGTACTTCTGAGCTAAGCCTTCTCTATTGCCACCATCTCCAATTGTAATGTGTACGGCACCACAGGAATCAGGTCTTCCCTTGTAAACACGCTTCTGTTAAATAATTATCTGCATTAATTCATCACCTAGCATATCTATATATTTATAATTGCATATGAGAATAGCAAGACAAAAGAGTGCACAAGTGGAGGTGTACCGAGCGTTCATAAGCATGCACATGTCCGGTCAATACTATATCCACTCCAGCAGCATAGAGCAAGGGCTCCATAGCTTCCATCATCCTGTCTCCTTCCCCTTGATGAGCATAATTACTATTATACCATGGAACATGAAACAAAGCTATGAGCCACGGGGTCTTGCTCCGATCCACTTTTGATAGGTCCGCCTGTGCATGAAAATAGTGAAGAGGAAACATATGACTCCACCAAGTGTAGGGCTGTAAAGATTCTCAACTATTTCTAATTACTGGGTCTTGTTTATTAACTCTCTCCCAGTTTTGGAACAGAAGAAACTGTTAAAGTGATACTGGTGCTTAGATTCTCAACCTTGTGTCTTAGTCCTAGTCTGTTACGAGGGCAGACGAGGCTAATACCCAGCAGTAGTGTGTTATGTGCCACTGATGTGTGTGGTATTACCAACAAATTATAAGGTTCAAGAATCCTATAGCAAATTATGAAAAATGAAAGATACCCCATCACAAAAGATGTAGGGAACAGCTAACCTTCAGCCAATCATATTGCTCTGAGTACTCATCATAGTCCGCATATGACCCTAGCATGATAACATGGACTCCAGCAACCTCAAATGAATAGTAAAGATTTGAGCTCGACCCACTCTCCTCAAAGGGCATTTTCCATCGAGCATTATAGGATTGAAACCCCTCTTTGAACAGCGGAATGATCTCCTCTTCGTGGTTTCCTTCAGTCACCATCCAAGGCCTCGCACTTGCAAGTGGCTGAACGAGCTGACCAAATGTATCCCATCGATGCTGCAAGTAGTCAGCATAGGAAAGGTCTCCAGGAAGGAGATGAACATCATACTTACACTGGTCAATGTGGTCCAGGGTGGACTTAGTCCAACCAGTTTGGCCCATATCCCCTGCCACAGCAAAAGTAACTGGAAGCTGTGCTGGTGGAGTTCTAAGCTGGAACTCTGGACCTTCTCCCCCACATCGGTAATAGTATACTGCGCTATCTTCAAGTGGCCCAATAACCACATGGTGTATCTTGCCCGAGTTATAGAGTAGATAACTATAGGAAGTGCTCTCTCCTTGTGCAATATGCTCATATTTACCAGGAAAAGTCCCATATTCGACAGAGGATGGAGAGTATTTATCATCTGTGATCCATGAAACTCGCATCTGCTTGTCTCCAGCCAAAGATATGTGAACCTGCAGTATGACAATTTCCATCCATCGAGAGCGGAGTTGAAGAAGACAAGAGCACAGAGATTGCCATTTGAAAAAGACGAAAAATCAATAGACAACAGCCAGCAAAGAACTTAAGGGAATTTCAATTTTGATAAGCTCAACATTAAAAAAAAAAAAGATGTCACTCTGTCACCACACCACACTTATCATCAATAAATTCATGGCATAGACAAAATTTGCCAGAAACTACGGTTCCAATGTTACATTAGCGCAGCTAGATTAGGAAATTAAGACAAAAATCACATACTTTGGACGGGGGCAGTTCCGATTTTGATCCTGAGCTCAAGCATTAATATGTAAGCAGTTTATTAACTCTACAGACCGGAACTCCCCAGAGTCTATCGATCCACTCAATCAACAGCTCTTATCTCACAAACACAAGACATTTCATAAACAAATCACTAAGAATCATACAAGCTGAAAAGGTAAGAGCAGTGAGGATCACAAATCCACGCCAGATCAGCTCCTAATCAGAAGACCAGCACGAAAAACCCTGATACAAGTGACCTTTCCAGCTCGATTTGTTAAGGAACCTCCGAAGGCGGAAGGAGACACGGTTCAGGTCATAATCATACCTGCTGAGGAAAGGAGGCGGCGGGCTTCGGCTTCCATGAGAAATCGAGAGTCTTGCGGGGCTGCGGCCTCACGTACTCGGACTCTCCGATCGAAGCCGAAAGGATCGACAGAGCCACAGTCACAATCAGCAGCAGCTTCGGCTTCCTCTTCACCTGCTCCATCGAGGACTCTAATCCCCTGCTCTATGGACAGCAGCAAGCAGGCAAGGTAAAGCGAAGCGAAGCCGTAGCAAATTTACATTTTTGCCCTCCTCAATCATTTTGCTTTTTTTACATTAACTACCCCCTGACATTATCATTATTACTCTTCACCCCTCACAAATAATTCTGCCATCACCTTTGCCCCTCACAAACATCGTCATCATGGTAACTGGTACAACGCTCCAGTCACGTTCAAGTTCGAGTCCCAGTTCAACAATGTATAAATAGAGCCGAGTTCGAGCTTGCCCATACTCATTGACTGGGTATGCTTGATATTCCAAAAGATTCCAAGCAGGCTACCATTCATCTCTCTCGTTACAATTACAAGTGTAGAACCTCTATAACTTCACAACCACCTCCCATTGACGATAACAAAAAATTCAGAAGGAACAAAATTTTCTGGAGAGGGGAAAAGAACTCGTGATGTAGAGTAAATTCAAGAGTGCATCGAGCTCAGCAGCTTAAGAGCCAGCTCCTCCTGCTCGACCAAGGAGATCGAGTCGGGTTTAGCAAGAGCTGGCCCATCACTGCCCTGAGCGTCATCACCATCGAAGTATATCTTCGACTTCCTGCGTTTCCTGCCCTCAGGAGCTTTGCCTGACATGGAAGAATCACTCTCACCGGTCTCTTCTTCGTCGTCCTCCTCCTCCCTGTCCTCATGTTCACTCTGGCCCTTTTTCCACTTCATCTTCTGCTTGATTCGTTTCTCCCTCCGCCGCTCTCGCTCGAGACGCTTGTCTTCCTTGTCTACTTTCTTCATCTCCTCCCTCATCCTTCTGTAGTATTCATCCTTCTTCTCTGCAATACAAAGGGCAACTTACACATCAATATGCAAACTGCTAGTTGAGAGTAGCATGACTGGGAAGTTCGATGACATTAAAGAGTATTTACCTTGGTCAATAAGACTTGCGCCATCAGATTGCAGTGGCTCTGCCACTCGTGCAAGTGGAGGCAGGCTATTTCCCTCTTCATCGAAGACAACTCGAGTTCCTACAGGTCTGTGGATGTTGATCTTGAGCTTCTTTTTCTTCAATATCCGAGTAGCAGGCCTAAACCGTAAAATGAATCAGATTGTGCTTCAGTGGAGTATACATAAACAAAAATTTTATGGTGTCAAATCTAACTGCTTTTCTGCTAACACAAACGGTATCAAATCTAACTGCATTACTGCTAGACTTTCAATAATTCAAGGAAATTTTGTCAGATTTCGACTGGCCTGGCCATATGTTATCAGAATGCAGAATCAGAAATTAGTGAATCCAAAGAGACTTTGAATCTCCCAATCAAGCAAAGGAGAACTTCCAGGAAAGCAACATACACAGTATCTCCAAGTTCATCATCTTTCTGTTCTCCATCTTTAGTATCATCAGTCAACAGAAGATTTTTCTCATCTTCATCAGATTCTCCAATATCCAGCTTCTCCCTTGAGATGTCCAGCACTTCATTCTCGACTGAACTCTCAGGTTCAGGTGGTGCACACAACTCCGAAGTCTTTGACTTCAATTTATTCTTCAAAAATCGAACTTTAGGAGGCACTAGGAGACCCAATGATATGGAATATTCATCTACGGACAGCTTTGACACATCAAAGATTTCCTTGTCTTTCTGAATATGAATGGACCGCAAGTATGTGATAAAGGCCCTTTGAGCAAGTTGATTAATATTCGGGTACTTAGCAAGCAACTCTTTTAACAACCCAGAAATGGGTAGGATTCTTTTTGTATTTGCCTGAAAAATCACAAGAGCAAGGTTAAACATCCACAAATTGCAACCGCAGAGCCTCGAAGATGTCCAAGCTGCAGACAAAGCAAATGACACCACTCCCGAGGGCCAATTTACCTTGATGACTTGTATAGGTATTTTGGCAGCTTTTAATTTCTCGAGCATTTTCATTTCAGAAGGCATGAGGAACAAAACCGATCTCCCTCCAGAATGATAACGAGCTGTACGACCAACTCGATGTATGTAAGATGCAACATCTTCTGGACAATCCACCTGAAAAAAAGTGAAAACAACCAAATAGAGTGTTCATGAAGGGAAAAACTTTCATTTCTCTTGAAAATAGGAAAGAGAACTACAAGTAATGATAAATCACCTGAACTACCCAATCTACAGCCTTATTGAAGTCAAGGCCTCTTGAGGCTACATCAGTTGAGAAGAGAAGTGATTGCTGGTCACAAAATTCTGAATATATTCCCATTCTTTTTGCTTGTTTCATCCTTCCATGGAGACACTTCAAAGGTATTCCAGGACGTAATTTCTTGAACGCTTCAAAAAAAAACTTAACCTACAAGGTTTGCAAGTCATCAATGACACAATGGATTTGAGGGGAAAAGTTCAAATAGGGCACAGGAATCATGCATGAATTTGATCTCAAACAAAAAATACTACAAGCAGTCAACCAGAAAAGAATGACAGCTAAATCACCCTATTGGCCAGTAGAGAGTAAACAAGAAACTGTCTGATCCTATAAGCAGTTTCACTTAACTGGGACATGAACACAGTGAACATTGAGTAGTCCTCTCCTATATCCGTTAAACCATCATTTCGAATTTCAGAATGGTCTATACACACAAAATAGAGAATTGGAATTCATGATCTACCTAAAAAAATAAGAACACAGAAACCAGTCTTGAACATAAAAAGTAAAGATCAGCTCCTGCTCAGAAAACATATTGACTGCTACCAAACTTACCTGCTTGCAACTGGAGAGAAACACAAGAATCCTCGATCGTAGATGAGCCTTTATGAAGCTCCACAACATGTCTATCTTCTGCTCAAGAGGCACGATCATAGCAGTTTGCTGCAAGCGACTGGGAGTAGCTGTGACAGACTCCTCGTGAACGCTCAAGTACTCTGGGTCCTTCAAACTAAGTCGTGCAAGATCCTGCACTGACTTTGTTTGAGTTGCTGAAAAGAGCAACGTTTGCCTCTGCCTAGGAAGCTGCGAGATGATTGCATTGAGAGTCTTCTTAAACCCAACGTCAAGAATACGGTCAGCCTCATCAAGCACCAAAACCTGTTCCGAGGCAAGAAATTTAAACCAAATCAATATCCAACCCGATATAAATAGGAATTAAGAAGCATCCATGATCCATGTGCTTACCTGAAGCTGTGAACACTCGAAATTTGGAGTCTCATCCATGTGTTGAAGGAGTCGACCGGGTGTGCATACTAGTATGTTTAATTCATTAACGCTCTGCTTCTCCACGTCCACATCCCTCCGGCCACCAATCAGAAGTCCAGCGCTAAAACCATGGTGCCTCCCAACAACCCTCAACACATCAAATAGTTGACAAGCCAATTCCCTAGTTGGAGAAATTATGATACTTCCAACTCCATCCTCGGAGCTCCACCGTTCTCTATATAATTTCTCCAAAACCTGAAATTTAGGTCAATCATATTTATGCAGTTTCACATTGCAAATTTTAACATTCATCAGTGCGCAGTTATGCTTATAAAAAAAATAGCACAAAAAGCACTGACCGGAATGAGGAATGCCAAAGTCTTCCCAGATCCAGTCTTAGCGGCTCCAAGAATATCCCTGCCACAGAGCGCGTGAGGCAGCGAAGCCCTCTGAATATCCGTCATTTTCTTGTATTTGGCTTCACGTAAAGCGTCTTTGGTCTTCTTTGAGATAGGCAACTGATCGAATTCTGTGACTCCGGCATACCGGGAGAACGTCGTCGCATCCACCCGCCCAATGCGCGTGCCAGGCTGCAGCGGAGACAGTGAGAGAGGATTGGAGCCGGAGTCCGGCTTCTGCGACTCAATCCACGACTCGAGCAGCTCGATTTCTTGGACCTCCGACAGGCGGCTTTGCTTCCGGAACCCCCTGGATTTCGGCTTCCTCATTGCTGAACTTGCCTGGGGCTTCTGCTAGAGGCGATTGTGGAGGAGGAGGAGGAGGAGGAGCCGGCCTGCTGCGGTCGGACCGAGGGTTTAGGGTTTTACGGCATCGAAGAAGACGATGACAAGATCGAGACATTTTCCCAAAAAATAAAAAGGGAAGAAAGAAAAAAGGGATATCGGGCCGTGCCGGAACCAAGGAGTCTGGCCCGGAACAGTCCAATACAGTTATCGGTCCCGGGATGTGATATTGGGCCGGGCCAGGGCCTAACCAGAGTAATTTCATTTTAGAAATTGGAATAAAGGTCAAAATAGTAATTTTACTAATAACAGAAAAGGCTAGGGGCAGGAAGCAATTTACTCTATCCAGGTCTTCGAAAAGGAGCTGCCGCTGGAATAGCCTTCGATCCAAAAGAGGCAGCTTTTCAGCTTTCCCTGCAATTCTGTTTTCGCTAGAGAGAGAGAGAGAGAGAGGGTGTGTGTGTGTTGGGAATCGCATTGGGAAGAGAGAGAAGGAGAGAATGGGCTGCAGAAACAGAGAAGAGCTTCCCTGCGTGGAAGAGGCTTCCTTCAGCGATGCATTGCTGTTCACTACCATGTGCATCGTCGGCCTTCCCGTTGACGTCCACGCCAGAGATGGCTCCATCTACTCCGGTATCTTTCACACCGCCTCCGTCGAAGGTGAGCCATGTTGGAAAGCGTATTCCTGCTCTCTCTGTCTCCCTCTCTCTCTGCGAGATCCTTTATGGATTTTACTGATCGAGCTGGATCGTTGAGGGATTCCCGCTCTATGAACAAATCAGTTGTCTTTTTTATTATTTCCAGATATTGATATGCGTGATCCCTTCGCATTCTAGCTCATAGGGGGCACTGAGTTGTCTTTTTTATTATTCGCGATCCCTTCGCATTCTTGCACTACGAGGGGGCACTCAGTTCTTTTTGTTTCTAGAGATTTAGCAGTTTAATTGGTGACGAGAACTAAAAAGATCCAATTTTTGCCATCCTTGTTGAATCTGAATTAATAAGCTGAACCGCAGAATAGTGCAATGCAAGCACAATTACGAGCAGCACTGGTATTGGTTTCAATTTGGATCTTTTGAGTTTCAACATTTCGTAACAGAATTGGACATCTAAGATGAATTTGCTAGTTCGTTCAAATTGTCTATAAGGATCTGATTGTTTGCGAGAGATCGACTCGCCTGGCCTTGGGGTGATCCTTTAATTCTGTGTCATTATTGTCTAAACAGAAAATCTAAAGCGGGTGCATCCTTGAATATATTGCAGTCCGACAATCCTTTATTTTCTTTTCCATCTTCTAATAACTGAAATAACATCTCCCGATGGATCTGGCAAGACTAAATTTTGTTGTTTAATATGCCATCTGGTTCTCTAATAGCTCTTAATTTACGTATAGGTGACAGCTGATTGTATTAGTCTAAACCTGTTGTATTTGGTGTTCAACATTCTGTTAAGGTGTTGTGCTGAAGAAAGCAAAAATGACGAAGAAGGGGAGGAGTAATTCAAATGTGGCAGTTGGATGCATGGTGGAGACTCTTGTAGTTCTCTCAACTGACCTTGTGCAAGTAGTTGCGAAGGCATGGAGTTTTTTCAATAAGTCTTTTGAGGCTGTCAAATATGTGCTGCTGGTTAGGTGATGCACTGAAACAAGTCTCTTGGTATAGGGAGTTTTGCTTCCAGCAGATGGTGTTGCTGGAAACATTGCTGGTGATGAATTGGAATCTGCTATTGCAACTGCCTCTACTTGTAATGTTGACAGAATAGGAAATAACTGTTGTGCATCCACAGTAAGCAAGAAGACCTGTCATAAAAGGTACCTTCTTTACCTTAAGGACCGGATGTGAAATTTGAAATATGTGAAAGTTTGTCTAATTCAAGCCCTGCCTCCATCTTAGTGACTAACTCACTTTAAATACTCTGGGAGGAGTATGTGTTCAGAGAGGAGCCAGAGATAAAGGAGACCACAATCCTTTATCTTTCCTGCTATAATAAAGAAAAGGCTTCAAATTGTGGACCTTTTTAAGTTAGCTTTTATTGTTTCTAAGGACTAGCACCTGCATAAAATCAATTCCTTTTAGTGTCTGAGCTTCCAAGAGTTGGATGTGTGGTTGCTTTACAGTTATCATTTTGAATATCCGAGTGAAACACGTGTCTCCTGTTTATTAATGCGACTAATAAATTATTCATCTATATGCTGAATCAGGATTTCAGTCCAAGCTGAGAATGGATCCACACATGATGATATAGATACCTCTAAGTTAACACT
The DNA here is from genome assembly GCA_037672795.1 of Lagerstroemia speciosa. Lineage (NCBI taxonomy): Eukaryota > Viridiplantae > Streptophyta > Magnoliopsida > Myrtales > Lythraceae > Lagerstroemia > Lagerstroemia speciosa. The sequence goes on from CM075310.1 coordinate 8,237,348, forward strand.
GCCTAGAGTAACTGGAAATGAAGGACAATGGATTCTGAAGCATGACATTAGAAGTACTATGGAAGAGGAAAATGTTGAAAAAGGGGTTCAGGCACTTAATGATAAGGCAAGCTTCATTTGCAAGGATGCCCTCTGGCAATTTATCTATTTCCAATATCCTCTTACGTTATTTATTGGATACATTATCCAAGATGTCCAATGATATTGTATGGACTTAATAAGCTCTGAATAAATTATTTCTTTTCCCAATAGTCAATTAGCTACGAAGACATCATGAAAAGGCTTCCATAAGTGAATTTGATCTCATTTCTTTTATTAATGTTCTTGAAACAACTGGTTTTAAGATACTTCGGACCTACTGTGTCTCTAGTCCAGTTTTAGTCTTCTCGTGCATATCTTTCATTAACATGATATGATCCCAGAATTTTCTGGGTAAAGACTGTAATACATCCCTCATCATTTCATGCTTTATTGTATACATTCATCTGTTGTTCCTTTGCTAATTTGTCATTCTTATCCTGGAAACAGGGTAAAAATGATTCTGCACCCTCAAGCAATGTAAGGTATGAACTAGTTAACAGTTTTGATTCAAAATAATCCCTTTATGTTTTGCCTACTTTATTCTCTGCCTTCACAATAGAAAATAATGCTGCTGCCTGCTGATGTCATAAACTTCTGCCCTTGAAAAATAAGCACAGTGATTTTGCTCAAGGAGAAGGAAGGCAGTTCTGACATCTTTGGCATGCACCTGATTACTGGCAAGGCAGGCCTTTTTGTGTCTGTCTAAGAGCATTGGAGATTCTCTTCCATTTAATGGAGAATCTCTGCCGGATGATTCTACCCATTTATCTTCCATTTTAGGTATCTCACCCTTGGTTCATGTCTATTATTTCTTTCAGGCTGGCCAAAGATGACAAAAAAGTTGAGCTGGATGATGGCAACAGACAGTCTGAGCCTCAGAGAAAGGATAATGTCTGTTGGTCGTAAAACCTTATTTGATGGTTTTCCATTTTCAGTTGATTCTATAATCTGCTCTTCGAACACATGACAGATCTGTTGTAATTGCAGACAGCTGAAGTTCATAACTCAAGTCAGAGATGTGAACTGCAAAATCCATCTGGTGCGTCATACAATGGCTTCAATGTCATTATTGTGATAATTGGATCAACTCTCTACACGCTATTTTAATACGCACCATGAATTGCTGGCACATTCTACACTAGCACTTGTGTTGGGAATGATTTTGGGACCTATTTCATCTCACAAAGGAAACTTGCTGCCTCATGCTCTTGGCAATCATCCAAAGCAATCTGACATGTTATATAAGGTCTTTGTTCTCGATATAGAGTCATTTCCTTCTTATCTGCTTTATATGAACAGAAATTTTTATTGATGCAGAGGAAGTTACCGTTTGCCAAGGAAAACTAGATGAGGGGACTCATGGAAAACTGATGCCTCAGGAGCATGTGGGTGGAGTTTCTTCTCATTCTGTTCCTGCCTTTATGAGATCAGATGATCGGCCAACTTCAGCAGATAGTGCTTCAAATATTGTTTCTTCCAGTATGTCAATTTCTCCATCTCCAAGGCCAAATCTTACCTCTCAATCTTGCCGTAGCTCCCTTTTTCAAGGCATAGACGCCAACAAAAAGACTAAGGTAACAAAAAGTGTGCTTTCATCTGAATCATCAGAGAGAATAAAGTTCTTCCCACCCTCACTCCCTCCCTGTCCCCTGAGTGTGGGTGTATGATGTTTGTTTCTTAGTTGGATGATTTTCTAACAGGAACTTCCCTCCAGGAATTCAAGCTCAACCCTGGAGCAAAAGTTTTTTCTCCGACTTTGAACAATTCTAGAGCAGCAACTCTTTCCTTAGCTCAAACAGTAGCAGGTGTCACCTACATGCCCAACACCTCTCCTATGTTGCCTGCTCAGACAGAAGTTGGAGTTGGCCCCTTAATGCCTCATTCAACCGTTCCTCTTAAGGTCTTACCATACACTGGGATTGGTGACGTTTATGCTCATTCAGAATCTGTATGGACTTTTTACTTTTCAAACTATTTCAAGATGGACTTCAATTCTGCTTTTGCTGCTGCTGGATGCTAGGTTGTGCTAGAACAAAAATTCCCAAGAAAGTGAACTGAAACGATATTTTATGAAAGCAATTGATTTCATTTCCCGTATGAGTTCCAGCTTGGCTTATAGTTTGTGCATTAAAATAACTTCCAGTCCCCACTATTTTAAGTGTTAATGTTTCTATGAATTTTAAATTATGCATTAAAGAGGCAATGTCCTACTAAACATTCGCAGGTTGCCCGGGCACCACTTCTTAGATATGCTGGTCAGCATCAGACTGTCCCAGTGGGAGCGACTTTTGTCCATCCAAATTCTCAACCTGTAAGTAGTAACAGGATTTTCCTCAGTTATACAATCTCATATTCTCCCTCCAAAACCAACCATCAGAAACTTACACCATTGTCTCCTTCCCCTGTCCCGTCTATAGGTTATGGTGGGACGGCTGGGTCAGGTCATGTACATGCCACTTCCCCAAGTAAGAATTTACACCAGAACAATTGCTTTATTCTCTGCTGTATTTTCAGCCCTCTTTGAGCCCTTATACTGCAGTAGAATCATAGGACCAAGAGTAAAAACTGACGTGCCCTCTCTTTTATGCTTCAAGGATTTTGTTCAGAACGGAGCTGCAGTCTCCCCAGTCTTCACAAGGCCACTGTCGACTATCAATCAAGTTCAGTTTCCAAAGCAGCAAGGTGACAGAAATATTCATGATTTGAAGTATCAGCGATTGATGGGATTGTTACTTCGAACTTGAAATGGAACTGAATTTCATTCCTCGGTCCAATTATTTCATATTTAAGGCTCTCAAGTTCCAAGTTTCTGTTTTCGACTGCAGGAAATTTGCCTGGACAGCCAATTGTGCATCCAGCTTCTCTGGCTGGGGTTCAGCAATTATACACAGCACCAAGTCCAATGATGCTCATGCAACCGCCATTCCTTGCTAACCATGCGATCACTGTCCCGGGACCCAACAGTCTCTACCCTGCGAAGTTCTCGTAAAAGTTCTTCCTCACCCCTTTTTCTTACATTGCTGGAATCGGCCTCATAATTCTTTTTGGATTGGCACCCTATTCTTTATTTGAGATTCTGTGCAGGATTGTCTGCATGAATTTTTGGAAGCATAAAGTATTTGTTACAGTGCTTGATACTGAAAGCTGTCTTCAAACTGTGATGAAGTTCTTCTGTGAAATTGCGATTTTGATTAGTAATTGATCGAAAAATGTGTTTCACTTCATCAAAATCTGTCCCCATTTTTTCAGTGAGCACCAGTCTAATGGCAACTGACCAATTAGATTCGAGCGAGATGAGCCCATTAAAAGGTAAAGATCTGTCTTCTCTTTTTGATAGGAAAAAAAAAAAAAGAGAAGAGAGAGCGAGACCAAATTATGAAACATGATAGTCCAATACCAGACTCTCCAGAAACATGCAATGACATGACAGACAAGATGGGATCATCATGGGTTTCCACCACATAATTGAACACCAACAAAAGCTAAACTTTGTTTTAAGCAGAATTATTCTCGATATGGGGTTAAGAAAGCTGTCTGTCTGGTGGGAGCTCGAACCGCTTGCCTGACTATCAAGAGGCCGACTCAGCGTCTTGGTCATCCCTGGCAGCATAATGCTGCTGTGGAGCTCCAACCCTTGACGGCAGAGCTTCTTCCACCTGCTTTTCCAAGACCTGCACACACATCTCAACATGTCAATCGATAACCTGAGGTCTGGAAAAGAAAATACAAGCAGCCTGACAGCATTCAGTTACCCGGAGCTCGCAAAGAGAAGCAATGGCCTCGGTGTTCAGTCGTCCCGTAGCTACAACCAAGGGCTCTTCGAACCGGGACTTGGTACAGACTCTCTCAATGACCTCCCACAGCAGATCATCAGTGACATTGTCCGGCAGCTTCAATGACCGGGCAGCTGCCTTCTTCAATGCCTCCTTCGATGCATGATCCTTGGCGACAAGCGGTCCTCCTACGTTCAACTTCCCCCACTGGATCGCCCCCCGGATCAACCACGAGTTAGGATCAACAGCTGCAGCAGCATTGTTCAGAATGGGGCTTAAGCTTGGGACCCCTCCATGCTCCTCGTCGAAAGGGTTGAAGCTCCCCGGCAGGAATAGGACGCCTGGGTAGGTCACTGTGGAGTTGCCGATCGACAACTTCAGGAGGTAGCCGCCACAGAATTCTCCACTGATGGATCCGGACACGACCTGGCCGATGTACGGAACCTTGCTCTTTAGCCCACCTCTGGTGGGTGTCCTTCTCGATTCCCCAGTCTGAACTGCCATGAAATTATCCTTTCTTGGCTCCCAAGTCTCAGGTTCCTTGCCCACTCTGGCCATACTACTCGACCCACCAGCCTCAACCCCCCCGCCGGCCTCCAAGATGGGCGGGTTAGCATTCAGGTTCAGCTTGACCTTCGCCGGAGACCCGTCCCTGGGTACGGGTACAGGAATTTCCCAAAGGCACCTCTCTTGATCCTGCAGTAAAGGATACCTTCGCGGCCTCCCGACCCTCTGTGTCGGCCTCGGGGGACTGTATGCAGCCTCCACCGCCTTGCCCTTCCCCTTATCCATGTCGTACCCTTGGATCTGTGTCATAATAAGAACTTTAGGAACTTTTGTGCGTGTACATCAAAGTACATGTGCAAAGCCCCATGCTATATGGAAAACATTCCGGGCACGTGCGTATAGAGCCAATCCGTCGGTGCGCACGTGCTTATTTAAAATAGGATCAACTATGATAAAATAACGGGAATGAATGGACCGTTATAACGAATCATATCAGAATCCCCGATATGGAAACCTTGCAAAAACCGATCTGCTCTCTGAGACCCAATACATGGCAGTAGTAATAGCAGCAGCAGCGTAGTTCACACATAAATGTAGACCCAGATCTTCCAAAATAATACGCAAACACAACCACAACCCCATCTAACACGACACCTAGCCCGACTAATTCAATATGCCGTACGTGTATCGTTTCTTGATTCACCATCGAATTCGCTCACTCTCAACCTACTATGCAAATACAAGCGCACGATATTGTTTAGGAAGCACGATTTTCGAACTGTATGATTAAGGTGTAGTTGATTTATTGCCAGGACACCCAATTTTATCAATACCTACACTTCACTTTCAACTAGAAAAAATCAAAACATGTACTGATAGTTAGAACGACATACCTGCTATTCGCATAAAAGATCGAGGAGACAGCCTGATGCAAACGAGAGCTCCTTCTTACATATCAAGGTATAGTCGATTTGTCATTGGCACACTAAATTTTATCGATATCTACACGTCCCTCCCTTCCATCTTGGAAAAAAAGAAATCAAAACAGGAACCCATAGTTAGAACGACGACATACCTGTTATCTGCTTAAAAGATCGAGGAGACAACTTGATGTAAACGAGAGCTTCTTTCTTGTTGCATATATAGGAAAAGAGAGAGGAAAAGCCCCCCCGAAAAGAGGAGGAGAAAAAGAGAAATACGTAAGCAGGCGTTTAATTAATCAAAATATGGCAAGGAAATTAAGAGGGATTACATGCATGGCACGGGTTTTGCTCACCCAGTGAAAGGTGTCAAAGCTTCAAGTGGAAGCGTCATTAAAGTTGATGTATATCCCTTGCATCCACTCAAATACAGATTCAAGTCCTCATTACTTCTGAGGAAAAAATACAGATTCAAACAGCTAAAATGAGTTCCCTAATAATGATGATTCATGATGATTATCGCTACGAATTCGTTGAGATGGTTTGATATTTCTTTCATTTAAGTAAGATCTCGAATTCGAGTCTCATGAACAGAAAAATTCATATTGAATGAGTTTTACCCTTTTTGTGAAATGACCCAGATCGAACACAGATCAGTCAATGCACGTTAGCCTCCGGTATATCAGATGGTATACACACCCAAAAAAAAAAAAGGAGTTAAGATGCCATACTCGAGTCCTGTTAATGAAGGTTGTAATTCAAATTAACCGTCGTGATTTTATATATATATATATATATATATATATATTCTAGATATCAAGTAGTGCAGTGTGAAACAGAAAAAGATTTGTTTACCTTTCATTGGCGAATTTTTCTTTCCATAGTATCTAGGTTGAATTTTGGTAATTACACTGTCAATACAGATTCATGCAATCAATGTGTTATACTTTGGTACGAAGTAATGTAACGAGAGAATTTGGTTTTGTTTTGTTTTTGGTTTTGTTTTAGGGTTTGGGGAGTTGTAACATGGGCGTGTTTTATGAAAAAAAGTGTTCGAACACGGCTAGGATATCGGTCGTATAAGGTTCCAAGCAACATAGCTAGATTGGTTACATCGCTGGACCTCGTAAACACGGCTCACTTGCTCAGTTATTAAGGGATGCATCGATCGGTCGGTCGATCTACTGATCGAAAAAAAGGGGTGCATCGATCAGGATTCAGGAAAGAGGATGTTTGGTGGGTCGGGTCGGAGGGGAAGCGGACCGTATATTAATATTCACAATGTAAAAATGATACCGGAAATATTAATTTCTTGATATGGTAAGCCATGCCTTGATTTTGTAAGTTTACTAGGACTTTTTCTTGATATTACACGAATGGTCGAAGTATCAAACCAAGAGGGACACAAAAAAAAAAGATATTAAAAAGGAATGAGATAGGAAGTTTTAATTTTTTTTTAAAGAAAATTTATATAATATTTGGCAAAAGCTTCTCGATTTTAAGAGGGGTAGTCGCTGTCGTTCAACCTCGAATAAGTGTTCGGTGAATATTATATGACGGTTTCATTGTGTAAATTATCAATAAAACCATGAAAAATAATGAAAATTTTAGACGTGCTAAGATTTAAAAGAGATTTATATGATAAAATTAATGTGAATTACGCATAGAATGAATCCAACACCGATTTGGGTAAATTATATTAAAAAAAACGTAATTCAAACAATTTAATCCTTAAAAAAAATAAAATGGTGCAATTTTTTATTTCCAAATTAAATTAAACTCTTAAAATATTGAAAATAAAATCATAAGATTTTTTTGCTCTAAATTTAAACAACACATTCCATGTCATTGTTTTATTTTGCTGTTAGAATTAGACTAATTTTTTTAACATGTCATTAAATACTTAGGTGATTAATCATTTATAGCATTTCTTTCACTAACATTAGAATTTTTTAAATTTATATAATTTTTATATATGAAATTGTCTTAATATTTTCTAATAACTAATTAATATTAAATAGTAAAGAATTATTAAGTTAATTTTGAAAAAAATTAGGTTAGTTTTGATTAAAGAAAATTATGTCGATTTGTAGTTGCATGATAAGAAAAGATCAAGTAGGATGTGTCATACAAGTGAATAACTTCATATTTTAATACATTAATATTACCTGTAATAAATAAAATAACATGATTTTTATTTTGTATATTTGAAATTTGTGATTTACTTTAAAAATAAAATAAGATTATATGATTTGCATTTTTAAATATAAAAAAGTTAGATTAATTTAAGAATAAAATAAAATAATATGATTTTATTTTTAAAATTAAAAATATTGACCTTTTGTAAAGAAAAAATCGTTAATCATGTGCTTGTTTTTAATTAACCCTCCCTGATTTTTATGAATATAACAAGAGATCAGAGAGGGCCGTTGTTGGGCCTCCAATTCTTGGGCCTGACCCAAAACTAAATGGCCCATCGGGCCTATTTTATGGGCTTTTCTTGAGATGTGACAGGTCGAGAGGATCAAAAGGATTTTGGACGAGAAAGGCAAAGTTTTTTTTTCCCAAAAAATTCATTAAAAGTAAAGGAAAAAAAATTCTCAAACAGTGTGAAAATTATGAAATTTTTTTAATATTTCATCTATTTCATAATTTTCACTTCTAATCTCTTTTAAACTGTAAAGTTTGACCTAACATTTTTCTTGATATGTTTTCCTTCTCACTCTTCTATATCTCTGATCCAAGAGTCTTTAAAAAGAGAGAGTCTACCTATGTCACAGTGTTATTACGTGACCCGTGACAGTACTGATATAATAATACCAATAAGTGAAAGTTAGTTATTTTCACAACTTTTAATAAAAGGGAAAAAAATAAAAAGACAACCTAAGAATGCTTGAATTTGATTTGTTGGTGCTGTCAAGTGAGTATTATCACGTGATGATACACTTGTATAAAGCACCATCTCTTTTAAAAGATAATAAAAGGATAAAAGAAATGCAGAATAAAAATACAGAAAATTAAAGTCGGGATTTTTCCATTTACTCGATGCATGCCATTGCAAAACTCCTCTATCCAATTAGTATTTGTTTCGGAAACTTTTACTATTTTATTACTAGATCGTTTAATAATTTAATTTAATAATTTATAATTACTTATTTAAATTAAAAAACAAAATCTTAACTCTATCTGATGGTCAATTTCCCTTTTTTTCCGTATTGTTATTTTCCACGGAGTTTCCATCTTCCCTTAAGACGGCCACTGCCTGGGCGAACAAGACGCAGCTTTTCACTCTCTACCGCCGCTTCCCTTTCTCCCATTATTTAACGTGGAACACCCTTCTCGCAGATTCTTTCCTCCTCTCGTCCCTCGTTTGATTCTTCAGACGAAGAAACTCAAGGGCCCGATTCCTGGGTAGCAGGTAATCCCTTTTGTCTCCCTTGCTGCCTGATGATAGAATGAATCTTCGCACCTTGTTTAATCTTTCGAGGATAAGATTGAAACTTGAAAAGGGGGCCTCTCGGAATTTGATGTTCGCGAATCCAGTTCGTGTTTCTATTGCTTTTATCAGCTCAAAATCCGAAATTGGGTTCTTTCTCTTTGCATTCCTTAGCAATTTTGTCGATTTGCTTTCCGATATCTATGTTCACGTCCGGACACTTTGAGCTCTATGTTGATCGCGATTTGTGCTTCGTAGGTTTCGTTCTGCTGGGCAATGTTGAAAAGCTGATGATTAATCAATAGGTGGGAAATTTTATGTGGTGCTATCCACACTGTTGATTGGCGAAAATGAGTGTTGTGGGGTTTGATATCGGGAATGAGAACTGTGTTGTCGCCGCCGTTAAGCAGAGGGGCGTTGATGTCTTATTGAATGATGAGTCCAAACGTGAAACTCCAGCCATTGTCTGTTTTGGGGAAAAACAGAGGTTCATGGGCTCAGCTGGCGCGTCTTCTGCTATGATGAACCCCAGATCCACAATTTCTCAGCTTAAGAGACTGATTGGGCGTAAATTTGCAGACCCTGAGGTTCAGAGAGACCTGAGAATGCTTCCCATTGAAGCCTGTGAGGGATCAGATGGTGAAGTTCTGGTTCGAATAAAATTTGCGGGAGGGATCCACACATTTTCCATAGTGCAGATCATAGCAATGCTGTTCTCCCATTTGAAGGAAATCACGGAGAAGAATTTGGAAATGCCTGTCTCCGATTGCGTCATTGGGATTCCCTCTTATTTTACGGACTCGCAAAGGCGAGCTTATCTGAATGCTGCATCAATAGCTGGGCTTAAGCCACTGAAATTGATTCATGATTGTACTGCAACTGCCCTTAGTTACGGTATCTACAAGACCGATTTCTCCAAAAGGGGCCCCACTTATGTTGCATTTGTGGACATTGGTCACTCCGATACTCAAGTGTGTGTCGCATCATTTGAGTCCGGGCAGATGAAAATTCTCTCTCATAGCTTTGACTGTAACTTAGGGGGAAGGGACTTTGACGAGATCTTATTCACATATTTTGCTGAACAATTCAAACATCAGTATCATATTGATGTCTACTCCAACACAAAGGCTTCCTTGAGGCTAAGGGCAGCCTGTGAGAAGCTTAAGAAGATTCTAAGTGCAAATGCTGAGGCACCTCTGAATATCGAGTGTTTAATGGACGAGAAGGATGTGAAGGGAAGTATCAAGAGGGAGGAGTTCGAGAAGCTCGCATCAGGATTGCTGGAGAGGATCAGAATTCCATGTCATGAGGCTGTAGCTGATGCGAGGTTGTCTGTGGAGAGGATCCATTCAGTTGAACTCGTAGGATCAGGATCAAGAATTCCTGCTATTACTAGACTGTTGGCTTCTCTCTTTGGAAGAGAACCAAGTAGGACTTTGAATGCAAGTGAGTGTGTGGCTCGTGGCTGTGCCCTTCAGTGTGCAATGCTTAGCCCTGTTTTCCGAGTTAGAGAGTATGAGGTAACTATGAGGTTATGTTTGGTGAAAAATGAGATGGAATATAATTGCCACATAAATGCAACAGCTTTATTTTTCCACTATTCTTCTAGACATGATAGAATGGCTTCTTGCAATGTTGGGGTCCTATTATGGTCAACTTATTCTTATGCAGGTACAGGATTCGATCCCTTTCTCAATTGGATTCTCTACGAACGACAGTGCAATATCTGCAGGACCAAATGGTGTGCTGTTTCCAAGAGGCCAGCCTTTTCCAAGTGTTAAGGTTCTGACCCTTCAGAGGAGTAGCTTGTTCTACTTGGAAGCATTTTACGCTAATGCTGATGAACTACCTACCGGCACATCGTTAAAAATTGGTTCTTTCATGGTATGTTCTCATAATTTCAATCCAGGAATTCTATTATTAACTAATAAAGATTCTCTTTGCAATGGGCAGTATTGGAGAAATAAATATTTGACTTCTTGATTTGTTCTATCAAGGGCTGGCTCTTTCATAAAAAAATATGACCAGTGGATGTGGGTTATCTTGTGAAACAATTATGAATAAGATATGGGGTAATATCTTATCATCTTAGTTTTGGCTTGGACATAATGGTGGTTGCTGCCCGATGCTACCTTATTATTGAAACTTGATCGTACTTTTTATGATCTTTTATTCTTTACAGATTGGACCATTCGAATGCTCACATGAGGAAAAGACAAAGGTTAAAGTTCGAGTTCAACTGAATCTCCATGGCGTTATTGGTGTTGATTCAGCAATGGTGAGAGTCAAAATAATCCTCTCTCTATCACTCTCTCTCAACTCCCACTCACCAGGACTGCAATGTATTGTTGTTGCAGTTGGTAAAGGATACTGCACGCAGCTCAGTTGCCGCTGAAGATGCTTGTCAACATGCTGAAAGAGTCGATTCAGATTTTACTTCTGCCAATGATCAGCAGGGTCTTGAAAATGGCACCACAGCTTCACATGCTTCTGTAAGCCAAACTTCCATTTTTTATTTCTGTTAGAGCTCTCTGCCAGTTCAGTGTAAAAATTTTGGACCGGGTCAGTGACTGGAAGCAAAAGGACTGTCCAAGAGTATTTATCAGTTTGCAGAGGCTCTCCATGAATGAGAAATGTCATGCTAATGTTGCTTGTCTAACGAGAGTGTCAATTACGATTATCTGTAAGTAGAAATTCATTTGGAACTATTGCTTCATAGCAGGAACAAGGCAGAAAAAGAGAGAGAGCGATGAAGAAGCTCAAAATACCAGTCAATGCTAAAATAGAAGGTGCAATTAGTGAGGTCGATCTGGATGAATATAAAGAGAAAGAAGCTCAATTGGCTGAACAGGATAGGATCGTGGAACAAACCAAAGAAAGGAAAAATGCTTTGGAGTCTTATGTTTATGACACACGGAACAAGGTATCATTTCAAACCACAACCATATTTAGAAAATTGATCCGATTTCTTCCTTTCTCTTTAGAGCGTAGAAGCCCACTTCTCGTATGGTAACGGATATTTGGAATTCGCAAAATGTTGATAATCTTTACATGGTACATGGATATATGGTACTCTTTTATCTCTATTTTTACGGTTAAAATTCTTTCTGTTCTCTCCCAAAAAACAATGTTCTCTGGGTTTACCATTGCAAGTCAAAGTTCCAGATGATTGCAATGGGTCAATGAATGGAAAAGAAATGGAAGGCGGTCTTTATATCATATGTGACCTTATTTCCCGGTCTGAGTATCCTGTGAACCCTCTCTTGCTTCTGTCTAGCATCCAACTTCTAAAGCATGATTTTACATGTAAATAGCTTCTCAACACATACCGGAGTTTTGCAAACGATTCTGAGAGGGAGGGAATCTCGAGGAGCCTGCAGCAGACAGAGGATTGGCTTTATGACGAAGGTGATGATGAAACTGAAAATTCCTACAATTCGAAGCTCAATGACCTAAAGAAGGTGATTTCTTTCATCCCTCGCTTTCAAACCTAGTCCTTCCCTTCCTTCCTGACACTCACTTTCCTTTTAATTTCGTACAATAGTTGGTTGATCCAATTGAGAGCCGGTACAAAGACGAAGAAGCCAGAGCGCAAGCAACGAGAGACCTGTTAAAGTGCATAGTAGATTACCGAATGTCAGTGAATTCACTTCCAGCTGAGCATAGACAGATGGTACAACCTAGTTAAATTTTGTGATGCCAATACGGATATGAATCTTGCAAGCATCTCATCCAGAACTTCTCATTCTTTGCATTTTAATGTTTCAGATAATCAATGAATGCGATCAAGCAGAGCAATGGCTGCGAGAGAGAAGCCAACTGCAAGATTCCTTGCCAAAAAATACCGACCCTGTGCTATGGTCCAGTGATATTGAGAGCGTGGCTGAAGAGCTAGACTCGTAATGCTCCTTACCTTTTAGAAGATCAACTTCTCCCTCTTTTTGCAATTCAACCTCCACTAAGAATTTGATGTTTTCTGCTTTTTGTTGGAATTCAGGAAATGCAGACATATTTTGAATTCAAAGACATCCCCCTCAACTCCAGAAGAGGGCAAAGGCTCAGATCCAAATTCTTCTAGGCTCTAGTGACACATCAACCAGTTTATTATTATTTTGTTCCCCTTTTCTCCCATACCTTTGGTTTCTTTTCCTTGATGAGCTTGTTTAGCAATTATACGGGTGCCTGATGTAACTTTTCATAATTGACTTGATGTGCGGATATAGGAAGGTAAAGTGATAGAAAAGGATGAGATTAGAAGATGTTCTGGAAATGTGATGTTCAATTGGTAGCTTGAATGATTATTCTTGTGAAGCAAGTTTTGCTGCTGATTCTTCCGTACACGGTTTTGAATATCATAAAGTTTGCAAAATGTACGTTCAGCATCACATTTTATAGCCTGAAAGAACTGAGTAGAACAGCCACATAACCAAATGATAAGAAAGATGTCTTATACTTATGTTCTTCTAGTTTAATCTTCTATTTTGAGCACCCCTCTTGGGAGATTAAACATGTAATATTGATACTCACAGCTTTTGTTGCATAATAACTACTGGTATTGTGCATGGATCAGTATGATAGCGATTGTGCATGCCTGACTTATGGATCAGTTTGGTAAGGAGACTGCAACGTAATTTGGAAAAATAAACCTTCCAGTGCTCGGTTCTACAAAGCCAATTTGCCAGAAAAAAGAAGAAAGTACAAGTCTAATGTGTCACAGTAAGCTGAGATTCCTTGTGCTCCATGAATCTGCAAGCCTGAAAACTACAGAAAGATGCACTTCTCTGTACTGATGCATTAGGTTTGCTCTAAGCTATCACCCATCAAAATTGTCTCCGGGCATCCATGATCCTTTACTGATGCCACGCCATACAACTGATGTCAACTTCTCCATTAATGTCTTCTTCAGGGGAACTAAGACACATCAGGGCATCTCTGTGAACACATTCGTTTGAGGATGTTTGATTGGAACAATTCGATCAGTGGTAAAGGCATGTCTAAATCATGTAACTAATGGGATAAACTTGTTCAGTTCAAAATTCTTACTTTCTGACTGCATCAAAGTACCTACTTCACTACATGGAATCATACTACACATTCTAATATTCTAAGCCCCAGAGAGAAAGTTCAGTGGGAACATGTAGCTGGTCTTCGGCCTAACGTTAAAGTCCACGTATTCTATTATAAACCTTAACAAATTCAATGATATTAATAATCTACTTGAGAGACAAGATCTTAACACTAGCCTCAGGATTAAGTCATGGATATATATGCAGTAATGAAACATACAGTATCTTACAAGATTGACAGGGCACTCTTGCTCCTTCCTTGGCATCAGCGCTTAACTTTCTTATTGCCCTTCGGCTTCTTCCTCGACTTTTTGAATCCCAATCCACTTTCCTATCAGCAACGAAAACACATGCTGCTAAGTGAATATTGCAATGGTAATGCAATTAAGCATCAAGAAGCCAACTTATACCTTTCTGTATGTTTTATACGCAGCCGAACCTGTCAGCTCCTGGCCATTTCCAGTGATGTAAACCTGAAGGAGATCGATCGGGAACTAAGCTGGTTATAAAGAATCACCAAAAAGGAAAACGACAGAGTATTCTAACTGTGAAATTCCAAAGAGAAATCAAGAAGAGGAATCAAGAAAAATAAAAGAATGCAGGTGTACATATCAGCTACCCTTCTTCCATCTGCTCCTGTGTACCAGTGACCAGCAGATTTCCCATCAGCATGAACCCTTCTTTTCCCTGCATTTGTCGGAACAGAGACAGAACTTCTTGGGTTCACCCAGTTATCAATAGATGGGGGTTCCCGGTCATTCGAAGCTCTCGATTTGACTCTGCCCCGTGAGCCTTTCTTTGCTCCTGTCTTGTCAATTCCTCGATTTCTAGAAGGATCTCCACTGCTAAATTGACTCCTGCGGAAACATCATAAAAACCATTACATCTGAACCCAAAAGAGCGTCTAGGAAAATAACTTGTGGGAGAGGACAGGGTGAGATATACATGTAATCAACCACTGAAGCATTTGGATGCCTTGACTCCTCATGGTCGCCATTACCAATTGGGAAAAAGTAAGGCAATCGAGATCGAACCAAGTTCCGAATTCTCAGGTCATTGTGGAAAAAATATCTATGAGACGGTGGTAGAGGATTCTGTGCAGCCTCGTTGCTAACTGTAGGATGAAGACAGCTTACATCATCACCTGGGCTTGAATAGGTCGCAGGTTTCTGATTTTTGTTCACATTATCCTTTGCGGAAAGAAAGTATTCATCGCAGACCTCATCAAAAGCCGGTGTTGGAACATGGAAACTCTCCACTGGATGAAAATATTTCCACAAGTCCTCACCCTCACGCTCGTTGAAGGATGTTTCCAATTTTCTTTTGGATGGCATGTCAGCCTTATAGGCTTCTTCTGCAGCAGGATGCTCTGTAGTCGATGGATCATCAGAATCAGAATCGACCAAGACAAACTTTCGAATTGGACTTTTGGCAGTGGAATTTTGGAAGAGCCTGTTGCAGCTAGCTTGTTGACTGGAAGACGCCGCATCAAATGAGGGTAGTTCCCTTTTAGTGGACTTAAGCTGGTCAGATGAAGCTGTGGCTATACTGCTTCGGCGATATAATGGCAGTTTAGAACTGCTGCAATGCGAATGATATTGAGGTGGAGGCTTCCCTGCTAGTTGAAAGATAGTCACAAGCATTAACTCTTACAGTATGTCATCATAAAAGTATGCTAGTCGAGAAAAACAGCAATTCCCATATCATGAATTGCAAACCAGCAGAACTTTCTGTACCGTTTTCATAAAAAACAAGGGAACTGAACTTGAAGAAATCAGCCCAACCTATTAATAGCACAAACAATAGGCACAGACATACATAAGCAAGCTAGTCATCGAACTCGCAATTCTAAAAGGTAGTTCAGCATTCCCATTGCTCTTCAGGTACTTGAAAAAAATTCATAGGACATCAACATTAAACAATGCACAGAAAACATTATTGAACACAATCTATCAATCCCTCATGTTCAACCCTTCTTCTGGCTTTACATGAAATTGGTTCTAGGTTACGAGCCCAATGAAATCCAACAACATGCTTGACCCTCAAGATGAAATTTTTTTAGCAGAAGAGCCCGAGATGTGGTTCTAACTTCTCTATCAAATTACTGAAAAGCGTAAAGAAAGAGGGAGTCCCAATTTACCTTTACCCATCTCCTCCTCTGGAGAGAACTCTTCAATGTCATCGTCGGACTCGGCACCTGGGCAACAACCAGCAGAACTCCGGCGAAGTCGAATCCCCCGCCGGAGACGCCGGAGGGTCCGGGGCGGATAGCCAGTGGATCCAAGGTCCCCATCATCCACTCTGCCGTCGGGCATCGATTCTAAGGGCCGCAGGTCAGGGCTCGGAGGAGGAGAGTCAGAGTCGAGCCCGAGGGAGAACGATGGCAGCTCGTGGTCCTCGTACGCCATTGTAGGAGGAAGAGGATTGAACTGTGGAGAAGGAGTGGAAGAATAGAGCAAAGGATTTCGTGCATCTGATCGGGCTGGGTCGGGTATGGCCGGGGAAGGAGGCTAATGGTAATTGGCGCCGCGGGGGACGAGGGGGAATGTAATTTAATCGAAAATTCAAAATACTCTTCGCGCAAAATTGCCTCAACGGCACAAAATACGCGTTCCGGTTTTGGGCCTGAACCGGCCCAAATAAAAACTAAGCTTGGCCCATTGGCCAAGTCCAGAATCGGATCGCAGACTGGACTGGGCTGGGCCGGGTCTAGGCCAGGTTGCAATTCTGTTTGGGAGAAAATTTGTCAGCTTTAAAAGTTTAATTTTAAGAATTAGTTGTCAGGTTTTTTTCCTCTAATCTTCACCATCTGCTATTCAGAAATATAATACATCACAGATCATACAGCTTTGGGTCAAAATCAATCTCTCTTAATCACGAATTTTATTGCAGAACTCGAATTAGAGATCGCACTTAATGAATGATCGAGCCTCTATTACTGCTGCTGGAGAGGAACTCTGTTCCATTTGGTCCCATCTGATTTCAAATTAAAGAAGTGTGGGAAGGGGTAAAACAGTCCTTTCCTGCACAGCTGGTCCCCCATGAACGACCCGTCATGTCCACGTTACGCTCTGTTGGTCATGTCAGTACTGTTATGTAGTTATATATCATGCGCGGCGTATTCATATTTTATGCGCTATTAGCAATGATAATTGCTATTCTGTGTAGAGTAGCGGGGGCATGCATGGCCAGGACATGGACCATTGATAATTCAAAACTTGACTCGTCCAACGGTCAAATCCTACTGTGGCTAAAATGAGACAGACTAATGTAGAATCTTTAGATTAGATCTAAATTTGAGAAGAACTTTTATTTAATGTTTTGGTTATGTATACATATATATATATATGTACACAAAGACTACAATGAAAGCGAATAGGTCTAGAGAATGAGAGTGTTATCACGTGATAGTGTTTATATAAAAAGTCTAGTAACACTAATTAATAAAATTTAAATATTATGAAATTAATTTTCTTTTTATTTTATGAATAAATCATAAAAATAATTAAATCTCATTAATTAATATTAATAGATAAATATTATTACATAATAATATCGTTAAGTAATACACCTTCTCTTGAAGAAGAGTTGGTAATTGAAAAATCAAATACAAACCTTCACACCGCATTAATAATTATTATTATTATTTAAATATATTTCCTGGCGCTGAAATCGAGCTAGGGATGGGAGCGTAGGCCGAGGCTCCATGTGGGACCCATCTCTAGAACAAATATTCCACGTATTATGTATAACGATTTCATTATATAAATCTATTTTAAATAATTATATGCATTAATTTTTTTATAAATTTTTTAAAAATCATTTTTCAACCCATTAAGATGTAAATGGTAATTTAAATAATGAGATTACCATGCATCATCACATATTAAATATTTAATCTTATGATCCAATCTTGTCGCCTTCTTCCCGCGGAGCCCCGCAGCCTGACCAAACAGTATGCGCGCTGACATGTCCAACCAGGACTAGACACGTGTAGGACAAGAAGAGCTGTGACACGTGGATGCTTCCTCGGATGCCTTCTTTTCTTTCCTGTCCTGGGCCGGGAAAACAAAAATAATTGTTGGGCTAAGGATCTAAGACGGGATCCGTCTGAGGCAGGCGGTGCCATTTGAATTTGGGAACTCAGGCACTGGGACAACCGACAAAGGCTACAAATCAATTACTTTTCTACACTGATAGTTTTGACATTTTTGTTTATTAATAAAGAATTAAAATTAAATTTCATGAATGAAAAAATCCGTTATTGATAGACAGTAATTCTCAATATTCAAATATAATCGGAAATTTTTAATAGTTTTAATTAATTCGTATTCGAATATGATAAATCTATTGAAAGTTTAAGCTATCCTGATTATAGATTAATTACGATAGATACATCCACCCTCGATCTTTCATTTCCTTTTCTAATATATGGGTGTTATCTGTTCATTAGCTTTGTTGGGTAAAGCTTGTGTAAGAATCATGAAAACTGGTAATTTACCATCGATTACATCTTATACATATTAAAGAGAGAGAGCTGCCATTTGAAAAATAATATCCCGATTCGAGTACTGTAAATAGAAAAAATTCAGATTAGAACAGTTTACCTCATCAGTAAATCAACCCGACTCGAAGGTGACTTACCTACTTTGAAACTGATCAATGTAGTTTGAATTGAGTCAGTCCATTAAAAGATAAAACTCTCATAATATAAACTGTTTTCATTTGATGAAACTTAGACCGAGTTAAGAGGGTCAACGAGTGATCAAGCCAATGTGAGATTTTTTTTTTGTCAACAGGCCACCTCGCTGGGCACTCAAATGCGTGATCGTAATAGAATTCCAGGTTGTGAGGGTCAACATGAATTTTTCCAGAATCCCGGTTAGACTGTAAATTAGTCTCCTCGATGTGCGTTTTAGTTGATCTCGAATACTATGCAGTGGAAAAGGAAAAAAAAAAAAAAAAAGAGCTAAGAGTAACGAGTGATCTTGCCATCTTGGTAGAGGTACGTTTTGCCAGTGCCCGAGCAGAGGATTTCACCTCCGCACCGGGTTAGCTCTGTTTCGAGCTCTTGACTTTAGCCCCAGCTGTTTACTTGCCCCACACTTTTTAGCACTCAACTCTGCTCCGCGGAGTCCACCTCTAGTCCTGTTGACCCTCACACTGTGCCGGAGGAATCGCCTGTCTCTGCTCCAAATGGGCAAACCTAGCCGCCGGCAATGAAGATCGCCGGAAGACCCACTGACCCCGCTAACGCCCCGGCGTCGGCACCCCCGAGGAGTCCTAACCCACTCCCGCACCCAGATCCTCCTCCTCCTTTTAAATCTCCTCACAGGCCACAGCGACAGAGGACCCGGTTAAGGAGGGCAGGAGCTCCGACCGGTAAGGGGAGGAGCAGGCCTGAGACTCCCCTGCTCAAGTGGAAGACCAGGGAGAGAGATAGGAATGCCGTCTGCATTGACGTCGACGACGACGAAGTTTCGCCTCCAGAGGCTCGCCGGAGACGCCGACGGAGGGACGTCCCCGTGTCGGCGAGGAAGCTGGCCGCCGTGCTCTGGCGGCTGAACCCTCCGGAGTCCGTGACTTCCGGCGGAGTTGGTGGCTGTCTCCCTCGCCGGTGCAAGGAAGAGGTATGTTTTATTAGGGTTTTGGTGTAATCGGATGATTATACTTGATTACTGAGATCTATAGATTCCGTGAACACGAATGTGATTGAATGAGTGGAAGCTCTACTCGCCCTTTTCCCTCGTGTCTGTACTTCACCTGGCAGTTACTTCCTCTCTGCAATTAAAGTTGACTTCAAGTTCTATGATGGATGGTCCATAGCCTTCTCACATATCGGACAGCTTTCATTGTTGTTGACCAAATTTAATTTCAAGAAAATGCGCCTTCTTCGTTCGATGATCATGTGAAGTTATCCGTTTTCCAGGGCTTGACTGTTTTTTCTCTTAAGATGGAATTCCACAGCAAGCCGAAATCTTTTGCTACCTTAAAACCTGTCTTGTTCAAACTCTGCATACATCTGCATCCCTAACAGCAAACTTATGTGTAGAAGATTCTGGAAACTGAACCCCTTTTTTTTTTTGATGTTTTGTCTCAATTAGATTGTCGTATGACAGTGTCCTCCATTCCAAACTTAAAAAGTTAAGATTTTGATTCAGGTTCTTCTTCTGTGCAGATCGGCGCTGGACATTTAGCCTTTCCATTTATAGGTCATTGTAATGGTAACGTTTTCGGCTCTGAAGCAAAGGACCCAGCGCAGAGCCCGACACCCGTTTCTGGCACGAGGAATGGTTTCTTCTGTAAGGTATAAGATTCTTCTGCATTCAAGTTCCTCTGCGGATTACAGCTTCTTGAAAATGTTTCATGTGAGCTGCTTAATTTTCATTCATTTACCCGGAGAGATTCGGAGAAATCAAAGTGGTTGTAAAGTTGGAGATCGTCCTCCAGCAACCTCCATGTGGCAGAAGGGGGCTTATATGTGCATTTGCAGTGTCTGGTAACAAATTTGCTTGCTCTATAGCTGTGCTTAGATAAGGTTAGGAAGGTGCAGGCATTACAGATCTTCTCTATATTGGAAGTTGCTGATTTTCAAATTCTGCTGTTCCGTAGTTCTCATGATGATGAGTGTTCCACCAGTCAGCAAATGCAATATTCTTTCCAGAAAAATATCAATACACCGAGCACTACTTGTAGATTCACTGGATTTGTTGCTAAAGCGTCCGTATTAAACAAAAATCTCCCGGCAGATGGCCAGTCACCCAAGGAAATGGAAGAATGAATTTGATTTTTCCACAATCTCCTTTAAATAGATAATGAAAATCACATAGATTTCTTTTTGCATCACTTGATGTGTTCTACATATTTGCATATAAATATTTTATTAGAAGACTCAAATTGAAAATTTTTCCCCAGTGACCTAGTCTGATCTGGCTACGAGAGGTTGCAGTAACAAACCCTATTGATGAATAGATCTGATTATTATCCATAGAAGCTCTCTATATCGGGACCAACAGCATTAGTAGCTTTCAAAGGAAGACCCACCCACGATCAAGGATCGTCCCCTCTTCATGGAATAAAAGGGGCGTGAATTCTTAATTAGATCGGTCAGGTCTTTAACTTGTGTGTGTGACATCATTCAAATTTGTCACTCTCAATGAAAATAAGTTTGTTGTGAGCCATTGGCTTTCTGATTCTCGGGGCATTGCATAGCTTCGTGAGAATGTTCCCCTGGGTTATTGCTTGTTTAGATTCTCTTTTAAGTGATAATAGACAGAAGGATAAGGTGCAAAGTATCATACATATGTACGTTCCCACCTTTTCCTGTTTGAGTTCTATATGCATATGACTGCACCACTGGACTCATTTTTTTGTTTTCTTGTCCTTTTCAGCTTGAACCTTCCTTTCAGTTTTCCAACTCTGCTATGGAGGGCGCAACTAAGTGGGACCCCATCTCCTTAGAAACATCTGAAGAAGCACGCCAGTTGTACACTTATGTAAAACTTCTCGATCGACAAGTAGGCGCTGCATCAGTGATATCCTCACTTGAAGCTGAACTCAAGCATGCCCAAGCGCGCATTCAAGATCTTGAGACTGAGCATCGAACTTCAAAGAAGAAGCTTGAACATTTCCTGAATAAAGTTAGTGAGGAGAAGGCTGTGTGGAGGAGGAGAGAGCATGAGAAAGTTCGTGTGTTTATCGATGATATGAAGTCTGAGTTGAACCGAGAAAGGAAGAGTTGTCAGAGGATGGAAATTGTGAATTCCAAATTAGTCAATGAGCTTGCTGAAGCTAAGTTGTTGGCAAAGCGATTCATGCAGGATTATGAGAAGGAGAGGAAGACAAGAGGAATGATGGAGGAAGTTTGTGACGAGCTGGTGAAGGAAATGGGGGAGGATAAGGCCGAGTTTGAAGCACTGAAAAGGGAAGCTATGAAGTTCCAAGATGAAGTGGAAGAGGAGAGGAAGATGCTCCAGATGGCCGAAGTCTGGCGTGAAGAACGTGTTCACATGAAGCTCATGGATGCAAAGGTGGCCCTTGAAGAGAAATACTCTCAGATGAACAGCCTTGTTGCCAATCTCGAGAATTTCATAAGCAAGCTGAGGAACTCTAATCCAGACATGAAGGAGCTGAAAGAAGCTGAGTTTCTTCGACAGACTGCTGCTTCGGTGAACATCCAGGAGATCAAGGAGTTCACATATGAGCCTCCCAACCCCGATGATATATTGGCAGTTCTTCAGGAAGTTAATTTTGCTGAAAACAGCGAGAGGGAGATTGATGCATGCGATGCTTACAGTCTAGACTCAAAGATCCGAACAGTGAGCCCTGAGGTGAGTCTGACTAAGGACCGGAAGAGTCAAAGACATTCAAATGCTTTCCATGGTCATGGTAAAGGCGATATCCAGGATGAGGAGAGCGGTTGGGAGACAGTGAGTGACCTCGAGGATCAGGGATCGAGCTATTTTCCCCAAAGAAGTGGGAGTGCTACTTCTGTGAACAAGAATCAGGGGGACAGCTACGTCTCAGAGGATTGCGGCAGTGAGACATCGGTGACAGGAATCAGCGAGGTCTGTTCCGTACATTCAAAACAGCTCAATAAGGTATCTTCCATATCGAGGCTGTGGAGATCGTGCCCTGATAACAGGGAAAAGCAGAACTACAAGGCGGTATCGGTGGAAGGGATGAACAATGGGAGGCTCTCGAATGCTAGATGGGGGCAGAAGGACAGCCTGAAGGCAAAGCTCTTGGAAGCGAGAACGGGAAGCCAGAAGCTGCAGCTCCGACAGGTGCTGAAGCAGAAGATGTAGAGAAGTGAGATCGTATTCTTTTTCATGGAAGTGTAGCTATCCCGTGTTCAGCCGATCAGATGAGGCGGAGAGCAGAAGTCGAAGAGATTCGAAAGTCGGAAGCATGGACCGTTCGCGTTGTTGCCCATCTCATTTCATGTAATGATTCATTCAATGAAACTTTGTTCTTATCTATAAGAGTGCCGTACCGATTTCTTCACGTCCCATTTATAACTTTGGCATATTCATTTCTTGTATGAAAAATGGAACTTTCTTTTCTTGACAAAAAAAAATGGGACTGCTGTATCTGATGGGTCGAAAGAGAATCCAATTAGGCCCAAAATGGGCCCAATCCTACAGATCATCTAGGCCCAACATCAGCCCTTCCTCTCTCCCTTCCTCACAAAGTGAGAAATTGTGGGGGACGGAGTAAAATCTCGGCTGGGCAAAATTGACTTGAGACTTAAGAGGTTGATGGCGGCGCCGGCGCCGGCGAGCTCAGGTCCATCATAGTCCCAGACATCCCGGTAAAAGCCTAACCCGAATCACCGGAACCATAGTAGTTGCTTCGAAAAGATTAGCTCAAACACTTTTTGATTTACTGCAATCTGCTAAACCCTGCTTGTCCCTTGAGCTTCCGCCGTCACCATTACCGTCAAAGATAGTTCTTTAACGTTCTGATTTTGCAAACCGAAGGAGAATCGATCCAAAGGCATGTATTTTACTTCTTGTAGTCTTAACTCCCGGGTCTTCTCAAAACATCCATTGCTTCTTCCGCCGTCATTCCATTCCCCTTCCGCGAAAGTACCATTTCAGGCTCCTGCGATCCGGTGTGGGCTGCGGGAGCTTCGGCAACGGATTGAGTCTGTGAAGAGCACGCAGAAGATCACAGAGGCCATGAAGCTCGTGGCTGCCGCCAAAGTCCGTCGGGCCCAGGAGGCTGTGATTAATGGCCGTCCCTTTGCCGAAACCCTAGTCGAAGTGCTGTGTGACATAAACGAGCAGCTCAAGTTGGAGGATATCGATGCCCCCCTGACAAATGTACGTCCTGTGAAGAGAGTCGGGTTGATTGTAGTAACCAGCGATCGGGGCCTCTGCGGTGGGTTCAACAACTTGGTCATCAAGAAGGCTGAAGATCGAATGGCCCAATTGGAGAAACTCGGCATCGTCTACATGGTCATCAACATTGGGAAAAAGGGCAATGCGTATTTTATGAGGAGACCGAGCATTCCTGTTGAGAGGTTCATCGAAGGCGAGAGCTTTCCTACTGCAAAGGAAGCTCAGGTGATTGCTGACCATGTTTTCTCATTGTTCGTAAGTGAAGAGGTTGACAAGGTCGAGCTGGTCTACACAAAGTTTGTGTCCCTGGTTCAGTCGGATCCCGTGATTCAAACCTTGCTTCCTCTGTCACCAAAAGGAGAAGTTTTTGATATTAATGGTAATAGTGTTGATGCTGATGGAGACGAGCTCTTTCGACTGACAACTAAGGAAGGGAAGTTAAGCTTAGAGAGGGAGAAAATAGTGAGGAACAAGGATGGGCTCTCTTCACCTCTCTTGCAGTTCGAGCAGGATCCGGTGCAGATTCTCGATGCTATGATGCCCTTGTACTTGAATAGCCAGATCTTGAGGGCGCTGCAGGAATCGACCGCCAGCGAGCTCGCCATGAGGATGAACGCAATGAGCAATGCAACAGATAATGCAGTGGAACTGCAGAAGAATCTTTCAACTGTGTACAATAGGGAAAGACAGGCGAAGATCACTGGGGAGATATTGGAAATCGTGGCAGGAGCTGAGGCCCTCATGGATGTTGACTAGTCCAGAGGCCTTTGGATCCTACATTTTAGCTAGTCCATTCTTTTCCAAATAATGTGGGGAAACTTATCCGATTAAGTTAGCTGGTTCATCTTTGACACCTAAGAATAGTGAAGTGTCATCTTTGTGTCCCAGATCGACTTACAGCAAGCTCAGAAGAGATAACAGTGAAGCTGCATCTAGTCGAGTTTTGTACTTCAGAACCCAGGCCCCAACACACCAAAGGGCTGAAGTGCTCGAGATACATTGAAGGGCGAGAACCCTATATTCGACCGACATCTGATAGCTGAGGAGAAGGGAGAATGTACTGTTGGCATTTTAGTAACTGGGCCTGGTTCAGACTCCTGTTTTGCAATCTTTGCACGTGGAAAGTCTCAACTGTTTATTCATCTCCAAGCTGTTAACAGTGTTCTAATTGATTATCTACAGTTCATCATTGCCATGGCACTCTTATGAGCTTCTTCATCACTTATTTGTGATTCACTTTCATTTGGGACTGTAACCTAAAGCTCGATCAGATCACGCCGATTCATAATGATGCACTGCATTTCATATTCATAGGAGGACCGTCATGCTCACCTATCAAGTTTTAGATGGTCAAGGCTATCTCCTCAAGGTAAAATGTTAATTTTTGGAGCAGTTGTACGCCGAAATATTAGTAATTTTGGATTATGAATTTCTTATGATATGTCGCATGATCTCTGCATTTGGATATAATCCGAGAAATCCAATTTTTGCCATAGAAAGGATGGCCATTAACAACTCACCTGCTGTAATGGAAACTTGTACCGTGACCCGAACGATTCTACTCTTAAGGATAGTGGTGCAAAACCTCAAGGATAACCAAAACTTTATGGACCATTCTGTCATAAGATAACCTTTGGGATACTAAACGGCTCCAACCACAAAACATGGGGAGCAAAATGAAAAATTAGGTCTCCGGTACATTCAGTCACGTGCGACCTGACAAAAAGCCCGCCCCCACTTTCGAAACCCTATTTCCGCCCCGCCCACATTTTCCCGCCCTGAAGACGTTCCCCTCCATCCATTAAAGCCCCTCACAATCCCTCTCCTGCTCTTCGCCCTCTACGCCTCTCTCTCTCTCTATCTCTCTCTCATCGCCGTCATGAAGGCCTTCACGAAGAGAACCAAAGCTTCACCGAACCACAGATACCTGAAGCCCGGGGCCCTAGCACAGCTCCGGGACTCCAGAATCAGCGCCAGATCCTACAGGCTCTCCGACTCGCTCAGCCAGCTCGCCGCCGCCGGGCTGACACGAGATCTGGTTCAACCTCAGGCACCGACCGCTGCGATGGACAGGTTGCCTCAGTCCACCAGCTACAGCTTTGGCCCTCGGCACCTCAAGAGGAAAAGGCTTGTGGCTGCTAGATCTGTAAATTTGCCGAGTTTAGAGCCCGCTTCTTCTGAATCTATGATGAATATGCTTGGTGATGGTGCTGTTGCTGGTCATTGAATGGCGCGCTCCAGTGAATACGTCTGAGATTTACGCCCCCTTTCTCATAGGTAGTTGTTTAGGATCTTTCCCTAATTGATAGTTGAACTTGAGAATAAAGTTCAAATGTTATACATTTCCCGATCATTAATCAATGGTTTTGGTTTCTATTTCAATCAAGTGAAAGGATTGCTTGTTCTTCATTTAATGTGAGCCGATCATGAAGAATTCGGCTGGCAAAAGTGAAAGTCAAACTGTGATGGATGGACCATCTGAACTTGCAATTTTTGATAGCGATTCTAGTCTGACCTGAACATGAATTAAATCACGCAAATCCTCTTTCCTCCACCCATTGCTATGATTGGGAAAGGTTTTTAATCAAAATGGATGAACTCTTAACGTGCTGGAGCGCTGAATGGTGGGCATACAAATGATTCTACTGACAAAACTCTCCTACTCAAAACACTTGGGTTTCAAGCTGCCGCCAATAAAATGCCAGGAGGAAGGTGACCATAACTCCGAGCAGTAGATTGAGGAATTTTTCATCTGCATTTCCAAGACAAAAGAGACATGAAGATGGTGATAAAGGGAGGTGCTTGGATAGTTGGAGGAAGCTCATATGTTGATTCACAGGTGGGACAGAACAGAAGCTTGCCAGTAGAAAGAATGATTTCTGAGGACCTGTACATTTGAATCCATAGAACATCCACAAGAGTGACACATTTGATAATCCCCACCGGGGCAACTTTGCCCTTGTTCAATGAACGGGGAGCAATGTTTACATCTTCGATAATTGAGGGAGTGTAAGTTTCAATTATCAAAGCCTAGGGAGTAAATATTACAGAAAGCTATAGTTCGGGGACCGACAGCCATATTTTCCCCAGTTCTTTGCCACACTTTCCCAAGACTTCCTTCCTATCATTTCGTCGTCTTCTTCCTTCCCGTGAAAGGCTGCATAATCTGCGCTTCAACGCGATCTCCCGAAGGTCATCCTCCGTTCTTCTCCTCTGATTTTCCCTTGATCGGTCAGTCGCCGCCCGCCTCTAGCTCTGTTCGTTCGATTTTTCCATCTCTAGGCGTCATCTGATAAACCCTAATATGATGACTCCGCCTTTATGTTAATCAAATTACCCAGAGCCTGAGGTACAACCCGCTTCATCACCATGGCCAGGAGCTCCTTCAAGTTGGAACACCCTCTCGGTTCTGTCTCCCTCTCCCTCTCTCCTTTTTATAATTCCATCTCTCAAATTTTGAGATCTCGTCTCCGTTCTGGATTTGCTCCTATGCTTCATCGATCGAACGTTGTTCTATTGAATAAATAATTATATCGATTGTGATCAGCTCTTTCTTTTTTCGGTTCCTTTCTGTTTCATGGCTTTTTGAGAGAAATTGTGTTGTTGAAGAATTGTGATATAGAGCCCTTGGAGGCGGAACAGTTGTGATTGCGTTTCAGATAATACCTTGGGGGTGTTTTGTACGATTGTTTTGTCATCAGTCCAGGTTTGAAGCTTTTTTTTTAGATAACTTGTCTTTGGTTGATGAAGGGTTCATGGCTATGTCCTTCCTGTTACTAGTATCGCGACCTTTTTGGATGCTATCCCCTATCTCTGGATTCTCCTTTTATGATTGCACGCATTATATAGTTTGTTCCTCTATTCTGCTACATTAACCTGATATGTTCTAGATTTTTTTTAAAGCTTGTAATCATTCGGTAGGCTTGTAAATGTTAATCCCCAATGCAACAATTCCTTTATTGTTCCTTCTTCATTCCAGAAAGGAGGCAGGCGGAAGCTGCCCGTATCAGGGAGAAGTATCCTGATAGAATACCAGTATGTGTATTGATGAACAAGCATCATGATTAGTAGACCTGTTGAATGCCTTGGATCATGTCAATTTCACTGTATTTATGTGGTGGCAAACAGGTTATTGTTGAGAGAGCTGAAAGGAGTGACATCCCTGACATCGATAAGAAGAAGTGAGTAAAACCCAACCCAGATGTTATCCATTATCGCGTGTATTCTTTTTCTTGTAGGTTGAATGCTTGCCCTCCTCTCAAGGACTTCTCTTTCAAAGTGATCCATGATTGGTATGCCGTTGATATTTTTGAGACCATTGCTTAAACTGTCTAAAATGCACTGCTGCGACAACCATGTTTGCTTAACGAGCTCTACACAGTAGCATTAGCACCTTTTATCCTCAGGAATGAACTGTAATAGCTTATCTGATTGAAATAGATTGAAAAAACTTAACCTTGTGAACATGTACAGTGAGAGTGAACATGCCTGCTGAATGTTGAAAACCGCTGATGTTTGTTTCCAAATGTCAAGATCGGCAACAAGAATGTTCTGGTTACAAGGTTCTATTTTAAAACGATTCCAGCAGCTCTACCATGTGTTCATATGTCCTCGTGTCTTTATGATGGGACGATGGCAGGTATCTGGTTCCTGCTGATCTGACTGTGGGGCAGTTTGTTTACGTGGTCCGAAAGAGGATTAAGCTTAGTGCTGAGAAGGCCATATTCATCTTTGTCAAGAACATCTTGCCTCCGACTGGTAAGAAATTTTTTCTCCTTTCTCCTCAAATGCTACACTGAATATATTGAGGCTTCTTTCTTTGCCGTGGCTAGCTGCCATGATGTCTACTATCTATGAGGAAAGCAAAGATGAAGACGGGTTTCTCTACATGACCTACAGCGGCGAGAACACATTTGGATCCATCCTTGCAGACTTAAATTGACCCTGTCACCTATCAACAGAATAAGATAGTGCTGTAAATTCTTGGCATATATCTCCGTCCAGGGTTGAATGCAAGGTCCAAATTAAGTGAAGATTAAATTCTCCTGTCAATTGAAATCTCGATCTATGGCTACTTATCAAAACTGTTATTCTGTACATTTATACGGGCTCCTTGCTATGGAAAATCATGTGTTTCATTAGCAAGTCAGCCCTGTTATTACACGGCGAACTCAATACTCTTGTTATGGATGGATAATAAATGAACTCAAGCAAACCGTGTTCCCGTCTGCTGGTTTCTAACGTTCAAAGAGTGCGGGTCATGCCAGTGTGCTCTGCCTAGCAACGGTCTTTGATCAGCTACACTAATGTACAAGTGTAATGTTCCCTCCTGGGGTGCATCATTGCCACAAGGCATCTATATTGTCATACTTCGAATTCTTCATGATCCATATAATCCATTCAGGCAATGCCTTTCTCGGCTTTTCTTATTTCGTCCTTTGATTTACGTGGACATTTTAATTTGTTTACACCTTTTAATTGTACGTAACCATTCACAATTCCTACCTATCGCCTTATCGCAGCAGTCAATTTTTGCTCCCATTTTTAGTTCTATACAATCTTCATTTACTTCCACTGAATTTATTAGGCCCGATAATTGGAGCCCAAGAGCTTGTGCGGGCCGGGCCATCCACCCACGAGTTCTTTGCTGGCCCAATAAGGCCCACGACGCTCTTCTTTGCGGGCTCGGCCTTTCACTAAGTAATCACCGTCGTTTCCAGCTACTTTGAACTTTGAGTAAACATTAATCCTAAAATTTGTACTCCATCAACACTTTAATTTCTAATCCTTTTTTTACCAATAATTAGGCGTAAATATCCATGTTTTTACCAGCAAATTGGTCCAACCGTTAGTTTGTCGTTACAAATACTGACGGGGAATTCGATGTGTCACTTACGACATTAGATTTATATTTTTTTATTAATAAAATATTAAAACGACATCGTTTTGCTAAATAAAAAAATATAATAACTGTTTTATCCTTAACTATTGATCATATTTCTAACGAATTACTATTAGTTTAAAAACAAAACTGATTGAAAATGTGATCAATAGTTAAAGATCAAATAATTATTACACATTTTTATTCAATAAAATAACATTATTTTAATATTTTACTAATAAAAAAGTATAAATCTAACGTTGTAACTGACACTTCAAACTCTACGTTAGTATTTTTAACGTCAAACTAACGGTCGGACTAATTTATTAGTCTAAACATGAATATTTAAACATAATTATTGGTAAAAGAAAGCTAGAAACTAAAATATTAATCCAATACAAATTTTGAGATTAAAGTATTTCGACCCGTCCCACATAGAGCCAGATCAACGGTCAGTGTTTAGAGGGTTTACCCAATAAAGTACCGCCACGTCATCGCGCCGCCAGCTTCCACCACGGCAGTCCGACGAGAAGGGTTCTTTTCTTTCCCCTTCATTTCGGGAACGTGCTCTGTAGAATCTTCTCCTCCTCCACCTACACCTCCACCTCCTCGCGGCGACCCTGAAGAAGCTAAACCCTACCCCTCTCGATCCGCTCCCTCGAAGTTTCTGAGAGCTCTCCAATCCGGTCAGAGCTGCGTTTCTCATTCTCTTCAACCATTTCGGATGCATCTGTTTCTATCTCAGCAGATTCGTTTTTGCTCCGCCTCTGCTTGGCTTCCCCGGAAAGCGGAGAGGAGGAAGAGGCTAGAGAACTGATGCTTTGATCTTCTCGAGCTTTTCTTGTCTGTCTTACGTTTGGACGCGACGATATCCCAGATCCTCGTAGCTTTTCATAGCTTGGAATAATTGACAGTTCATCTGAAGATCTTTTTTAAGTTGCTTTCCTATACGTTTAGGTGGATGAGACATGATACGGAAGCATGTACTAATGTCTTTTTCTTTTTTTGGTTGTTTGGATGATTTCATGGAACTCATAAATTGAGTCGTTGATGTGAATATAGAGATCGAGGCCGTGATGTTGGGTGCTATAACGCGAAGAATCTCTTCTGGAGGCTCATATTCTTTGGTAATATACTTTCTTTTCTTCTTTTCCTCTGCTGTCATTCTACAATGCTCAAATCGATTTGTCTGCATTTGAATGGGACATTTGGATGAATTGCATTGTGATTCATGCAATTTCATTTTCTAAAGATGATTTATGCAATTAATGCAGAGTCTAGGAAAGTATTTGCGGACTGGTTCTGCTGCATCGAGACAAAGATTTTTCTCCGTCATTGAAAATGAGGTTCTCATCCCGGCTTGCGGACCTACCCGTAACTTTTCGCACCTTGTTTCTCTTGGTAAGCTTGTGTACGTCAACATCTACCACTAAGGCTAGGCCGTTCTGTTGGAGTCAATAGAAACTAATTATTTTGAATTTCATTATCCTCAACAGGACGTTCAATCAGTTTAAGGCAAGTGAGGTGAGTGGAACATTTATTTATGGCTTTTAAGTAGTCCCTTAGCATTATCTAATTATTAGTAAGCAATCAGTTTCATTTAGGGCAAGGCAGAAGCTGAAAACTGTGTTAGTGAAATCAATTGTCTATTGAAGTCTTTAACTCAAAATGGAATATCCTATGAGTTTTTCAGGGTCAAGGGGTTAGTAAGTTGAACTTCACTTTACCCGTAATGTGAAACCTTTCTATAGCCAAGCTGAACTATTATCTTGTATCCTGCATATTCAGTTGTGGTAGCTGATCTTTTGGTACTGCATCTTGCTTATTTGTAGTGAACTTGCTTTTAATGTCCAAGCTGGGGCATCCTCTCAGAACTGGAGGCGGCTGTTTTCTTCTGATAGTGGTATAACATTCACTTCCTTTTCAGTTCACTGCCCAATTTCTCTTTATTCTTTTAATATAGACAACCATCAAATTGGCTATCTTCGTGCACATAAGTTTAGTGTTATGGATTAGATGTCTCATTTATTCTTCCTGTTCCTCGTTTCCTTTCTCTATTGCTTGTCTTCTTCGTTGTTGAAAATAATCATTAACTACTGCATTCAACTGGTTGAACTAACGAGGAAGGAGAATAAATCTTTCATTTTAAGGAGTTCTCAACCTTTACCTGATGATATTACCTTGGCTTCTGCATCCTATAGGGGATTTGGTTGATGCTGTTGTACCTTTCATGGGAGAATCCATTACTGATGGAACTTTGGCGAAATTCTTGAAGAGTAAGTTGCCTGCACTTGCAACAGCTGAATTTAGTCATTCTATAGAATTCTCCTTCCTGATAAATATCGATCATGTGTCGGTCTGATTTCTTGGGAGCAGATCCTGGTGATCGTGTTGAAGTTGATGAACCTATTGCGCAGATTGAAACGGATAAGGTATGCTCGGCAATAGAGTTGCTGGATCCTTTCTGTTTTCTGGAAAAATCACTGGATCATCAGAAGCTGTGGCCTGTTTGTTTCTTTTTGTCCTTTCAAATCAATTTAAGTTTGGAGAAGTGGGGTGTTTTTACCTGTTTTCATCATCTTATTCTTTCAATTTCCTCTTCAATTCGATTTTGTAGTAGAGAATTAGGGTGCAGAAATATATTGACAGTGCTTGGTATTTGTTCTTTTTGATCAGGTGACAATTGATGTTGCCAGTCCTGAGGCAGGCGTAATACAAAAAGTATGTGATCTTCTATTTTTTACATGCAATATATGTCTTATCTTTTGCTTCTTGTTGGGATGCTAATGCATTCCCTTCTTTTATCTTCATCTTTACCAATGAAAGTTTGTAGCTAAAGAAGGAGAGACCGTGGAACCAGGAACCAGGATTGCTATCATTTCAAAATCTGGTGAAGGGGTTGCTCATGTTGCTCCATCTGAGAAGGTGGCCGAAAAAGCTACTCCTCCCCCATCTCCTCCCGCTGAAGAGAAGCAACCACCTAAAGCTGAAACTGTTCCAGTCGTAGAGAAGCCCAAAGCACCCTCTCCTCCACCTCCACCTCCTCCGCCTAAACGATCTGCCAGTGAACCCCAGCTCCCACCAAAAGATAGAGAAAGACGCGTATGTTCTTTTGTGATACCATACTTGTTTCTATTAAGATTGTCCATGGTTACTCATACTTGATGTGTTAGTTTATTTGGATTCATATAATTGCAGATTCCTATGACGAGGCTTCGTAAGCGGGTCGCGGCAAGATTGAAGGACTCGCAAAACACATTTGCTATGTTAACGACATTTAATGAAGTTGATATGTAAGCTCCTTCCTCCATTGCGTGCCAATGACTGCCTGCGATCTTGTTACATCTTACTTGCTTACTCGTGTTAATTCTAATAATGGAGAATCATCTGGCTTTTGTTGCCTATGCTCAGTACGTCCAAGCAGATTATCTTCTGTGTTGCAAGTGCTTTTGCCAGATTATTGCAATAACAATCTGGTCATTGTAGGACAAACTTGATGAAGCTTCGTTCAGAGTACAAGGATGCATTCGTCGAAAAGCATGGGGTGAAATTGGGACTTATGTCAGGATTTGTGAAAGTATGCCTTTTTCATCCTTATTGATGAAGAAGTGGAAAAGTTTCTCAATATGCATTTGACTTATTTGATGTCATTTCTTCTTCAATTATCGCAATGCAGGCAGCAGTTAGTGGACTTCAGAATCAGCCCATTATAAATGCTGTAATTGATGGAGATGACATCATATACAGGGATTACATTGATATCAGTATAGCTGTTGGGACTCCTAAGGTAGTCTCGCCATCACAAACAGAAGAATTGCAAATATCTTTTTATATCTGCTTTCAAAGGCTTTGCTACATTAAGTTGGTTAATTTTCTCACGTTTTGCAGGGTCTCGTTGTCCCAGTTATTCGCAATGCAGACAAGATGAATTTTGCTGGGATTGAGAAGGAGATCAACACACTTGCTAAGAAGGCAAATGATGGATCAATATCAATTGATGAAATGGCTGGTGGCACATTTACAATATCTAATGGTGGTGTCTATGGAAGCCTCTTGAGTACTCCCATCATCAACCCGCCCCAGGTTTGACTCTAACTCAAACTAGAGGTGGTAAAGGTCAATCATTTCTTTTTTTTATTTTCTTTGGGGATACGTTACTGGGAGAAAATAAAATGAGGACGGAGAGGCAAGGCCATTTTGTTGAAAACTCGCATAATCGATTTGGTAAAACTGGAGTTATTTTCTGCTTAACGGGGTGGTAAACCTATCTTGAAGTCTCACCCGCCTCCGTCCTTCCACATACTTTTTATGATAAACTCTAAATCAACTTTGGATATCTTCTCCTCTATTAGTTAGTCCTTCGACTATTTGTGGATGGAGGTCTAATGGGATCCTCTTCTTGTTTGTCAGTCTGCGATTCTTGGGATGCACTCAATTGTGAGCCGCCCGATGGTGGTTGGCGGGAACATTGTTCCTAGGCCAATGATGTACATCGCCCTGACCTATGACCATCGACTGATCGATGGAAGAGAGGCTGTCTTCTTCTTGCGCCGTATCAAGGATGTCGTGGAGGATCCCCGCAGGCTGCTTCTTGACATCTGAAGGCCCACTGCAGAAGCTTCTTCTCGGTAAATGGCTACTGATGGCCTTTCTTTTAAGATATATACACCTTCAACTGGTCATTGCTCAGAGATGTTGGTTAGGAACAAACTCCTAACAGATTATGGGATATTCTTTTTGCCTCTGTTTGTTGATTTTAAGTTTGTTCTGCATCAACGGGACAGAGTTTTGAATTTCTCTGTCTCGACGACTTGATCAATAATATTTCTCTGGATGCTGAATTCTTCAGCAGCAATGTTTGGCATTCCCTTTCTTTATACAGATACATTTTCAGGATTTCGAAAAAAGAAAAGTGCATTTACTCTTAAGCCTTTTCATCCGCCTGCGTCGACACGAAGTTCATGTATTGATCACATGGTTAGCGACTTCTGTCCTATTGTCAGTCTACGCTATCCTATCCTAATTTGAGCTGATAGTATTGAGGGCGACCCTCTTCAGTTTTCTGGGAGCCAGGACGGATTGGGGAAGGGACAGAAAAGTGCATACAGTGTGAGCGGCCTCGCTTCCTGAGACCTGAGGTTGAATTTGAGTCTAGGCTTGTAAGTGTGATTGAGATTGAGATTGATTCGCTCATCATCAGGAAAATGAAATTTAATGAAACGGAACTCCGTTTTGATGCATGGGTAGTTCGGCTTTACCGGCATTTACTACCTCTGGTGATTGACGTTACTTGATCGATATCTAATCTTAATCCCTTTCCATTTAGACCTGCCTGGCTCATCAGCCAACTCGGATGATCAGAAGAGTTCTAGACAGCAGCGGAGCGGCAAGGCAAGCCAAGTAAGCCTCGATCGCCACATTTTCTTTTGGAAATATAGTTGGAGAAACCTCACTCGTTCACAAGAAAGACCTAATACTTGCAACAGATTCCGAGCTCATGCCAGGCTTATCTTCATCTCGTGTTAAGGATCTAACTGGCAGTAGTTTAAATACACGGAAATGATGATGAAACTGTGGCAACCAGGATATTATCACTCTCCCTAGGACAAACCTGGCACTTGAGTGAAAATCGAAGATGCAATCATCATCTTAGCCAACACAACATCGTTTCAAAGGAGCATTAGCAACACCCGTTCAACTCGATTTGAACACACTCCCTCAATTGATCAGCTTGCTCGAGAGCCAAGGAAAAACCCATAAAATAACAGTGTGAACACATTTTACAAAGTAGCCATCAGCATGGCTCGAATCTTTGCCCTAAGGTCATCGGGAACCTCGGTAGTGTCAGAGGCCTTATGAGAAGAACTTGATGCATCCACCGATGCTCCTCTGACATTAAGCCGATCAGTGGGACTCCGCGCCTTCAGCTCCCCCAATTCTGCCATGTCATCTCCTTCCTCTAAATCCTCACAATCCGTAGAATCTCTCTTATGCCTCCTCCGTGATCTCCTCCCAGTATTGCCATCTTCACCGTGGACATCATCATCAGAAGACCCGCGCTTCCTCCTCCTTCGATGCCTCCTGTGCCTATGATCCCTACCATCATTTGAACTATCTATATCATCCCCCTGCCCCCGTCTGCTACGCCTCCTGTGCCTGCGATCCTCACCATCACTTGAACTATCTATATCATCCCCGTGCCCATGTCTGCTACGCCTACCGTGCCTGTGATCCTCACCGTCACTAGAACTATCATCCTCATGCTTTTGTCTACGATGTTGAGACTCTTTATCCTTCGAGGAGGAAGATGAATGCTTCTTCCTATGCCCTTTGTGCCTCTCCTTGCTGTGACTAGATGTGCGACGAGATCTCCGCTTTTTCCTCAAGTGTTTATGGTCTCTCTCTTTATCTTCTTCTCCGTCTTCATTCTTTTTTTCCTCCTCCTCCTCTTCATCATCCTCGTCCTGCTTTTTATTTCTTGAGCGGTAACTCCTCTTCAGCCGGCGCTCATTTCTCTCAGTGACATCAGAATCAGGTGGCATCGAACTGCCTTCTCTCTCCCTTGAAGGCTCTGCCTCCAAATCTAAACCCGAAAGCAACTCTGAAGGGGGAGCTTTTGATGCAACAGCTCCACTTTTCAACATTGCAGTGAACATCTTTGCACGTTTCAGCCTCTCAGCCTTCAGCTTCTGCTCTTTGGTCAACCCTGCCTCAGATGAGTCAGCTTCAGAAGCTGTCACAGCAGCAGCAGTCTCTGCAATGGCCGTCATAAGAGGCCCACCAAGAGGCTGAGAGGAATCACTTGCACGGCTCCCTTCTCCACTGAATGACTGTGCCCTTGGGAAAATCTCGAGGTTGGGATTCTTAATACCTCTACGTGCAGCTTGAAGTATGGCAGCAGCAGCAACTGCATCCACTCTGACTCCAATTTCCTCCCGAGATTCCTTTGAGGGCTGCTCCTGCCCATCTCTTTTTGCTCTTCCAATGACCATCTTAAACTTTTCTTTCCTATTGAAATCATCAGGTATATCAGAACCTACTGATAAATCATCACTTTCCTTAGGTAGCGTAGATTTCTTTTCTGCGCCCTGAATTGATCTGTCGTTCTTCTTCCCTGGCAATTTTGACTGCAAGAAACAGAACAACAAGAAAATCAACAAGAAAGGATTTATTGTTATGTAGCAAATGCAAAAGAGAAACACCAATCAGCAAGGGGCCCCAGAAATTCATACCTGTTGGGCTTTCTCAAGGGCTTTTAAGTAATACAAGTGGTACTGGTTCGACGGCTGAAGGAATGGGAATCTTCCATGATCTCTATCTTGTTCAAAAAGAACGGATTCAAATTGCCTCCCATTCTTCAGAATGAACTCCACTATCTTATCCACCAACCGCTTCAGTTCTGGTGGAGGCTCCAGGATAGATTTCTCGGCTGTCAATGAAACAGGGAAAGCAGAGAATTTCTTCTTCTCAGTGGATACACTGGCTAAAGAAGCTTCACCGTCCCTCCTAAGCCCACCTTCAGATCCAGCGTTGACGGTACAAATAGAACGGTTCTTTTTTATAAGAGAAGACTTTTCTTTCAAAGAAGAAATTGGATCCTTTGAGACTGGCTCTTCTTTTGTTGATAACTTCGCAGAAGGTACCGCATGATCTGATCCATGAGAAAATGGCACAGTACTGCCTTCTTTGGCATCCTCAGACTTGCATTTTTCTGGAGAAGTTTCAGCTGCATTATCCTCTTCCTCTCCAGACCCATACACTGTGCCAAGCAGAGACAATGCACCACCTGCATGTTCGACTGATGACTTCTCTTCAGTATCAGATGTCAAGAGTTCCTGATGATCAACAAGAAACTGAAAATACGGGTGCAGAGGATGATCTGGCATTAAGAATCCAAAAGTTGGGTTATCTCCTTGCTTCACTCTCAAAACAATTTCTGACTGCCCTCCATTCTTGCTAACAAATGCAGCAGTCCTGGCAATGATCTGATGCAACTTTTCTGTGGGAGGCTGGAAAAGGACAATATACAAAAAGAATTTCAACAGAGTGAAGTATACCAAACAAAGGAAACAATAAGATCATATAAAGGACTATAAAGAGAAAATCATTGAATCTCACATAATCAGGAAACCATAAAGATCAAGGTACGATACTCTATGAAGATAAGCTTCATCAGGTGAGAGCTAAATTGGTTTAAGCTGCCAGGCAGGGAAAATGAGTATCAATCATTCTAATCCCACCTGTGAGTCCCTTCACTCAAGACATCATAGGAAAACAAGGTGCCCATGAATGGCAACCTTGAATCACAAGAACTGCATCCCTGCTCCAAGTATCTGAAACTTAGACATGGTAAGCCTTAGAATAAAACATGCATGCCACACTATTGTTGTTTCACCAAATTGCATCAAGTACTAAGCAAACAATTATACACACTGGTAAATCGCAAACAAATACTAATTTTCAACACATTTACGTACCAAGTTCTGGAGTAACCCTTCTGGCACATGGAAGGGTGGTTGAAAACCAGACTCGTTGTCATCGGGTTTCTGATCAACCGATTCCTCAGCATTTCCATATGAAAAGGCAACAGCATGAAATCCACTATCATTTGCAGCTGCTGTACCAGATTTGATACCTGGATCTGCAGAGAATAGATATTGAGAATCCGACTTTACGAAGTTTTAACCTACATAATATTGACTTGAAACAGGATAATGAAGCTGAGTGATATTGCATGTGGATCAAACTCTGTGAAAAGAAATGTAGAGTAAATGAAAATAGTCGTTCTTACTTGTCTCTCTGAAAGATGAAACTGTTGCAAACAAGAATTGTACCTGCAACTGGGAAAATTAATGCAAAAAGGTATAACATTCACAGAAACAACCAGACTCTCTAGACAATTTCTGTACTTAAGATGAATCAGGTTTTACAAAAAGAAAAAAATAGCATATTTTAACAATGATTTACTTTGTCAAATTGTAAATTATTTCCTCCAAATAGATTCATCTAAGCAAAAACCAAGAAAGTTTGGATAAAGAAATATAAAATGATAATCAGTTTTACATTCACTAAGGCCACCAACCTACCATATAAAAGCGTGGAGGTCATCATGATTTTTCAGATCAACTACTGCAGTTCAGAGGCCTTCTCTCACATACATAAGCCCTAATTTCATGAAACCCTTTTCACAGATCTGACAGAGTTTCTCTCTTTCTGCTTACATACTTCCCAACCGATAGCCCCGAACTCAAACTTGCGTTAAAAAGGCCATACTTGCTCTTAAGAATCAGTTGGCGACAGCATGATAATCAATTGAACATAAAGATAAGCAAAATATTGAACTTTTCACGGTTGACAACGAGATGTTCGTTGAACAGAAAACATTCAATGCTAGAAAGCTGAGCTGAGCAGAGGAACTATCCTCAGAGGCCAAGGGATTGCATAGGAGATTTTAAAGAAACACGCAATGAGCTATAGATGATATTTGCTATAACCGCAAAATAAAATTTTGAACGTAGAAAGAGAGATTTGGATATATTTCGTTTTACCTTCATCATCGGAAGGCGGTGGCAGATCGAGGTATCTCTCGTAATCCAGCTCCGACTCGAGCGAGGACGAGGAATCGGGTGGACGGAGGGGCGACGACTGATGGCGCCTCCTGGTACGTGGCGGCGGGGGAGCGGAGAGCAGGTGGCGCACATCGTAACGGTCTATGGAGAGGGAGTTCCAGCCGACAAGGGCGTCGGGGGAGTTCACGAACGCCGCCATGGCATCGTCGTCAAAGAAGAGCGCGTGACGGCCCACCACCTCAAGATCCATGGCCCTTGGCCGGTCCGTTTCCGAGCAGGTAACCCTCACAGGAAAGGAGAGGGGGGAGAGGGAGGGACAGCGCTGAAGAATGTGGAATATATGGAGCAACGAGTTCGACCCGAATTTCTGGTCGGAGCAACCGGGCGCAATGGGGGCTGGCTTCTGCCCGCCCGGCCCGTTGCAGAGGCCCGAGAAACTATAAGCCTATGTTAATGAGGCCCGTCAATCGAAATAGTTCATCTCACTCAGCAGGATATGGGCCTCCGTAGCAGGGGCTCACTCGGCCCATTTCAGGAGGTTCAACTCTGAGACGGGCCGGGCTGAGCCCGATATTCAACCTAACTCTAGGGGCGAATCAATCAAACTGCCGCTCGACCAAAATAATTATATTCTATACTTCCCAACTAATCAAAACTCAGACCAGTTGAAGAACAAAACTCTTCTAACAAATAGATTTTCCCGGCACTTCGAATCCGAAACCGTATTTAGGGGGAGGACTGTTGAACCACCTCAACCAATACAGATTAGTCTCCGGTTCAGCCCTTAACCTTCCTATCAACATTAGGGGAAAAAGAGGTTTTCAACAAGCGGCCCCATGTTTACGATTCCAAGTTCTTTTTTAATTTGTCAGGAAAGAGATTCGTAAACCTATAAAAATTAGAAGGACGATGAGAATAAAGGGATATAGTGTTTCAGTGAGAGTCAAATGTAAAAACCTCTGGATTCTAATTAGTCGGGTGTCGTTGAGTTATGCCGAGCTCTGTTCCTCAAGGTCACTGAATAGCTTCACCAGATTCATAGAATCATTGATAAACATTTCTTCAATACATATACTAGACCTGGTCTCTAGCTTTAAGGTAACAAATGAC
Source organism: Lagerstroemia speciosa (assembly GCA_037672795.1). Classification (NCBI taxonomy): domain Eukaryota; kingdom Viridiplantae; phylum Streptophyta; class Magnoliopsida; order Myrtales; family Lythraceae; genus Lagerstroemia; species Lagerstroemia speciosa. The sequence continues at coordinate 8,277,536 of CM075310.1, forward strand.
TGCAACGTAAGTTTCTATATATATGAATACAGGTATATATCGATAGAAGTTTGCAGTACGAACACGACGCTTGACAACAATTTCAATTTATTGTGATTAATTAGTCTTCGATGGCATCGCCTGATCAATTTCCGTGACTTCGTGACGGTGTTGCTGACAGTGCTCTCCACACATTCAATCGATCGATGGATCGATGGATTGATTATTGCAATGAACGCGTAGAGGTACGTAGTGTGAGTATTGATTCTTCAGGTACAGTTAATTACTTGCAGTTTAATCCAGTTCAGTTTAATATTAATTATAGGTATTGATATTGATTTTGATTTTCCACTTTATTAAAATAACATAGTATTGGTTGGTCGGAGAGAGATTAATTTAATTGGGTATCTTAGCAGGAGGGCTAAAAATGGAAATCGATTTAATTAATTCTTTAAGAAATAAATGCAACGTCTGAGTGATTAAACATAAACCTGAAGGCAGCACATACTTCAGCTTGACTTAATTGGCCTCAGCCTCGCCAAAAAGTCTTTTATACCACGGTATTACTTGTGTGACGATTCTAGCCAATCAGAATCTTTTACTCTTTTTTTTTTAGATTTTATAAAAATCATATAAATCGCTAATTCTGATTTACTGGTATTATCACGTAGGCATTGCCGCGTGGGTAATACCGTGACATAAAAGACTTTCTCCGGCCTCGCAGCATGTGAGCTAGCTAGGCTGCTGCTTCGTGCATGTCAAACCCCATGTGGAACACAGCCGGGAATTTGGAGCAAAGCAACCCACACGACCTTAAAACTTCAAAGGAAAGGAAGACGACGTGAATAGTCAATATTACCCTTAATTTTCCATCATTAATTCATCTGATCTTAAGAAAAAGCATGAGATTTTGCCATGTCAATGGCACGCAGTGGCAGTACTTAAATAAGAGAGGTAATCTAGAAATACCAAAATCCTTACTAGAACTGAATTCATTTCTTTATTTACGTATCTGATAAATGGTTTGTTTAGAAAGATGTACCGTTGTTTATAAACAAATCAGAAAAAATTGGATGATTCGTACTATTTTAATTGTAAAAGTTTAGTTTGCACTTATTCACTCCGCTGCAAGAGAAGTACGTACGGGAGGATCGAAGGATACATTGGTATATAAGATTTCCCAACTACTAGTGATAATCGAACATAACGTTTTATTTAACTCTACGAAATGAAACCAAATACACGTAGCAACCCGTAAGGTTAGCGTAGTCTTTCACCTACTGTAATATATACGTATGTATTTTTTGTATTTCTTATATTATTGGAGTCGGCGGGAGAAAATTAAAGAAGATTTAGTTTCTTGAGAGCTTGAAACCCTAATCTTGAAGAAACGCTCATCCATTGAATTTGGTCAATGCAGTCTTTTACCAATTTTCACGGGTCAACTCCCTCCTTCCTCTTCGCCTTATTTCTTCAATCAAAGTCAATCCTATATTATATGTACCCATCTTCCTCCTCCGGCTCGCTTCCATCAACTGTTCAACAAGAGATCGATCGGGAAGTCAAAAAAGACATGGCTTTCCTCTTGAAGATTTCAGTGCTCGTAATCGCCATAACCATGGCAGCAGCCACCATCACCCTCACCATCACCATGAACCCCATCCACGAGGCAGGACCGCAACTGAAACCGAACCACCATCCCGACAACACAAGTGCTGCTCCTGCATCAGTGCCGCCATCGAAGAGAGTCAGCCGGTTCCTGCAGGCTGCAACGACCAGCCACCCGAGCGCAAACCCTAGGGCAGCCGACCACTGCAAGAACGACAACGACGCATGCAGCATCCTAGGAGTTGGGGTCGGGGGCACGTGCTGCCACAACAAGTGCATGGACCTGTTGTCGGACAAGAACAACTGCGGCGCTTGCAAGAACAAGTGCAAGTTCACCCATACCTGCTGCAACGGGCGGTGCGTGATGACGATGTTCGACAAGAGACACTGCGGTAGATGCAACAACCGGTGCCCCGAAGGCCAGTATTGCGTCTACGGGATGTGCAACTACGGGTAATTAAAGAATGGATGCTCGATCGATCGAGGTTTCCTTGAGAGGTCCGGGAGCGATGATCGATATCATCCACGACAATCATCATCAACAAGATTCAAAATTTGCCACTTAAAAATTGAGAGATAATCACAAAGGAAAAAAAACCGAGCATTACATACGTATGTAATACATGATGTGCCTGATCTTCCTCTATATATAAAACTGTAATGTGGTTACTGACTAACTATAAATCAAGAAATTCCCGAGATCAAGAGGTTTTATTTTTAATTCTTTTGTTAGTGATAGTTTGTGACCCTCTGTTTTCCTCTTTCCCTTATTTCTTTTTAAATTAGCAAATTTCATTCATAATCGAAAAAGTTCTAACACAAGAGAGAATGAATTTAGTACAATAATTAATACCTTCCTCGACCTTTTATATACATATATATATATATCGATGGTGGCATGTACCGTGATAATCAATTAATTTATTGGATGGGACTAATTTTTATTAGTGGTATCGACCAATGATACTTTCGACTGCCAAAGAGATTTCAACCCTAAATAAACTTCGAAGGTATATGACGCTATCAATGTCACATAACAGAAATTTGATTAAAAAATTAAATGAAAAAAGCCTGATAAATCCTAACTTAAACCTAATAAGACCTCCTTCCGATGCACGGTTGCAACATCGACCCAAAGAAAAACTCCTACTGCTTAAACGACTCTCGCACAGGCTTCCCTTGGAAACCTTCTCCTGCTCTCACTTCCTCCCGCTGTGGCAGCCCCGGGGCCTCGTAGTGGCTCTGATCTGGGCGGTATTCCGGTCGGATCAGCCGTGAACGCCTGGGTAAAACCTGCAGCTTGTGATTCCTTTGTTTGGGGGTGCCCTCCATGCCCCAGAGCCGGCGGCGTCCTGGGAAGTCTGTTACTTCTGGGAAATCCCAGGGGTAGTCGTCACCTGGTTCTTTGCCATCTTCGAAGAGGTCGTAGTCGTCACCTGGTTCTTCGTCATCTTTGAAGGGGACGTAGTACGATGAGACCACAGTTAAGGTTAGAGAAACAGCGACAAAGAAGAGGAAGGATGTCTTGTTGAACTTCATGGCGCGGACTTTGAGATGAACAAGCAGAAGCAGAGCATGTGACGGCGAGGACGGCAATGGGTTCTTTGTTATAGATAGTGTGTGATGAATGATGGCGAGAGTACGAGATTGCATCAAAAAAGGGATTTAGCGAATAATATCTTCCGTTAATCTTTTGCATAATAGCAATATTTTTGCCATCGGATAATATCAATAATATCAATTTGTTTTTGGGCAAAGCAGTAGATGATCATGATATATATATATATATATATATATATTCTTTTTTGTCAAATATTTTAAATTTCACTTGAAAATATCTCATATTTAAATTTTAAAAAATCCAAATTTCATGTTCCTCCTACCTAAATAAATCACGTCTCGACTCGATCAGTCCCGGTGAAATCTCTATCACTCACGACGCCATGGGACCAAACATTACATTAAATTGCTAATTATCGATATCGTCGCTCATTTCGTTGTTGACATACAATAAGTTTATAATCCTTGGTCTTATGTCACTGTCACATAATGTTTAATAATATTGGAATCAATCATATTATACTCGAGAAGCTTACAAAATTGAACTGGGTGGGTGGAACATTCGACTGTGTCCCATGTTGATTGTCGGGTTTCTAGATAACGTTAAACGGTCGAACTCCCTTGATTGTGTTAGCTATACTGTTGGCAGAATATTGATACGATCAGTTATAAATTTATGATGAAATATACATAATATTCCACCAAAATACAATTTAAAAATACGAAATGAGAGATTCTACTACCTCACCCACTTGATTCCTTCTCTCTTTATTTTTCTAAGAAATACTCATCCTGTTTGATTCAAGTACTAATACATCGAGTAAACACGGAAAGGGAGATGGATTAGTGGTTGCTTCGGCTTTCATCGCAACGAGGGCATGGCATCGACGGTGCTGTCACATCTGAATGAACCTCAATAGCAGGAGATTCGCCAAGCAGCTCTTTAAGTTCCCCGACATAAGTTCCGATTCGAGCAGGCTCCAAACTTTGCCGTGAGCTGACCTGTTCTGAAGCTTTAGAATCCTCGCCGTGCTCAGTTTTTCTGTCGGAGAGGATCTCGTCGCTGAACAACTTGAGAGCATCTGATGCCGAGAGAGAATGGACGGATTCGTACAAGTTTTGGTATTCATCCCTCTTTTCTGGAGCTTCAATGAGCCTCTCTTTCAACCCATCAGGAAGAAAAGCAAGGGCACTTCGTTGAGCAAGAAGTTCAAGTTTCATTTAGTATTAAAGTCCAGAACTTTAATGATAACCTAAGGAGACGTTATCGGAATAATATCTTACCTGGTAACACCTCGAACAAGGCCCCAGCTGTACCCAACAGGCACGGATTGCTTATAGCCAACGTTAAATCCTTCCTGTGCGGAAGCTTCTTTCCCAGCGATGAGTCCATCACGATATCCAATCTGCAGTTTTCACGTGTAAAGATTAATCAGTTGGACCAAGAGATGAGAACCAATGAAATTTCCCTAGTGACAGTAAATGCTCGAGATGCCATATTACCGTGAAGAACTGATCATGTCTCCTCTTCCACTCTCTATCCAAATCGGTCGAGTTATCTAATCTCTCCGCAGAATCATCCCATAAAGATCCATCTTCTTCCCAAACATCATCCTCATCAGCAGCTGAACATGTACAAGATAAAATGTCTGTCATGCTTCCAAGAGCATTGAATTCTCCACTGAATCCCCAATATTCTTCGAGGAAATATCCATAGGAGACCAAACTAGAGGACTAGAGATTCAACAGACGGGCATCTTAACAAGAGCACTGTATCTCCTGCGCTTGACATAGAGAGACAATAGACATACTCGACTAAGGCGATAGACAGACAGAAATTCACATAGCAAAACTCGAGAGTGATGCTGCTCACCATTGCCAGCTGAAGTAGGACACTGCTTTGCCTTTGATAGCTGCAAGCTCTCTGAGTAAAGCTCTTCAGCAAAACTATGTTCCATCTGCACAGTGGGATCATTAATTAGGAAAATGAAAAAGAAGATCCAAGGAAAAATAGCAATTCATTTAAGCATTCAGTCATACAGAACGAAAGAGTATAACCGATCCTGAGCGCTACTGGGTCGACTAGGCATATCATAGAACAGATAGTGTGCAGCTGAAAACAACACGAATAAAACGAGGAACGCTTCGCGGTCAAGTTCCCAGATTCCATCGCCTCTCAATTGGCGCCCGCCCGAGTTAAAGTTTCAAGCTTTTTGTGGAGATATGCAACGAAATTACCTGATTCTTTGACGGATAAACCGGCGAGAGCAATTTAATTCAGATCCCCCAAAGAAGAGACTAGGGCGGTATTTCCGCTGAAACTGAAAAATGAAAGAGAACAGGCGATTACGGACAGTCGCTGCATCCAACCCCAATCTACGAAGAAACCGATTTCATGGGAGCTTCACACTCAATCAGACATTGATTGCCGGAGCCGCTGTTCTGTTCTCTGTTTCCACGGGAGAGGGAACGAAGGTGGAGAGGGAGCCGCCGCTCAATAGTCACCTTCCTTTCCCGGGAAGGGCCGGGCCCCATGCAAGCCCTGGATGGGCTGCCTGACCCATCTTTCTCGCTGCCGCATAGAGCTATTCGAGGCCCAAAATTTTACGATATAGGCAATAATTATTATTGCTAGACAACAACCCGTATTACGTATAAAACTATCAATTATATAATTAAATAAAAATTTATATAATTTTTATGCAATAATATTTGATACAATTTCACAATTGCATATTATTTTTTAAGTATCTTCACCTTTATATGTGTGTCATAAAAATAAAAATAAAATATATAATTTGAAAAAAAAAAAGAAAATTAGAGGGCAGTTTGAATTAGCAGTTATACTTTAATGAATTATTTTTCAATTTTATTCCCATTTGCGCTTTTCTTATTGGTTAAAAGATAAGTAATTATGAGTATCTTTGAAAGACTGAAAAGGAGAGCGATCGCTTATTTTATTTCTTAAAATAATAGATATATTAAATACAAGAAAATTTTTCGAATGATCTCTTTCAATTTAGAGCCAAACTAATATTATGGTCAGGGCAAGCGGCTGAAAAGGGCACCGATCACGTTTTATTTTACTGTAATTATTAAATTTAAATAAAGGTGTTATGGAATGATTGGCTTGTTGACAATTGTTTATTAGATTATAATAATCCTACCTAATGCACGAGGGCTGCACTATGTGATGAATGAATTTTTATTCAATTTCCAGTCATTATGTACATTTCATACCAAAAATACATGTGCAGTTTCTTTGTCCATTGTAATCATTTTTCTTATTTTCTATATTTTCCAGACCGGCTTGAATAAACCCACCCCCTTTATTTATATAATATTACTATAAAATAGTGGGGATAAAAAAAAAACTTGATGGCGACAATTTCACAATATCAATCTCTTTTATATATATATATATATATATAATCTCTTTTTTTTTCGAGATAAATCTTCTCCTTTTGTTTATTTTTGAATAATATACCTTATTAAATACCTACAGGAACCAGTGTGAGTTTATTAAAATAGTTCGGTGTCTCTTTTTTTAAGTAAGATTTCGGAGTTTATCGTATTATGAATGAAGAAAATTTATTGGTAGAAAGTTCTTTACCTATTAACGGATCGAACAAAAGTCAAACATGTATGGATCTGAATTTATTATATTTCTGAGTATCATAATATAATATTATTAAAAATTACGGGAAAAGTTGTACTTTTATGAGATTATTCCATTTGCCCATATGGTATTTAGAAAGAAAAAAAAAACAGTGTGCCCTTGTGGAAAAAAAAACTCCCCCTTTTTTTTTCTTTTCAATGTTTTTTAAAAGAAAATAACAATACGTTAAAAAAATGGATGAATCCGACAAACTAGTATTGCCAGGTGAGATGGATTCAGACATGCTTGCTGCACATGAACGTCTGGTCCATGGGAAGGTTCCTGGAAGGATTTGATTCCGTGCTCATCTTCCCAACTTGGATTACTTCAAGTCTAATTATACCGCAATTTTCCAACCCCAAGTAATCTTCTAATCTTTTAAGGAAATAAGGCAAAAGCATGTCTTCTTTAATCCATTTACTTTTACATTCTATGCAAACAAAACCCCTTTTCAACATGTTAAACCTAGCTTACAAATTTGAAAAATAATTGAAAAAATGTGAGGAGTTCATGAACTCGGAAGAATTCATAAAATATTATATATATCTCACTTGATTTTGTCTTTTTTTTTTCATTGGACTGTCATCCCATTGAATTCGTCATGTCACTTCTTCTTCTTTTTTTTTTCGAAATTTCATCTCCTTAATAAATGTTTTTAATCCGTCTATGCGTAAACATGATTTTTTCAGTAACAATAGGATATGCATTAATACTAATAAACTGAAGCAAAGTACGTCGACTTAATCCAAGTCATCAACATTAACTATCACAGAGTTACTTCCCACATGTCTAAATTTTGATCCTCCTATTAAATTATAAGAAACAAGAGACCCGATTGTGGTTGGAGGCGTCTCGAAAACCCAATAGTCATCTAGACGGTCTCTTGCTAGACGTGCCAGCTCGTCTGCTACTCCATTAGCTTCACGAAATATACAGTTCTAACTGAATTCTCTGAAAGCTCCTGCAAAACGCTTCCTCCAATCAAGCACAAACGAGAGATAAATCAGATTTTCCTCACTCTTATCTTTCGTAATTGATTGAATATAAAACTGACCTTTTGCAAACATTTCATTTTCACGGGTACATATAACTATAAATGCCTTGAATTATTGGACGACAATAAATTATGGGAAACGCACGACACCTGTGCAGATGAATGACCTCAGAGGACGTGGGGCATCCATTCATCAATCATTGAGCCGAGGCTCTATCATCCTTCCTTATTTTTTCCTAGTTCATCGACACTGCTTTTACTATATCAGGTGCATGCCTCGATCGATCGATCGATCGATCCTACGTAAAATTTTAAGGTGAAACAGCTTACTAGTTTTTCCGCGTAGCTCTCTAGCTCGTGTTTCGGGCAAAGGTGGGCTAAGTCACTGGTAATCGAACTTCAAAAGAAACTAAACACTTGCTAGAACTTCCTCGTCACTGTACATTAGTTTTTTCACAACATGTTCAATTATTATACCATAAAAGGAAAGGGACGCACCATGCCATAGCTTGCAATTAAATATACCAATGAAAATGTCATCTTGATAGATCAACCCCTTGAATCGCCATCGTATTATTAATAAGATCGTGATCGGGATGATATGATCTGCTGTTGATATGAACTGATAAGCGAATTCAAGCCAAGAAAAGTGTCGAGTCATGTCACCTCGTGGACAGAAGAGTTCTTCAAGAAAAACTCGCATCAGACACTGGGGCACAACCTACGATTGTCCAAATATATTGTTCTTCACAATCGTCTACACTGCTCCATGCAGTTAAAGTTTGGGTCCTTTTTTTAAAAAAAATTTCTCTATTTTGATGCGTGTGATATGTGAATTGTTAAAAAAGGAGGGGAGAAAATAAGAGGTAAATAAGAACGGGGGTTTGAAAAGAAGAAAATGGAAGTCGCTGGTTCCCCTCCCGTGAAATCCGTACGCCGTCGCGGTCCCTCGCCGGCGACACCAATCACGACGCTCCACGTGACCGATGCCACCCAATGCTTTGTCCGGATATTTCTCTATCCCGACACGACACATCGTTGTTTATCCAAGAAAAAAAGTAAAAAAAAAAATGTGTGGAAAAGATGAATTTACACCGATATTTCATGAAAAATTGAACACTTCATATCACATGTACATGTGAGTGACATTAAAAGCTGACATAGAAATTACGAGCCAAAAAAAAGCTGATATAGAAACCATTTTTAAATAAAAAAGAAAAAAAATCATATAATCTACTATTTTTTAGATCCAATCCAAATTCCCACTAGATTTATATAATTGGAAAAATTCTTATTATTATTCATTTTTTCTTTATACAATTAAAATTTTATTTAAAACATATTGAGTTATTTTAAATCTTAAAATAATTGTCTCTTTTATGTACTTTTTTTATTTGTACCACACAACATTTTAGGACCGGCCGAACCGCATATCGAAACTAATTTGTGATCCGGTCAGGATTCATGGAAATATTCTCGTCTACCTTTCCAATTTGGGGATCAATTTTGAAATCATCTATTTGAAATCTAGTGAGAGAATTATTAGACCAATCTTAATTTAATATTTTTTCATGTACTTTCACCAATAGAAAAAGGGTGATATTTTATTTTGAAACAGATGTTTTCTAAGAATCGCATGAAAAAAAAATCGAAATTATTTTAATTTTCTCATGAAAATTTTGTGAGAAATTTCCTCTGTCTGCTCCCCCTCTCAATTATTGTCGCCTTGCACAGTGACGAAGACGAAGAAATGGAGAGAGAGAATCAGCTGCAACCACAACCACAACTCCACCCGCGTCTTCCTATCTATATATGAATCCCCTCTCCACCTCTCATCCCCCGCCCCCCTCAGAGAGAAAAAATCAATCTTCTCCGGCTTTTCCTCCTCCTTCTCCGGCTTCTCCTCCTCCTCCGTCTTTCCCAAGATCATAAAGCCATTGATACCCACCTACCGAAGCAGAAGCAGAATAGTGACGGAGCTCAGGATAGAAGTCCTAGCATCGAGAGGTCACTGATCCGCTCAGATCAAGAGGAGAGAAGGTCGGTTTCATCGAGAGTGAGAATTGAGAGCTTTGGGGTAAAACCCGGGAGAAGACGAGTTGTAGACATCACGGCTATATACGGAGTAACTCCGCCCATTATTCATGCCCGCGCCGTACGAGGCCGGCGGTCTGTGATAATCGAGAACATTGCGAGCAACCCTTCCCCCCACGGTGGTCGCGGCGCCCTCCCTTCTGAAGGCGGCAGCCCCTCTGATCTCCTCTTCCTCGCCGGCGGTGGTTCCCTCTTCTCCCACTTCTAGGCCGCTATATCTATAGTAGTTTTGTTCTAGCTCCGTACCGTACGTCTTTTGCTCTACTTCACAATACAAATTAGAAAAGAAAATAAGCGAAGATGAGTTTGTCGCTGAAGATCAAGAGGGTTCCGACCGTGGTGTCAAACTACCAGAAGGAGGAAGCGGAGGAGGGCGCCCGCCGTGCCGGGGGCTGCGGCCGCAACTGCTTCAACAAGTGCTGCCTCCCTGGTAAGTCCAGTCTCTTCTTAAATAAGATCTGCTTGGTTCTTTTCCGTTTGTCCATTTAATTAAAAGGGATTACCAGCTTGATGCTTTGAGAACTCTGTGTCGATCAAATTATGTGCTGGATTTGCGAGAAACGCTGCATCTTGTTGTTTAGTTGGATCTTCGAGATGCACTTACAGGATATACACTGCTAGTCTAATTGGCTTTTAGGATAATATAAGGAAAATGAGACATCTGGACAAATAGAGGAGAGGACTAGTGATCGAAAGATTGATGAAATTAGGCATTTTTAACATAGTGGCAATGGGAAGTCAGTTTCCGGAGACTATGCAGGCAAGCGTATCTTGGATGAAACATGGGCAGAGGTGAAAAGGCTTTTATTGCATCGGTATAGCACATCTTATGTATATGAAGTTGACACTGTGTTAAATGGGGGTTTATTGATCAGGGGCAAAGCTCCCCTTCTATGCTTATAAGAGGGTGGACAGCAATGCTGATGAGAAGGCTTTGGCTGAGCTTGAAGAGGAGGATGCTCCCATGGCCTTTCTTGACATGCTCGTGCTTGGCGAGGTATATTATTCCCAATTTCTGCTAGCTCTGCAGAAGTTGTTATCTTTGCATATGTCTAAATTTTGGTTTTTCCCTTTTGTGACAGTGGGAGGATCGGATGCAAAGGGGTCTATTTCGCTATGATGTCACTGCCTGTGAGACAAAGGTTTCCGTCCTGACTCTATTTCGGTGGATTTTGTTGAAGTATGATGACTTTTTCCATTCATTTACGTGATAATATTTTTGCTTTAGGTGATTCCCGGTAAGTATGGCTTCATAGCTCAGCTGAATGAGGGCCGCCACCTGAAGAAGAGGCCAACTGAGTTCCGAGTCGACAAGGTCCTTCAGCCCTTTGACGGGAACAAGTTCAACTTCACCAAAGTGGGTCAAGAAGAAGTCCTCTTTCAGTTCGAAGCAAGTGAGGATGCTGAAGCCCAGTACTTCCCAGCTGCGCCCATTGATTCAGAGAACTCTCCAAATGTTGTTGCCATCAACGTATGTGTATCTATCTGTTTCTGAATTCTTATTATCCTGTCTTTATGGAATAGCCTCTGGCAAGATTTTTACGGTTGTAAAATTAATTAAACAGGTAAGTCCTATTGAGTACGGGCATGTGCTGTTGATTCCTCGCATCCTTGAGTGCTTGCCTCAGAGGATTGACCATGAAAGCTTTTTGCTGGCCCTTCACATGGCTGTGGAAGCTGCAAACCCATTCTTCAGGCTCGGGTATAACAGCCTCGGTGCATTTGCTACCATCAACCACCTCCACTTCCAGGTAACTTTCGGTAACTTACAAATTTTCTCGAGCCCTAGCAAATAGCTTATCGTGATTCGGGTCATTAATTGTATGGCTTGGGCTATTATATTTGCTGCAGGCATACTACCTTGCTGTGCCCTTCCCAATTGAGAAGGCCCCCACCAAGAAAATCACCATTCTTGAAAATTGTGGAGTGAATATATCTGAACTCAGAAACTACCCAGTGAGGGGCCTTGTCTTTGAAGGTGGAGAAACCCTGCAAGATTTATCCAATGCTGTCTCGGACACATGCGTTTGCTTGCAGGAGAACAACATACCTTACAATGTCCTCATCTCTGACTGTGGAAAGCGAGTTTTCGTCTTCCCACAGGTAAATATGTGAAACTAGCTGGTTTCGGTTACCATGTTTTCACTCCAAAGACTGCATTAGCAGTTATATATATATATATATATATGTATGTATGTATGTATATACTGGAATGCATTAATTTGTCTGTAGAACTTGTCATGCAATGTCACCTTAAAGGCTTAAACTACTAAGCTGACAAGTTGAACTCCACGATTCTCTTCCTAAAGTATGGCTGATTTCCTTTTTGTGTTTCTTCAATGAAGGAAAACATAGAAGTAGAACTAGAAACAGATCGAGTTCTAGATTCATTTTTACTGAGAATCTGTGATCTCACTTGCAAGAGACCTTACTCATCCCTTTATTTTATTGAATTAATTTGAACAGTGCTATGCTGAGAAACAAGCTATGGGGGAAGTGAGTCCCGAGCTTCTTGACACCCAAGTGAACCCAGCTGTGTGGGAGATCAGTGGGCACATTGTCCTGAAGAGGAAGAAGGATTACGAAGAGGCGTCCGAGGAGAACGCATGGGGACTCCTTGCAGAGGTCTCCCTCTCTGAGGAGAGGTTCCAGGAAGTGAAAACCCTTATCTTCGAAGCTATTTCTTGCAGCCTTAACGAAACCGACATCACTTCTGAAGGTGCGAGCAGTGAGGACGATGTGGAGGTTCAGTCAGAGGAGGACATGCATGCGGTTAAGCAGGGTTCCCACACTGCTATCATAGCTGGCACCCAGGACTGCCTGGTTATGCAGTGAATAGAATTCGGGGCTTAGAAGACAGTTTGAGTTTGACCGCAAGTGTTGCGAGTTGTGATGGTTGTTAGTACTACTATGTGTGTTTGAGTCTGAGTCGTGTGAAGTGTTGCTAAAAATAAGCAAACTCTGTTTGCACTGTTCATCTGTGTTATTGCGTGTGTCCTTGTATCGTTCTGATGATACTGGGACTTCTAGTGCTCAGTGGGTTATGTAAAAAAGTACTGTGGTTGGTATGGTATGAGATGATCTGTTATCGACCTTAAACTATCTTATTTTCATGTTTCTGATATCGCAAATTTCAAGTCCGATGTGTATTCAGATCCCTGGATTCCAATGGAGCCTTCCTGAATTCTCGGTCTGAGGAGCTCAGGCCAACTTGTATGTCAAATAGTTTGGGTTTCAAGAAATACCAGAACTAGAACAGCCAAGACTTTCTTCTGATTAGGAAGAGGTTATTTATATGCGAAGATTCCTATTGATGCACCATCAATTTCCACAAATATGCGGGTTCTCATTCCACTTTCGATTTTCTGTTGGACGTGGACAAGGTTGCACCACTCTTCCTGACGTTTGTTTGGTTAGGCCATCAGCTCCACGATGACGAACACAGCTTCTCCAAAATCCAAAAGACCACTAGGAGCGAGCTACAGCCTACAAGGGTTGCAGCAGTCAAAAGAAACCGAAGCAAAAGCTGATCAGCTCTCCAATCCAGGCCTTTCAAAACAAATCAAGTGGCTCAAAAAGCCCACTGCTAGAACTCTAAGCCCAGCCCACCAAGAATATGGCTGAAAACCCTACAGACCTAAATCAAATCTACCCTTGCTCCACCTGTTCAAAAGACACGGTACGGTACAGTGTGAAGTAGGTGCTAACAGGAGGAGAAGTAGAAGAGAGAGGGATGAAGAAAGGAATACACCCGCAGATGCAATGGATATCGTACGTGACGCAGAGCGGGAGGCTGATGCACGTCATGATGACGAAGATTCATAACACAGGCAAGGTCTACCACTTCCGAGCTAAGCGTCAGATGGCTCAGAGCCTCGGTCAGGTCGCTAAGTTCAAACGCCGCTACGAGCAGCAACAGCCGGAGGAGAATCCCGGAAGCAACGACAAGTGATGCGCAATTCTTCGGGTAGGATGGCAGCCTGAGATTTTGGGGAAGTAGTTCTCCCCCTGTAATCCGTGTAATAAGCAGTGTGCTTCCCAGAATTTGTCAGTGACGATGATCTTCTGCACTGTGCTCCGTTGTTTGCTTGCTCGATGCTGTGTTTGAATGCAGGGACTGATTTCTTTGATAAATTTTACCGATCTTACTGCGCGGACGGTGCCGTCTCGTCGTCGGCACGGCCTCCGCTGCCCTTTTGACCTCAATTTCAGGCCGCTGCACCGTTTTGTGCCTTTGGGACCAGCCAGTCATAGATTGATCGATTTCCTCTTTGAATTTTTTTTAATGGGTTTTGGATTGGATCAATCATCTCTGAGAAAAATCAAATCGTTGCATCTCAATACTAATCTTAATCTTCAGATCTCTGGGGTTCTTTTTCAGACCAAAATCTATCTAATCGGTAAATTGCCCATCGGCTTATCAACTGCTGTTTTGTCATTTGTGCTGCATTTCATTAGTCTTCAGTTCCGGAAAGATGATCTTTTTCTTCATGGGCATCTGTACAGATGACTTGTATCATTCAGATTTTTTGCTGGATCGGGTGATGCGCTGGGTCGATCAATTCATCGTCATTGTTGAAGTGTTTATTCATTTCTGACTAACCGAAATTCATCTTGGCCTTTCGATCATCAAGTTGACCGTAGAATCGTCCAATTTTCTATGCCATATACATATGCCACATCAAAATTGAAAATGTTTCGGCGTAGAATTGAGATGCAAAATTTGCCAACTTTCCGAAACATTTCAAAGAAGAAAAGGGGACATTCCATGTGAGGAAAATAGGATAATTTGTCAAAATGAATACGAGGAGGTCTCAAAATAAATGTGGCAGATTCTCAAAGTTGACATAAAACCCTTACCGTATCTCTTTTTTGGATACGTATTATTTGATATTTAAAAACCTAATGGATTCTAACTAGTTCATGTTTGTTTGAGTTGGTCCACAAAATGATAAAACTCTCGTAATATAATTTTTTAATATAAGTTTAAAATGTTACTGGGTGAAATATTAATTTGTAAAATGACAAAAAAAAAAGGACTCGATATGCAGTTTATGGAATATGATCCTATCATGTTAGAAATCAAATTTTGAGATATTTAATTTAAAAATAAAAAAGATTTGTTGATCATAAATAAAAAACTTAATTTTAAATTTGAAAAAAAGGAGAGTGATCTTCCGTATGGACGAGGATTTGAGGGTTTTATGTTCTTGGTGTTGTCTTTTTACTACTAAAACTTCGTTACTAGTGTGTTTTATGGATGTGATCTACATAATCTAATATATGATAACTAATATACCGATTTGATTTATTCATATAATTAATCAACCTATAGATCTAATTCCAACAATTTAAAAATCTATAAATATATCATTAGTAACATTGAAATTAACTGATTTTAGGCGGGAAGATGAACATAGGATTGGCTGGTTACTAAGGACTGGGGCGGGAAAAAGGGATACATAACTAACTTCAGTTCACTTCACTCTCACTCACTCCTCCGCCTTCTCTCCCTCGCTCTCTCCTAGGTATCTCTCTCTACAACAACTTAAGCATAATTACGATCTCTCCTTTGTCGTATCTTTCTCAGTTTTTCTTGGATGAGCTAATTTGTATTCTAAAAGGATGGTAATAAAGCCTACAATATATACATGTAACTGTTGGTGAACTGCCGATTTGAGGTGTCTCAATCTCTGTCTCTAATCTTTCCGTACCTGTTGCAACAGTGGTAGAATCACGTTCTCTCCTCTGTCGTCTCTTTCTCAATTTTTCTTCAATGACCTGATTTGTGTTCTAAAAGGATATAAATAAAGCTTGCAATATATACATGTAACTGTTGCTGAACTGCCGACGTGAGGTGTCTCTCAATCTCTGTCTCTATCTTTCCGTACCTGTTACAACAGTGGTAGAATCACGTTCTCTACTCCGTAGTCTCTTTCTCAGTATTTCTTCAACGAGCTGATTTGTATTATAAAAGGATAGAAATAAAGCTTGCAATATATACATGTAATTGTTGGTGAACTGCCGATTTTAGGTGTCTCTCAATCTCTGTCTCTATCTTTCCGTACCTGTTACAACAGTGGTAGAATCACGTTCTCTCCTTCGTTGTCTCTTTCTCAGTATTTCTTCAATGAGCTTATTTGTATTCTGAAACGATAGACAAGAGATTCTTGTATACAGTCAGTCCATGTAGGCTATGAATCAAGCCAATAAAATGCAACATGTGTGCATTGTGTTAGAAACTATCCCATGTTATTTCAAATCAGTCCAAATATTTTAGAGTTTCCAAAATGTAGTCTCATGTTCAATTTACTTCAATTCACTTGTGCTCTCTCCTCACTTGCTCCTCTGCATACGCTCTCTCCTCAGTTCAGGTATCTCTCTACACCATCCTCAATAGAATTATGTTCTTCTCCATCGTCTCTTTCTAAATATTTCTTCTATCGGTTGATTCTCCTATTGGTGAACAACTGATTTGATATTGTATGACGATATCGTCATACTGTCATATTGTTCACCAAGCCTGAAGGGAGAGAGTTTCAGCTTCCTTGGCTAGGAGTTTGGGCCATGTGGTAGCCATTTCAGATGGTGAAATAGCATATCTCAATTTACCAAAAAAGGAAATAACGTATGTCAGTAGAATAGTAAGTGAAAATAGCACGATTTGATTGGATCTTATGGACTGTAAAGGCAAGAAATTGAAGTAATCGGAGCATATCTAGTGGCAGAAAAATTCTTAAACAAAAAATAATATGAACTCACCAATTTGTCGATCAAGTCACTTAATAATTATGGATATAACAATAAAATGTAATTTATTGGAAAATTTCAAGACCGTTCACTATCTCCTAACATAAATAATGCATTATGTATTAATTTGTTAAAATAACCAAGAACACTTACTTTAGGTGCGATCAGAAACAGAAGCTCTAGAATCATGTGGGTGTCATATTTCTATATTAATTTCACATGTATGGAGTTTCTATCATGAACTAATGAGATGTTTTCGATGCATGTAGTGTTCCACTAATGAACACCGAGAAAATCCAGCAAACTTTATATTACTTGTAATCGAGACATGTTGAGGGGAAGTGCCAGGTTAGAAATTACTTACAATAACCAAGAACAATCACTTCAGGTGCGACTATAAAGAGGGGCTCTATAATCATGTGTGTAGTGTTTCTATATTAATTTTACTTATATCTGAACTAATGAGATATTTTCAATACTTGTAAGCCTCCACTAAAGATAAGGAGAGCTACTACCAGGCTATTGAGTAATGGAAGACCGATAAAATCCGACAAACTTTATGTTTATTGTAACATATTAACAATAAGTTGATACATTCACAACTCTTTTTTTTACACGAAATTTTCCCCCGAAATAATCCTTGAGGATTATATGAAGAAAAAGATGGCTTATCATGGCATCTATAGAACGGATCTACAATGTGCTAACTCAAAATCTAATGGTGCTCTCATTTTGGATCTGATGAACAAGAAATAGATATTTTTTTTAGGAAATTGTCCCATGTGATAGGCTTTGAGCACGATATGATGAAGTAGATGGCTCATTTTTTAAGGAATTTTTTTCTTCTTTCTATGAATGATATCATCTTATCGTCATACCGTCATATCATCGTCAACAAAGCAGGGAGAGAGTTTCAGCTTCCTTGGCTAGGAATTTGGGACAAGTGACAACCATTTCAAATGGTGAAATATCATATCTCAATTTACCAAAGCATATCTAAGTAAAATAGTAGTGAGAATAGAACGATTTGACTAGATCCTGTAGACTATAAAGGCAAGAAACTAAAGCTATTGAAGTGTATCTAGCGGTGGACAAATTCTTAAACAAACAATATGGACTCACCAATTTATCGATTAAGTCAACAATGTAATTTATCTGAAAATTTCAATACCATTCACTAATCTCCTTCCATAAAGCATTAATCTATTACGAGTTTTCCATAATTACATAATTACAAAATTAGAAATCTTAGTATAAGAATCTCTAGAAAAATAATTACTTTTTTTGAAGTTATAAAAATTACAATTCCAGTAACAATTCTATATTTAAAGGAGTCGATTCTTAAATTAATCTGCAGATAACAAACGAGGGACACATGCATTAGCGAATTGTTATGTTAGATTGAGAACTGCAAGCATCCAAATAATCTTTTTAGAAAACTGATCAGTTTCTATAACTTGCAAATTATTCTTAATTAGATTATTTGGGATCTTGGTTCCAGAATTTGAAAATCTCTAGATATATCTACTTTTATTAGGAAGCAGTAAAAAAAAAAAGGCAATTTCCAGAACAAACCATATACGCTAATTAATCAAGTCCTGCAAAATTATTGATCTTTCAATGCGTGGCAGAAGTTTAATGGATCGAATAAGATTTTTTTACGTACTTTTATATTAATTTCAATTCTACATACTTTTATCATGAACTAATAATGAGAAATTTTGATGTGTGCAGGGCTCCAAAAATGATGAGGAGGGCTGCTATGAGGCTACTGGGTATTGGAACACCGGTAATTTTCCCCGAGAACAGTTGAGGATGTTACGATGAACAACATCAACATGATGGACATCTGATGAACAATAAATAATAGATGGTTCTCTTCCTTTTTGTTGGAATTTTTTTTTCATTTTTCATTCTGTGAATCCTAATGAGGGTCACTGTTTTCTTGCTGTCAATAACAACAACATAATAGACCTACGATATATGATTCAAAATCTGCCTCCATTTCTCAGGTTGATTTCTTGACACCTTTTACGATGGTCTTTTTGTTCTCTGCTTCATGATCTCTCTACTGAAAGATGAGAAGGAAATTCTGACAGATATGACTGGAAGGGAGGGGAACTAAAACTGAATCACAGTGAACTCGATCACATTTTACCTTATAGGCATTGAACAAACCCGATCGGTCTGTCAAAACATCTGCTAATTATACTTAACTTTATTTTGTATTGGTGCTAATGGAACCAATGCTTATGTTGGTTACTCAATACATCCGATGTTTCTTCAAGCGATCGAGTGATAATATCTTTTGGAAGAGAGCCGAGCCCCGATAACATTTCGTATGTCGCTTTGCTTCCATCATCCGGAATATCAATTATGTAATCTTATATTGCGAAACAGAGAAAATCTGTGAATTTAGGTTCAATAAAAATTTCCACTGATTGAAAAAGATTCGATTGCTGAATGGTCTTGCTTGGAGAGCTTTCGAGAGAGAAACTTACTTGCGAGAGACATCCCCACTGTCTCGAAACTACAGAAGGGAGAGCTTCCTTGGCTAGGAGTTGTGACAGGGGAGGTTATGGCCATTTGAATAGTTAAATGGGGTACCTCAATTTACCAAAAGAGAGGAATTATCGTATCTCAGTACTAACGATCAGTGAGAATAGAACGATTTGAACGGATCCTATTGACTATAAAGGCAAGAAACTGCAGTCATCGGAGCGTATCTAATGGCGAAAAAAAAAACCTACTCATGAAAGCTTAATAATAATTTTATATAATAATAAAATGTGATTTATTTGAAAATTTCAATACCGTATACTTATCTCTCAACATAAACAACTAAAAAAAAAATTTAAGTGTATTAATTGAAGTGGTGGAATGCTTCTTTTTATTAAGTAAAATCTCGGGTTTAAGTTTTGTGAATAAGGAAAATTCACCTTAGGAGAGCTGTACTCCAATTGACCTTCCTAGTTCAAGCTGGATTAGTCAGAGTCCATTAAATTTTTAAATATCAGTAATTCAGATAAAAAAAGGCTAAAAAAATCTCAACTCGACAAGTTTTTATTCACTTTCTCACCTTTCATAGTCCTCATCTTTACCATACTCATGGAAGCCTTGGGGAGAACTTTACTACCATAATTATTCTCAGCACTTATTTAACTTTCTTTAAAATTATGTAAATTGAGAAAATTCGTACGTAATAGAATGAGTGCTAAATTGCTCAGGATCTTCTAGACAACAGGTAATGCATGCATTAGGCAATGATCTTTTAGATGATTTCCACAATTTGTGAATACATAATTAGGCTACAAGAAATCTGTGAAAACATATTTACTTTTGTTTTGAAGCTATTAAAAAATACAATTCTAGCAGTAATCTATATTGAAAGGAGTGGATTCTTAAATTAATCCGCAGATAACAAACAGGGACCCATGTATTAGCTTATTGTTAGATTGAAAACTACAAGCATTATAAATTCTTAGATGATCATATATCACCATGTAACGTGAGGAAAAACCAATAAAAATATGATAAACGAGTAAATTAGTATTAATCATATGAACAGTTGTCATAATTACTATAAATTAATACAATTTAATTGATATTTTCTTACGACGACATCGTGAGATATGATCATCTAAGATTTTCTCCACAAGCACCCATTAATATTTTTAGAAAGATTGTCAGTTTCCATAATTTGTAAATTATTTTAAATAGGTTATTTGGGATCTTGATTTTAGGGTTTTAGAAATATCTAAGTATGTCTACTTTTTATTGGAGGTAGTAAAAAAAAGAAAAGGCAATTTCCAGAATAAACCATATACGCTAATTAGTCAAGCACATGCAAAATTATTGACCTTTCAATACGTGGCAGAATCTCAATGGATCGATTAAGCTGGAATTTTTACATTAAACTATTCACTTTACTTTCCATTTTTAACCATAAAGCAAACGCTGTCGTTTGACTACTTGAGGTGGGCAGTTCATTTCCTAACGAACTTTAACTGCCGGAGGCATCAAAACCTTCTCCTCCTTTCCTTCGCGAGGCGCAAGGCTCTCTCTCCTTTCACCGGGAAAACCAGAGAACATCTGTGAAGATTTTCTCTCTGGTTTTCCCGGAACTTCCATTCAATCGGAGGTCAGCAAACGCATGCTGCTGGGGATTCCCTCCGTTTGAATTCCATGGAGTTCCCTGCTTTACAGGTCTCTTCCTGCTCCAAGGAGCTCCAGGCGATCTATGAGGAATGGTTTTGGTTTGCCGATTCAGGTGCGTTCTTCTCTTTCCTGCTGGAAATGGTGAATGAATGATCTAATCCTGGTTATATGGTTCCTGAGAATAATTTTAAGATTTTTAAATTGGATGTGAACAGAGAGATCTGCTCAGTGAAAAATGTCTGATATTTCATTTAAGCTCACGGTGTTCTTACCAGATGGTGATGGACGAGTTACTGGAAACGATGCCTTGAAGTTCTTCCCAAGGTCAAACCTGTCTCGACAGGATCTCAAGCAGGTTTCTATTTCCCCCTTATTCTGTATCTGCTATCTCGTAATTTTTCATTGAATTGGCTAGAAAACGATTTATTGATTATCTATACTTGTTAAAATTCGGGTAAGAGACGGTCATGGTCCGCTCTTCGTCTTCTCCAGATACTCCATGATGTGTTTTATTTTATAAATTGAAAATTTTGTTATTATAGGTGCGAAGTTTAAAAAGTATATTTGCGTTTCACATTTAAAAAGACCCATATTGATGTTAATCAATTTCCAAGTTTTTCATGTCCGTGTTTTTAGTCGATGCAGGCAATGGCAGAGTAGTTTTCAATTCAGTTAATTTCATAAATGTAGCTCTTTGTTTCGAGATAGGTAGGATGACCTAAGAATTTCTCCATGGAAGGGCATGCATCTTATACATGTAGGCAAGACTGAATATTTGATCACACCATCGAGGTCCAAAGTGTGTGTGGTGACTACATCTATTTCTCTTCAAGGTGTGGGCGATTGCTGATTCCAGAAGGCAGGGCTTTCTCGGTTTTTCCGAATTCGTTTCAGCAATGCAGGTTGTCCCGAGGAAATTTTCTTCCTTCCTCAAAACACTTATTTAGGAAGCTTTTACTCACTTCTTCTCTAAACTATCAGGTGATTTCTCTGGCACAAGCTGGGCACCCGATCACGCCGGATCTTCTGAGCACAAAAGGTCATGCAACAGTGAGGAATTTTTCTTTCCATATTTTGCTGCACGAGTTCACATTCTAAGCTATGTCCATATTCTAAGGATACTCTTTCGTAATTGTTCAATAAACACACATTGTTCGGTTTTCTATTAGCTACCTCCACACGAACATGATGTAATTCATCAAAATCAAAGTTTATTATTTGATTGCAGTTGACTTGGAAAATTTGAAGGCTCCTGCAATGGAAGGTTTGGAGGCAAAATTAGCAGTAAGTATCCTAATCACGTTTCGACAACCACCTTGTTTCATACTCTGTAACCTGCGACTTATCCTTCCAATTGTTGTCTAGAAAAAAAGACGCAAGGCAAAGACAAAGAATAATGATGGTAACAGCAAGAAGCTTGTAACTCCATCTGCATTGTTTTGAGTAGATTTGGATCTTCCCTGAACTCACCCTTTGGCAACTTTGCAGGCAGTGCCTGGTTTTCTTCAAAATCGACCCAAAAGGTATATCCTATCCTTGTCCTCTTTTCAATGGTGCATTATTTCGTATTCCGCTTTTCTTATCTGAATTGAAGAACTTGAGGTTGCAATGAGTTTTGATGACCTCAATTTTAACAACGAAGGGAAAACCAAAATCCTGGAGTGTGAGCTCCCGAAGTTCAAAGATCCAGGACTTTTCAACTGGGAAGGTAACTTGCTCGGATACCTTTCACAATCTTTTCATTGTTTTCTCGATTTTCCATGACATATGAGATGTGGTGAGTTTGGCATCTACCCTTGGACATACCCAGGGTTCATCATCAGTTACATCGGTTATGGATGGATTGAAGAGGCTCTACGTCAAGAAACTGAAGCCATTAGAGGCTACTTATCACTACAATGATTTTGTGTCCCCTTTTCTGGTAGGTAAAGAGCAGTTTTAGCTTTCTCCAGCTCAAATGTGATAATGTAATAAGACTTGTTGTTCCTCGTAGACTTCAAGTGATTTTGATGCCAAGCCTATGGTCATGCTACTGGGTCAATACTCCACGGGGAAAACAACTTTCATCAAACACATGCTCCAGAGCAGCTACCCAGGCATGTTTGTATGCTCTTTCTTAATTTTCCATTTACCGGAATGTTTCGTCTCTGCACTAATATGTCATTTTCATTCTCTGCAGGAGCTCATATTGGACCTGAACCGACAACAGACCGATTCGTTGTTGTTATGGTAACAGTTCCTTCTCCAATGTCTTTTGGATCCTCTTAGCAAAACAAAGTGATGATTTGAATTAACCCCAATATATCTGATTTTGATGATTCATACATACAGTCAGGGCCAGACGAAAGGAGTATTCCCGGAAACACAGTTGCAGTTCAAGCAGACACGCCGTTTTCTGGTCTGACAACATTTGGGACTGCATTCTTATCAAAATTTCAGTGTTCTCAGATGCCTCATCCTGTGAGTATATACTCTCTTATATTGGAAGAGGGATGTCCAATCAGTAGAGCATAATCTTCCATAGCACCTGACTCGACTGATGGGTAATATATATCGTGCAAGCTACTGGAGCATGTCACTTTTGTCGACACTCCCGGGATTCTATCAGGAGAGAAGCAGAGAGATCAGAGAGCCTATGATTTTCTCGGCGTCACTTCGTGGTTTGCTACAAAGTGTGATCTCATTCTGCTCCTTTTTGATCCGCATAAACTTGACATCAGCGACGAGTTCAGGCAGGTGATTTCAGCTTTGCGCGGTCATGATGACAAGATCCGCGTTGTTCTCAACAAAGCTCACCAAGTCGATACCCAGCAAGTAAGACCTTTTTTATCACAGATCTTTATCTTCTATATTGCGTTTGTTTATACAGTTTCAGTGTGGAAGACTAGTAATTCTCTAATTAACTCTCCAGTTGATGAGGGTGTATGGAGCTCTAATGTGGTCACTTGGGAAAGTCTTGAATACACCTGAAGTTTCGCGGGTTTACATCGGGTATAGCTGCTCTTTACTCATGTCCCTGCAGTGCCACTGGCTGTGTTGTTTCGTTTTCTTTTGCCACTGTTCTCCATCGCAGCAACAACAGACAATGAGTCAGCATTGTTATCCTCTTCGTTTTGCCCTGGCAGCTCTTTCAACAACAAACCTGAGAGTGAAGTAGGAGTAGCTGCAGGTCCCTTGGGCCAAGAACTTTTCGAGAAAGAACAGGAGGATCTCCTTGCTGATTTAAAGGATATCCCGAAGAAGTCCTGCGACCACAAAGTAAGTCCATATCCATATCCATATCCATATGGTATTTCAATATGCTTCCTTCCTCCTGGAGCACGTGAATGATTCGATGATTCCTTGGCTTTTGTTGTTGGTAGATAAATGAATTTGTGAAGCGTGCCCGAGCTGCCAAGATCCATGCTCACATAGTGAGCCATCTTAAGAAGGAGATGCCTGCAATGATAGGCAAATCTAAGGCCCAGAGGAAGCTCATCGAGAATCTGGGAGACGAGTTTGTAAAGGTTACGAATTCTCTCCTCTGGAATCCTTTTTTTTTTTTCGATAAAATGAACTTTCATTCACGTGGTAGAGTTCCAGAAGTACACTTCATTAGTTTGGAGCAAAAAACCCCTTTTACATAGGGAATGTGCTAGCCCATTGTTACATAGGGAATCCTTTTACATTAGGCCTCGTATCAAACATATCAAACAATAGATCATTCCATGTCGAATCATGAATAAGTTGTCTTGCCATCTGGGTGGGCGGATAAACGTGCAGGTCCAGAAGGAGTTCCACTTACCTCCGGGGGACTTCCCGAATGTGGATCACTTCCGGGATGTCCTCAGCGGCTACAGCTTTGACAAGTTCGAAAGGTTGAAGCCCAAGATGATCGAGGCCGTGGACGATATGTTGAGCCATGATATTCCCGATCTCCTCAAGTACTTTAGAAACCCATTCGATGCTTGAGCGCGTGCCACCCGCTGCTGCCTCGGATGTGTGATGTTCAGCAGCAGGAAAGAAATCAAAGATTCAAAATGCTGTATATGTAACAAAAATTGGTACTGTATACTAGTATACACCACACGTTTTATGAATTTTATTCATATCATATTTTTTTATAATATTATCGATATGATAATTATTCTTGCTTTTTTTTTTTTGAAATATCGATGGTTTCATCGAATAAGAGGACTCAATTTCTCTAAATAATAAGAGAATTTTCATAAGGAATAGATCCTTCAAATTCGGTTATGGACCTAATTTTGAGGTCTAAGCGCAAACCATATGAAAAGTGCGCCTTTGTAGTGAAAAGTCAAGCCCGGCCCATTATGGGAAGACAGTCCACCTGGGCCCAGTACATGAGCTTGGGCCCACATCAGACCAGATGAGGCGGGCGGTTCCCTGACCGACTGACAGGAGTCCTCTTCATTCCGGTGGCTGGAAAGAAAAGCCTATCACTGTCTCTTCTGAGTCTTTCATCAACAGGAAAGACGAGGTCAGGCCTCTCTTCCGGAGAGGAGCTGCTGCCCTGGGACTTCACACCGTCGCTGGCTGCAGCGTCTTTCGCGAGTAAGTCTGGACGGTGATCCCTTCCTAATAATTACAATTCGTTCCGGTATTTCACCTGAAGCTCATTCAGGAGATTCCCCTGGTCTGTCTCTGCCTTTTTGTGGTTCAGATCCAATGGATTGACTATTCATTGATATCTTCTCCTTGGGTGTGGGAATACGAGACTCGCTTTTGACGGCGGCTCTTGCTATGCATGCCGTGTGCTTGATGAAATTCCCGTTTCAATTGCAATGAACCTCCTTTGCCCCCGCAGCTTCATTTGTTGGCTTAAGTGAAAGTGATTCCATTATTAACGTTACTAGCAAAAAGCTGTGATATTGATGAAATTTGGAATGCTTATTTCTGTGGCGGGCTTGCAGCTGTAGTTGGATGATTGTGCTTTAAAGAGGCTAAAATTGATTTTTGAAGGACTATAATGCCCAAGAGAATGACTTGAATGTTTCCCTATGTGCAGGATAAGAAATCCGCAGTTGACATAGGATACTGCGGTTTCATAGTTTACCTGTGAGGAGAGACAATGTTGCCACAAAGGATCAAGAAGGCCATCACTGATAACCCAAAGAAGCTGGCAAACTTGATTGACCTTGTAAACCTTCCCTCAACACTGAGAGAGTTTGTGGGTCAGTCTCAAATCTCTCGTCTGGGCTGTTTCATGCGTGTTTGGTCTTATATCAAGGCCAACAATCTTCAGGTAACAAATCTATGCCATCCACTTGCTTTTTATGATGATATATGCATGATCTTTATTTGTTCTGTATGTGTCTAGTAACTTCAGGTAAAACTACTGAAAAAAGGTTCTATGTGCTGATTTGATCATAGGACATGCATTCAAATCTAGACTGTTATGCATTTTTCCTGGTCCACTGGTTATGCAGATTCTTTACTATTGAGGATTTCGTATTCATGGAGTTATTCTTGAAGTGTGTGTTTTAGCCCTAGATTGCTCCATTCCATGGGCCACTGAATGGGGAATTGGCTTATAAAATTATCAGATTTCTCGCACTTTAGAAACTTCAGGTGTATTCAAGACTTTCCCAAGTGACCACATTAGAGCTCCATACACCCTCATCAACTGGAGAGTTAATTAGAGAATTACTAGTCTTCCACACTGTTACAAAACTTGGTTTATATCTGATGATTTCCCAGAATGAAGGTTACTTGACTCGAGAACAGGCTGATGAATCTGCTGCAAAATTGCAGTCTCTCTATATGAAATATGGCATCATTTAGGCATATAATAGAGCAAATTTGTCACCATTCACCATTTGTCATGATTTTTTCTATATTGCCTGTGATTTTACCAAGTTAAGCAGCTTTATTTGCCGCCAAACCTTCATTTTTCTCCCAAGGTTATGGTTTTAAATGCTTGATTATATCCTTACAGAGTTGTGAGAGCTCATTGGCATTTTACTTGAACAGCCTTTCTCATCGGCCATGTGCAGGATCCGAACAACAAAAATATGGTCAACTGTGATGAGAAACTGAAAAGCATATTGCTGGGAAAGCCTCAGGTTGACCTTGCAGAACTTCCCGCTCTCATCAAACTGCATTTCCCGAAAAAGCCAAAGTGATTCCCCAAAGTTTTGTTGGTGAAGTCCTCTCCAGTTGATCTTCTTTCTCCTCTTAGATGCTTCTCTTAGACTTGTATGCTCGCGTCCTTGCTTGGAGTCGTCTCTGTCATTTGGTAAAAACTATTAGTCGTTCTTGTTGGGTCTTGGTAGATAAATCCCTTTATAAAGCAAGAAACACGGTTTATTAGTCAGCTTGGAAAATCCACCTCTCCATCCGGTGGAAGAGTTGTAACGGTGAGCATGTGAAAATGAGAAATTCTCATGGATTTTCCCAACGGATGAAATGGAAGCCGCTGTAAAGTAATATTCATCGGATGGCGCAGTCACATGGTCGGGCTGTGATGACTCGCCCACGTGACTCTCTGTCCACCAACAAACAATCCTTGTTTTTACCCCCAGAAAATCTTAATTATTATTTTATTTTCAGAATTTTAGCTGGGAGGAAAGGACCCTTTACAAACTTTTTTTTCTAAAGCATCATCTTGCTGAAGATATCAATTCTTATTTTACAATGATGTGATGAGGGTTGTGTGTATAACTACTTTACTATTAATATCATAGTCACTTTATTTTTACTATCATTTAATTGATTTTTTTTCCTTATATAATAGGACGGAACTGAAGAATTGCTCAATTTTGCGACTTCGCACTGCTAGCTCAGCTCAGTTTAAGATTCTGAAGACTCAAACATGTGTAGAGAGGACCCCACCCGATATAATTATTTGGTTGATTTTTTCAAAGATATTATTGTTTGGTTGTTGTTGTTTTGCCCTTTGCATGCAATCACTCGGACATGAATACGCCTCATCGCTTGTTTGGATGCCAGCCCGACGCCCTTATCGCTTGTCATTCTCCTCTGCGTCAATTACTCAATTGCCCCTTCCACCTGCGTGTCCAGCAGACTTGCCATCACCAGAAGCAAAAGCCCATTTTCCATTCTTGTTGATTAAATAAAAAAGAACAGATTAGATTGAACCTTTCCCTTTTTTCAGGTGAAGGAAGGCACCGGAACCAATTCATTCCTTATAAAAAATATATAAATTTAGAAGAAGATCAAATAAATAGTATGAAAAATTGCATTAATAAGAATTCTAAATCTGAGATTGGGACAGTACCACTACACCGGACACTTTTTTTCTAATTAATGTGTATGGCACAGACCAGGCGAGGGTGGAGTTAAATTCATTGTAGCGGTCAAACCACCGGCGCTCCCTCGGTCAAACTTCAGGGACCAACGACCCAGGTCAATTGGCTCGTACTTCTGAGTGTCATTTTCGTAAATAATCCTGAAATCGTGGGCAAAAAGGTCTTCATGACAAAACATTTGTTTGATGGACCGGGACCTCGATATATAAGGGGCCCCACCCTCCATTTTCGCTCCCACTCATTCTCTCACTCAACTCTCTCAGTTTCTCTGTGCCGTGCTTGTGCCTCTGTCACTTCTCTCTCTGCAGCGAGGCTCTTCTTTCTGCCACCTCTCGCTGATCTTTTGTAGAGCTTAGATCTGAAACCGGGAGTGCTCACATTCGTCAGCTCGGAGCTCGATTCCGGTAAGCATTTCCGGCTGTCTGAGTTTCTTCTCCTTAGCTCAGCATTTTCCTGCTCTCCATGATCTCTCCGCTGCTGCTCTTTGGCTACTCAGCCGTGCTCGTTTCAGTTCTCGATAATGAAAGATCTGGGAGTTTGGAGCTGATTCCGTGCTGGACTTAGTGAATGTAGTAGTAATGTCTTCCAACTAGTAGTGGATTTCCAGTGGAAGCGAGAGTTCAAGTGTTTTGCTGCTGAAAGCTCTGGAAGCTTCTAGAAGATCTCAGTGCCTGAGCTTCTGAGTTCCTGTTCTGTAATGTCGATGATGTGCTTGTGGTTGTTTTGTTCTGTGATTGTGTCAATTTCCTCGATTTTCTGGGGTCAAGCATGCTTGTTGCAGTTTGCTGATTAAATTAGTAAAGTGAATGGCATTTGCAGATGCACCTGAGCAGAATATGATGGTCTGATAATAAGTTGCCTCTTTCTCTAGAGATCTTCCAGTGAAAGTTGACTGGAATGACTAGAGTGTAATGATTATCAGCCTTTTTGCCAATTGAACTAAATCGTACAAGAGGCATATACAAAGCCTCTTTTAACCTAGTGTATTGTGTGCTTTATGTTTTCCATTGATGAGTTAAGATGTTAAAAGTTACTAAAAAGAACAACATTGTGGTTCGGGGTTCATTGATCTTCTTTTCGACTCTACATCAATGATTAAATACAATTGAGATATCAAATATATATTTTATTGACTTTCCACTCTCGCAGGGATCATATGCTGCCTACCCAGTGAATTGCTTTATCTTGTGGGTTAATAGGGTACACATTTGGTTCTACATTTCCTTGTATGCATTTCAAACCTCTTTGATGCTAAAAACCTGAGTTAAGACAAGAAACGCCATTTTTGGTGTAGTTATCATTGCAGCTACCAATTCAATGGCAGCAACAGGTGTTCAAGACGCACTCCTGGGAGAAATTACATGCGGTTCTTTATTGAAGAAACTGCAGGTACAATTTGCAGAGTTTCTACATCTCTTCAATTTTATGCTATTGAACTAGTACCTAGTTAACAACAAGAGATCATCTTTTTCACATTTCTGTAGGAAATTTGGGATGAGGTTGGTGAATCAGACGAGGAGCGTGATACGATGCTCCTTCAAATAGAGCAGGAATGCCTAGATGTCTACAAGAGAAAAGTCGAGCTGGCTGTGAAATCAAGGGCTCAGCTTCTTCAGAGTCTTTCGGATTGCCAAATTGAGCTCGCCAATCTTTTGTCAGCTCTTGGTGAAAAGAGTTTTGGCTTGGTGAGTAATCCCTCATATTTCAATCTCTATGTTAGTGATGTTTTGCCATTGAAGCCTACTCAGTGTGAAAATGCAGCCTTGAATTACAGGCGTAGAGCTTTCCTTTTTGTATTAATTTTTTTTCTTACTGTTCTTACAGCCTGAAAAGACTTCAGGAACAATCAAAGAACAGCTTGAGTCAATTGCACCAGCCCTTGAACAGCTCTGGAAACAGAAAGAGGAAAGAGTCAGGGAATTCTCTGATGTGCAGTCACAGATTCAGAAAATATGTGGAGAAATTTCTGGGAACTTCACTGTGGGTGAACCGGCTCCTGCAGTTGATGAGTCGGATCTCTCCCTAAAGAAGTTGGATGAATATCAAGCCCAGCTCCAAGAACTTCAAAAAGAAAAGGTAATAATTTCGTCTCAATCAACAATGTGTTTAATTTAATCTCTCCTTCAACGCCCCTTGTGGCCACCTTTGATTGGTCTTTATTGTGCAGAGTGAGAGGTTGCACAAGGTTCTTGAATTTGTGAGTACTGTGCACGACCTCTGTGCGGTTCTTGGAATGGATTTCTTCAGCACGGTTACTGAAGTGCACCCAAGCTTAAATGACTCTACCAGTGTGCAGTCCAAAAGCATCAGCAATGACACCCTATCTAGGTTGGCTAAGACAGTTTTAGTGCTGAAGGAAGATAAGAAGCAGAGGTTGCAGAAGGTAAATCTTGTTCATTTCGATGCTGCTTTCCTCAGATTGAATTTACATATCTGATGGGAACTGGCATGCCCATTTTCTTTATGCAGCTTCAAGAGCTAGCTACTCAGTTGATTGACTTGTGGAATCTGATGGATACATCTGAGGAAGAACGTCAGTTATTTGACCATGTCACCTGTAATATATCAGCTTCTGTTGATGAAGTAACTGTCCCAGGTGCTCTTGCTATGGATCTAATTGAGCAGGTACATTCGCCTTATTTTTACCAATATCATTGATTAAGTTATGATTGGGCTACAACTCACTTGTTTATCATTTATTTCATAAGGCTGAGGTGGAAGTTGAGAGGCTCGATCAGCTTAAAGCTAGCAGGATGAAGGAAATTGCTTTCAAAAAACAGGCTGAGCTTGAAGAAATATTTGCTCGCGCCCACATAGAGATAGATCCAGAGGCTGCCAGGGGGAAGATCATGGAATTGATTGAGTCTGGGAATGTTGAGCCTGCTGAGTTACTCGCAGACATGGATGATCAAATAGCGAAGGCCAGGGAAGAAGCTCTCAGCAGAAAAGACATATTAGATAAGGTCGAGAAATGGATGTCTGCCTGTGAAGAAGAGAGCTGGCTTGAAGATTACAATCGGGTTAGTCCAAGTACCCTACCCAACATCTTTCTTTGTGGTGGAGTGAAAGGTCAGCTAGTTGTTGGTAACTGATTATCATTCTCTGTATCGAACAGGATGATAACAGGTACAATGCCAGCAGAGGTGCGCACTTAAATCTTAAACGTGCAGAAAAAGCTAGGATTCTTGTCAACAAAATTCCTGGTATGACCACTGGATACTTATCTTCCAGTTCTTTCTTTGTCATTGAAAATTACGTATTGTATTAGGCATCTTAGCATGTCTGCACACATGTAATATATATATATATATATATGCACGCGAAAGAAAGAGTCTAATTTAGACCAATTTTCTGGGCAGTTATTTTTAGTGATTTATCTATACCGTTTCTTATCGTTGTAATTATAATAAGATGGTCAGTGTTCGCTGTGGTGTAGCCCTTGTTGATACCTTGGTTGCAAAAACACGAGCATGGGAAGAAGATCGTGGCATTTCGTTCACTTATGATGGCGTGCCACTACTTGCAATGCTTGATGAATATGCCATGTTAAGACATGAAAGAGAAGAAGAGAAGCGCCGACTGAGAGTAAGTCTGGCCCATAAATTTTTTCTGCAAGAGAACTTCCTTATTTTTGTCTTGATTAAAGTATCTTGATCTTGGCCTCATAGGATCAGAAGAAGTTCCACGAGCAGCAAAGCACGGAACAAGAGACCATCTTTGGTTCAAGGCCCAGCCCAGCAAAATCAGCTGGCACGAAGAAGGTGGTGGGACCACGTGCCAACGGAGGCACGAACGGAACTCCAACCAGGCGCCTGTCTATGAACTCGCACCAAAATGGGAGCAGGTCCATTAACAAGGACAGGAGGGATTCTAGGTTATCAGCTCCAGCGAATTATGTAGCCGTGTCCAAAGATGATGCTGTCTCCCATGTCTCCGGAACTGAACCAGTCCCACCATCACCTTAAATAAAAGATGTAAGTTTGGTAGGTCCTTAACCTTTTACCTGATGTTATATTGCTATAGCCGCCAGTAGTTGTCGCCAGTAGGAGGATAAGAATCTAGTTTTGGTGAATATCCACTTGAGAGAGGACTTGACTATATATGCCAGTCATGTTGTGTATCTTATGATGCCATTGAAGGTTTCTCTTCAGATCCTCGCTGTGCTTCATCAAATCTCTTGCTTCTCTAGTACCCGTCCTTTCATGACCGGTCCATGTTTGAACGGTACTTTCACATTTGCGTCAGTCTTTCCACACAGATTGTGGATGAAGATTTAGCTAAAATTCCTATTTTCCAGTTGGGAACTGGAAATCCCGCTTCTCTGCATCAGCTCAACATGTGCATGGTCCAGTTAATGCCATTGGATTGACTTGTGATAGTTGTCAAGTTTGTTTAATGTGGGATAAAGGTCGCCTCAGATCCCGTGAAAGCATCTGAGCATCTTTATAATCTTTGCGACACAGTGAGCTGATAAGCTCGAGCAGCAGCAAGGCACTGTAGATTTCGTCCTTTTTCCCATGTTAGATCGAATAACAAGCAGCAGCTTCAGCCCACAGCTGTTGTTTGCTT
The DNA here is from genome assembly GCA_037672795.1 of Lagerstroemia speciosa. Taxonomy (NCBI): domain Eukaryota; kingdom Viridiplantae; phylum Streptophyta; class Magnoliopsida; order Myrtales; family Lythraceae; genus Lagerstroemia; species Lagerstroemia speciosa. The sequence goes on from CM075310.1 coordinate 8,310,177, forward strand.
GCCTTCACTGATGCCAAAAAGCAGAGGTTGTCTGCTTGCTGGTAATGAGTGGATATGCCAAAAATGTCTTTACCTGAATGCAATTAATTCCACAGTCAGGTTGGTTAGAGATTTTTGCCTAATATCAATGTCCATTGATGATTCGGTTCATCACGCCTGACGTATGGGTGGTGCAAGAATGTGAGAAGGAAAATGTCTCTTCTCAAGAAATATAAACGAAATCAGGGGTGGGATCGAGAAACATGTATTGCTCAAAAAATTTTAAAGGATTTTGAACAGACTAGAGCGTCGGATCACGGAATCATGTGGAAGGGTCCCTCTAATACCTGATCGTAAAACTTGAGCCTCAAACTAACTGGAATATGGGAGTAGACCGATCTCGTTCCTCTTCTGGTCAATCGGTACATCATGCCCAATAAACATTACCCAAATAGTTGGTCCCTGGTGAAGTAAATTGCAGCTGCACAAGAGAGGTGACTGGGGACTGGGGAGTTTTATCCCATCAAAACCAAGCAGGAGGACCAAGTCAACCTCGAACCGAAGCCATGCAATTGAGACTCGCACGATTTCAAGCATTTCGCGAGGCAAGACGATTCATCCTTATACGGTCAATCCAAGAGATGTTACCTGAACGTCCATTCATATTGTTTGTCCAAGTGAAAAGGCAGGGTATTAAATCTCTTTCGAATTGCCGGGGAGAGATATTCAGACTCACCCACCGAATTTATATTAAAAAAAAGTAAAAATAGTATTCTAATACGATAAATAAGTGAAAAATTTAGAAAACGAGAGGTAGGCAGGAGCAGGATCAGAACAGCTCTAATAGTAATTTCACACAGAAAATCGCGCACACAAGATGAAACAAAGAAGACCAAGAATAAAACAAGCTTCTTCACAGGATATTGTCAAAACTCAAAAGAGAAGAAAGAGTCGTCCTACTTATTCATTCACTGATTCATTCATTCATTCATTCATTCATTTATCTTTCTTCTTTTCCTTCCCTCTGGGTTGCTGGGCAGGGTGAGAGAAGCCACTATGTGATCGAACTGGAGCTGTTCCAGCAGCTCCTTAGCCCGAGTCTCCCCACGGCGCTCGACACGGAGGAACAGCTCCTCGCTGAGCCTGTCCCCAATGTGAGCGTCGACGAGCACCCCCGCCACGCTGCGGCAGGTGTTAGCCAGCGCCCTGCCCACCTCAGCGGGGTCTTCGGGGCGTCTCACGACCAGGGGGCTCCCTCCCTTGAAGACTTGGAGCCTGTTGATGACGAAGGAGCCGTCGGCTTCCACCACTTCCCTGAAGTCTTGCAGGCTGGAGGCGTACACAGGGATGTTGAAGCTGTCCCGCCTCTCCTCATTAATCAGTCCCTGCGGTCAATAAACGCATCATCTAACTTATCAATAATAACATTACCTTCCCTTCCCTTCCCTTAATAGTCTCACATTTACCATAAAAAAAGGGGTTGAATTGTAGCATTTTTCCTCAGTGACAGACCATGATTAATCAAGATTTGAACCACGACGGTTCATCAAGAAGTAAATATTCTTCATTCACAAGACTTGAATCGAGATTTTAATTAAGGGGTGTTCGGTTGGAGGATTGTTAGATTAGAGGAAACGTTGAGATTGTGGGAAAAGTTTGGAAAAATATAAAGTTGGTCCGTAGAATTTTTTTTAAAAAAGATTAAATGGTTGTAAAGGTGGCACAATGGAGAATGTCACGTGTTTTAGATGAGTTTTAACACGTAATTCTAAATTATAGTAAATTTTACAATCAAATGTTGTATGTAAGTTATGGTGTAACATAAAATCAAACACCACCAAGGAGAAAAATGCCATCACCCTCTCTCAACTCGGTCAGTCATGTTGGTATTTGATGCTGACATTGGACCATCCTTTGGATTTTTGAAATGGAAATGGGTATTCCTAAGTTTGAGAATGCAACAAATCGTGTCGGGCGATGGACCCACAGGACAGGGTCAAATTGTGTGGCCCGTTTTCCCCCCGAAACTGTAATAATACTGCCGGGCATCGCTATCGACAAATAGAAGGCCGACAGGGGCCCGGGCCCAGCAATGAACCGGAAGCACATCCGACGGCCAAGATCGAAAGATGTGTGGTTTAATCATGAGATCTGACAAAATCAAGATCGGTTTGTGGATTTGTGAACGAAGCAGGCAATCATTTCTCCGCCCCCTCTTTTTTCTTTCCGGGAAATGCTTGGTTCCCCAGCCTTACCTAGTCAAAGAGGAAGCAGGACCATGGCAGGGAGGAGACCATGATTCACTCCCTCTCTATAGACACGACATGGAAATGCCAATGCAAGCAAGTAATTCATTATTCAAATGAGAGCGCCGCACATACACATTTGGTAAGACAACACATGCTTCAATCCTTACCCTCCCTCTTTCCCCCCCTCGAAGAACAACCCTTTTTTTCTTTAACCAGGTGTGCGAAAAATCCGCATGCCCCGGTTGGACCGCATTTGTATCTTCCACTAGACTTAGACATCATGATACCTCGGTATAAGTTTTGCTATTATGCTCTCTCAAACCATACTGGATAATGTCAAAATGTAGGCGAGCATGATGAAAATGGTACGGAGAATCAAGAATTTATAAACTGATGTATCGATAAAACAGTAAAAAAAAAACATATGAACAAACCTTAAATTTGGTTATTTTAGTTGTTAAGGGGATTGAGCAAAGGCAAATTTATAACCACAGTAATCTAAGTAAATAAATTCTTTTTGCTTGAAGTTAAAAAGAGACAAGTTAAATAAGAAACTAAGGGGAAAGGGTAATCCAATTAATATGAATTAAGTTTGGAATTCGATGGGTATTAGCAGAGAGCGATGTTAATGTATCAACATTAAAATGTAAGTGCACTCTGGGTTATGAAATTTAGGGATGATGTGTGTTATAATTGAAGTTGAAAATTGGGGATAAGGCATGGACGATGATGGCATAAAATATAATTGATGGGTTACCTCATGGACAAGATCGTCCCAGGCATCCTGAAAGTGGGTCCCGAAGAGGATGCCGGCCCCACCCTGGTCGGTGGGGTCCACGGAGGTCCTCCCGAGGCAGACCAGGAACATGGACCCACCACTCTTCATCTCCTGCGACCTTGCCCGGAGGAACCCTGCCAGGTCAGCCCTGAACTGCCTCTTGTACGCCTCTGCCGTCAACTCACCCGCGCCGTGGATGAACACCCTCCCTCTGTTGTAGGCCGTCGATCTCCTGTCCGCCACGCTCTCCGGAACCTGCGTTTTGTCGGGTTAGCATTTCCCCTTTTCTTAGTCAAAGCGACAAATCTACTCTCTCTATCTATGTATAATGAAGGTATGTCCTCATTCGAAAAGAAAAAACAAGACGAACACCCCCCACTCTTTCATTCATATATATATATATATATATATAATGAAGATTGTCCATTTAAGGTGATGTATGCTGTGAGTAGTTAATTATGATTTATTAGATTAAAATCGTAGAAAAATTTAGTGACTGAATTATAAAAATTTGTTTTAATATTGATACAGCTGCATGTACTAGTTTAGTTAACTACATGACCAATCCTTGGAAATGGTCATTTCCATTTTTGCATGCAGAAGCTGTAGGGTCGAGGAATTCTTCCATTATCCTACGTTACTGAGTGGTGCGAAAAATCCCAAGTTAAATTATAGGAAATGATTATAATCATTAGTAATTAAAGTAATTTTACTGAAAATTTATCACTTTGTGAGTTAAAATTTGTTTCTCATGGAGGCATGGAATGAAATGTGGTTCATTTCTGAAGGAGATAGGACCCATCTCATATGAAAATACAGTACATTACGTCATTACCTCGCAATCTTTCAAAAAAAAAATGACTTTTCGAAAATGCAAACCATAGGCTAAAATAGTTAGCCAAGCAAAGATTTTAAAAACTCTTAATTTGTTGGCAGCAGCAGTTTCAACTTTTTCTGGACATCGAAGTCAAAAAGATCCATTCATTGATCGAGTCGGCAGCTTTTGTCTTAGGACGGTTTCTTCATACTCCTCTGGTTGGTGAAAAAGTGTAATAATGAACTTGACTGACTCACGGCCATGGCCAGAGAGAAACATGAAAACCAAGTCCCTCTCCTTCTTCTTCTGACCCGGTCAAACATCATCGACGACTTCTAATCTTGTTATCTAAACAAGCGTAAATATAGGAAAGAATTACTACTCACTTTACACTACATATCGTGAATAGACAAGTTCTATTTTCATTCCCGATGTGTCTGTGACCCCTTTTTTGTCCACATTTCTCTCCGGTATATAGTCAGGTCCATGGGACTTTTTCTAGTAAAATCTACATTATTACTCAAATTAACTAACTTTGTTATTCGATTATTCAAATGCATAAACAAACGTGCATTTAATATTTGATTCTATTTTGGACTATTCTTTCGGTGCCTGACCTGAGACTTCACTTTTTCCCAAGCAAAGTCTGCCGTCCCTTACAATATATATCCCCCAGAAGAAAATACAATGAACCCGTGAACCTAAGAGCGTATGTGGAAAAAAAAGGAATAGCAATGTATAGAAAATTTGACTTATGAAAATCGAGTTCAAAATCTATTAAATATAATAAGTGGAGAATAAAGTTATAATATTAAATCCTCTTTCGTGTTTTTATGAAATACCCTAGAAGGGAAAGAGTGAGGAAATCCAGGTTTGCATTAAATTGCATTAAGAGAGCTACGCACTACTATACAATTACTTGTTACGGTTAATCTACATATATATATATATATAATAGTATGATCAGATGTATACTTGTATATAAATCTTATATATGTTCGGTCTTTTATATATACATATATATATATATATATATGCGCGCGATGTTGATGATGATGAATCAATGCACGAATAAAAATGCATGTAAAGAATTGCTAATTCTGTTCTTAAAGTTTTAGATGCCCATCGAACAAAACATCATTTGACGATTGTCAATGAATTGGTCTCAGCATACGTAATCGAAGCAAGGTAGGAGGGAAAATGCTGCCAAGCAAGGACATGAACAGGGTGCGTGCGTGCGTGCGTGCGTGTGTATATATATACCTGAGAGAGCCAGTGGAGGGAAAATGCAGAATAGAAGATGTCCACGGATTTGCTCGGGAAGAGGCGACGGTAGAACGAGCCAGGGACGCCGGCAGCAAAGTAGGAGCGGTGGTTGTCAGCAGCCAGGCACTCCTCCATGCTGCTGCCGTAGTTGGGGAGGAGCTGGAAGAGGGTGTTGAAGTCGTTGCTGGGGAGATCGGAGAAGAAGGCCGAGAATTCCGGCAGCCCGAAACCGGAGGCCTCGTAGCGCTTTGCTATGTGCTTGATCATGACCTCGATGGTGCGGATGGTGTTGGTGCCGGAGGAGCAGCCCAGGTCCACCACCACGAACGGGATCTCCGGGGGATTCAGCCTCACCTGGTCTAGGGTTTCCTCTAGGAGGTGAAGCATTGAACGAGCATGCAAAGCCTGCAATAATATTGTTACTTCAGCATTCATAAAGGAACATATATATTTGCGAGTTAAAAAAAAGAAACCAATTGATATTGATGAAATTAGATATGAAAAAACGGAAGAGTAACAAATTAAATGTAAAAAATTGAATGAGATAAACTAATTAATGGTATTACGTACAAAAGAAATTCATGAGCATAAAAGAGGTATATAGAAGAAAGACAGAATTAAATGGGCACGAGGAATTTGATGACGATAACCGAACCCGAAATCTTTTAGTTTTAGGTGGAGAGCAATGATGATGTATCGAGCATCCTTTTTCCCCTTCAGAATTAGACTAAATTATCTCGTGACAACAATCATCTATTCTTGATTATATAGAGACCATAAAGGTTATAATCTTTTAATTACAAGGACGATTAAGAAGAAATTAATTATATAATTATCCGTTTGCGAATGTATACTGATACACAGCCCAAAATGAGAACTAATGTCACCTGAGCTTCAGAGTTGCTGGCATAGCTGGAAGCTCCTCTGCCACCTTTCATGCAGAGAAGCTTCTCAAGCTTCACGTCAGAAACGACGACGTTGTCACGCTTCGAATCCATTGTTGAGACAAAGCTCTTACTTAACCTCGGTGATTTTATCTTGCTCGGAAAGGGCTTCTCTGCAGGTTTGGTGGTGGGAGTCTAATGCCAGGGCAGCTGGATATTTATAGAGATGGAGAGTTGGGGGTCTACTGGGCCCATATCTGCTCTCTGGGGCAAGGCACAAAACCTATCAATATCTTTTTAAAAAAAAATTCAAGTTCGATGGAAAAAATTCATATTGAAACGGTTTTACATGTGTTTGTGTGTGTATACGTATATATATATATATGTATATAGAGGCGACAATCATATAATGCTATTTACAAAAGGATATCAGTTCTTGTCCCCCTCCAAATTAACTTCTTTCGTAGACCAAGTGTTGATGTTCTTTTAACATTGGCTTCAATGATACAAGACAATCATGAAATTCCCAATATCACCTCACGTACGTTTGTATTAGTGTATGCTTTGCATCGTCATTAAAAATTAATTAAATCTCCAATCGAGCAAGTTGGTACGTGGCAGGTGACCATGAAATTTAACTAACAATTGTAAAGTTATCGTATTCGTGTTATTTGAATATTATTAGATTACGAAAAATATTAAATTATGGATAAGGTTTTGTTGTTATTGCAAACTTTTAGTGAGTTATAGGTCGAAACTTGAAATTGATCTTACGTTTGAGAAAATAAGAAATTTAGTGCGATGTTTAGCTAGCACAAGTAACCACCTACGAGGAGTGTTAGGATCGTTAAATAAGGTAAAAAAAAAATTACGAATCGTTGCATTTTTAATATAAATAATTAATTATAAATCATTAAATTAAACAGTTAATTGTTGAGGGAAACTTTCAAAGACAATGAGCAGCTTTCTGTATGCATAATTAGATGGGATGGAGTGTGCAGTGTTCTGATCGATCATCTTTATATGCGTGCATGATTAATCCTATTTATTCACCAACAAAATGATGAGCCCTTTCTTTACCTGCCATATGATACATATCCCATTATTCACTGTCTCACTGTTTTTTTTTTTTCCATTTTACCATTCAATAAATACAAATCTAACAAGTTTGACCTAAAACTCAGTTTCGAACCAATACGAGCTACCGATGAGCAAAGTTTTTCATTCATGAATTTTTATCATTTTTAATATTTAAATTCGAAATTTTATTTTGAAAAAAAGGATGCCACACAGTGACTTTTGACCGGTGGTGGTCACTCTTTGACCGTTTCTGTGTGCCTGTAAAAGTCGTCATTGGGCAATAATCTCACTGGACTGTTCATTTATATACGACATATACGTTTGCCGACAGACAGTGTACAATGCAACAGTATCTGAAAAAGCGCATAAAAAAGCAAAACATGATTTAAACATTTAAAAAAAATGTAAAGGAAAAATGTAAATTAATCATGCCTGTACGTAAGCCTAACCAAAAAAAGAAATCTTATGATTTAACAGGTTACTTACAAGAAATTGTTTTTAAGAACATAAACTGTGAAAACTATTTTTCTCTTTTATGTCTAACAATAAATAAGTCTCTGTACATAGTGAACATAAAAAATTAATTTTTTAATGTCTAAATTATCGTATTTATTTGGCATAAATGAGAAACCTTATTACTTGCTCATAATAAGAAAAAGAAAATTAAATCACCGAGATCATCTGAGAATTACTCTCGCATACGATATTAATCATGTGCTTGAGTATGCATATGTTTGTAAAAAGTTCGATAGAACAGAATCGTGGATCGGGGTTAAATGACAATTTCATGAAGGTTGTTGGATGGCCATTCTTCCTGTTCATCATGTCCAGATCTGTCATATGTACAATTGCTTCGACAGAAGGGACAATTTGTTATTAAAAGTGCTAATTGCTTCCGTTAGAAACGGTTGGAATTGAGCATGTATTAAGATTCAAAGCAGCGTATAAAGCTTCTCGTCTTTATGCATGCGACGAGCCGACGGATAATAATTATTAATTAGATAAACGTAGAAAAAGCTGGTCATCCACGAAAAAGGACATGCATGTAATAAAAGATGATTAATTATTCTGTAATTCAAACACTCTACCCCAGAAATCAAGTTCAGTTTGTTGCCTATCCCTAGCCTTTAACTCCCTTTTGACCTTTTCAATTATTTTGTTTGGCTCCCGTCTCACAGAATTTAACCAGTGGGCATGGAAAGGATTATGAGAATTCAGGATCTGTGATATACAGATTTTGAATTCGTTTTCACCTGTAAAACTCCCCGTGCCCATTTTACCCCCTCTTTCCTCTACCATTTCTAGGTTTATGTTCATCCTCTGTGCACTGGAAAATGTAGATGTTATGTCAGACGAGGATTATGCTAGTGAAGATTCATTAGATGATCTCTTAATTTTTACATAATACGATGTCATAGAGAATTAAATAGAGTTTAGTACAGTTGGTGTCACTCTCGCTCTGTGATTTAGAGGTCCTGGATTAGATTTCACCCGTGAGGGTCATCATACTCCTTTTATCCCTCTCTCTCCTATACCATTTTTAGGTTTATGTGAATCCTCTGTGCACTGGAAAAAGTAGATGTGATATCACACGAGGATTATGCTAGTGAGGATTTATTGTATAACCTCTTAATTTTTACAGAATACGATGTCATTATAACAAATTATTCTTTAAATGAACATACAAAATTTATTAATACGTACGAATTAAGGTCAGGATGTATATGCTTTAATTTGATCCACAAGGAAAGAAAGGAATGGCCGGGCGCCTCTCTATCTTCCCCTCCTCTATCTTCTTAGCCAACCTCTTCTTTCATTGGCTACTAACTCATTATTAGAAGTAGGATTAATGTTTTGCTAGTGACGGCAAAAGCTTCAATAATGATTTCAAAGAAAAATCTAATTTGATGATGACGATGATGATGACCACCCAGAGATCGCATGGGATTGGTACGTATACTCTCTATAAACTTTAAAAAAAAATTCTTAAATGATAATAACTTATAATGACACACGTGATGAAAAAGAATTAATCAAATTGCATTGATCAATAACAATTATATATGGCAGCTGCTCGAGTGATTAACACTACTCATTTGTCGTATTTTTATTGATATTTCCTCAATTCACGTGGCAAGTTAGGAGACCTAAGAATTTCTCTGTAAACTAATACATTATAGACTTTAGCTACACAAATCATGGGCTTAGCAAAAAGGAAGTTAATGGTGAGAAAATGAGTTTTGGGTGAGGTATAATTGTGACCGAGAGAGATCATTACAAGTTTAATTGCTCGAAATAGAATTTTTTTAAAATTATTTTTCTTAGTCAAGTTTATAGATCAATCAACCCCTTTTATTATTATTTAAAAAAAAAAGAGCAATCAAGGGCCTGCCCTTTTATATATATATATATATATATATATATAGCAAGACATACATTATTCATGGCAATAAGAGCTACATTCCACTTTGGGTAAATAATTTACCCCCGTTTAGGAGAATGAAATATCATGTCTACTACCACTTCATCAACTAATTAGTACTGATCATGCTCATAGTTATATTTAAAAAATGTAATTACATTTATGAAGCGGAAAAGGCATGTAATCACATGACCCAGCTCCCAAAGAGCTAGCAATCAAGTAAATTTTCCTTGTTTTCACACAAAAGAAAGAGTAAAATTTCGTAGTAAACTTTATTGTGTGGGCAATCTTTTATCCAAGTCAAAAACACAGCCACCACACCACATGGTTTAGTACTAATTAACTCCCAAACCCCCCCTCTTTTTACTCTTTGACTACATATTTCAACCCAAGTAATTACCCGCTCAGTGAGTGGGTGCCTGGCCTTAAACCTCTCCCGTTCAAAAGGGAATTACAAAAAGGAGCTATAAAATATTATAAACCCTAAAAGCAAAACTCACAAAATTACTATAACGTCCGTGTATCGTTGCTTCTCTTTTTTATTTTTATTTTTCCCTCTTCACTACGAAGAAAATTCAAGAGTACACAAGGGTATGGAGGAAAAAGAGAATAACGGATCATGTACATTTTACTATCGAGAATCGATCATGAAATTTTTTAAATTTAAATTTGGAGGGTGATATTACGATACCAAATCCTTTAATATTACCTCATTTCTCTAACCCTTTTGTATGGCAAGTTATGATGATTATGGGGGGAGCTAGCTAGCCAGCTAGGGTTTTTGTAACATCCAAGCAAAGACCTAGCTAGCTTGCTAGCTTGTTTCTAATAATATAGGGTCAGTTAGACGTTATAAGGAAGGAGACCGAGGAACTGATGAGTTGATGGAGTTGGAGAAAATGGTCCGAGCCTAGGTTCTCGTGAACCGGCGACGATCACGGCATGTGTGGGTGAGACTTTGGGAATTTTATGCTGAAAAGATGGATCCTGTGGATGGACTAATGGAGAACAAGATTCCGGGTCTTTAGAAATCAAAGATCAGATCCCTCAAAAAGACAGGATCCTCACAGTGAATTCAATTTAATGGCCCCCCATCCTGTCCCTTTTACTTTGTTTTTTTTTTTTCTTCCTAATGAGACCATTTGACCTTCCCCGAAAAATTTTGCCAATCTAGTAAGAGGCTTTTCAACTTGTTTGATGTGGCACCGTAGCTTCAGATCATTGAACCATGAATGAGGTAGGTACTGACAAGGTAATTTACACATGGCGTATCCATCACATATATATATCAGCACAGTTAGGCTTTGAGCACCATTTCCGATTAGGGTGCTGTGACGCCCGCACGGTACACAAACGATACCCTAGACATCTGGGTCTATGGATTTCAACACAATACCTTGGAATCTCCAAAAATCAATCAATGTTTACGATTCGTGTTGGTTCAGAAACTGAAAGTATGATTGTAGAACTCGAGCAAACTGGCAACCGAACTTGTGGATGGCGTTAGGTCGATGGACATACGAAAGCTGTGAGGCCCAATCAAGGCCCAAATCTCTTTAAGGGCCCAATATTACACCTTGGCCCATAAAGTATAGAAGAGGGCCCAAATCGGCCCATGTTCCTACCCATTTAAGAGACCGAGCACTCTTCTTTTACTTTGTTCCGCTCGTTGGTTGGTTGGATTCAAACTCTACTTGCAGGGCGCGGAAGAGCGGCAGTTACGCGAGCTCTTCCATGGCTCAAATTCTCCTCGACGTAGTTGTTGTGGCTTGGAGATTCGACGGCCTCGGTTCTCCCGGCCTCCTCCATCAGTAGACTCTTCTGAGGTACGCGCAAAGTGTGTTGCATTTGCTTGACCATGACGCTACTTAACGTGCGATTTAGGGTAATATTCCTGATCGGATTGTTAGGTGTTTGGTAAATCGACCCGCAGAGATCCCCGATGTGGAAGCTTGTCTTGTGAACCTTCTGCAGAGAGTTGGCGAACTATGAGCATTGTTTACCGAAGGACCTATTGAAGTTATGGCTCAGAGCATCGGCAGTATCTCTTGCACCTGATGTTGAGTACCGAATTCGTGAAATCATGCAGGTAACTCTAAAGGTTTCTCTCCCTACGCTCTCTTTCAAAAATCACGATCCAAATCTAGGGTTTCAGATCTTATCTGAAACCACTCGATTCCTCGAGTTTTAGCTGTATTGATCTTTCATAGTTATTTAAATGTCGCTCCCTTCGTTGGAGTTTCAGCAATTACCCTTCCGCGGGAGCTCTATTCCCCTCTTGTGGGAGCCTCGTTGCTCTGTTATTTTTCTTGGCAGGCAGACGAAGGTATCGGACAGATCTGGGTATTAAGTCTTTTCAAGGCTTGTCCGTTTTGGATGTTCTTGGTGCTCTATCTTGAGCATACATTGTATATTGTTTGATCAATGAATATATCCATCACCTTTCCGAAAAAAAGTGGTTTGTCTGCTTTTGCTGAACGTTTCCTGAGTGTTAAGGTTTGTAAATCCCCTTGTTCCTCTCCGTACCTTTGACTTTGTTAAAAATGAAGAAGAAGAGAGCTTTGTTTACGGTTGTGCATGTCCCAACAGTGTTTTTCTTCTTCCATCTTTTCTAGTTGGGTTGTTTTTTTCTTCTGATAAATGATTTTTCTTTGTTCAGGCTTATAGTGTTCTTCGTAATTCCGATGTATGTGCTTGCTTCCCTGTTCCGTTAATCATAGATAAATTTGCTGAACAGGGTCTTCGCTCCTTAGCTGGTGCTGTACAAGTTAGTATCATCTTTGAGTTAGTCAACAATTCTTTTTCTTTTGGAAAAGATCTTAGTCAGTGGTGACAGTATCCCTCTGTTGATGTTCATTTTCGTCCTTTCATTCCAGGAAGTGCCGGAAAAGATCAAAGAGAGAGAAGGAGGGCCATGGCAGTTTGTCAGTCTCTTGCCTCTGTTCGATCCTCCGAGGCATGACAGTGCAGAAACCATAAGAAAGGCTCTCGACCTCGGCGTCAATGTCAAGATGATCACCGGTGACCAGCTCGCCATTGGTAAGGAAACTGCTTGGAGGCTGGGCATGGGAACCAATCTGTATCCTTCTTCTAGCCTCCTGGGACAGCAGGGACAAGTCCATCAATGGCCTCCCTACTGAAGAACTGATCGAGAAGGCTGATGGTTTTGCTGACGTATTTCCTGGTAATACTTATGTTTCACTTATAGTTAATATGGTTTTGCACTAATAGGCATCTGAGATAGGATTTGCTATTTTGCTTTGAAAGGTACATCGATGAGAATGGACTGTAAACATGGAAATTTGCAGAGCAAAAGGACCAGATTGTGAAGAAGCTGCAGGAGAGAAAACACATATGCGTTACGACTAGTGACGGGGTCAACAATCCACCAGCCCTGAAAAGGGCAGACATCATGGTTGCTGTAGCTGATGCTATAGGTGTGGCCCAGAATGCATCGGACATAGTGTTGACACGGCCATGACTTGGCGTGATCATTAAAGCTGTCATGACGAGCAGATTCATCTTCCAGAGAATGAAGAACTACACCATCTACGCCGCCTCCATCACCATATGTATCGTGCTTGGTTTTCTGCCGCTTGCTCTCTTTTGGAAGTTCGATTTCTCACCTTTCATGGTCTCATCATTGCCATTCTGAACGACAGGACTATCGTGACCATCTCGAAGGACACGGTGAAGCCATCTCCCAATCCGGACTCATGGAAGCTCGGGGAGATCTTTGCTACCGGAATTGTCCTCGTTACTTACTTGGCTCTCATGACTGTTGTTTTCTTCTGGGCTGCTCACAAAACCTACCTTTTCCCTGTGAGAACACACAAATGCATAAGAGAATGCACAAACTACTTGTCTAGTTCGATCTCTTGTAAGTGGTAATTATTTTCTTACCAGGAAACATTTGGGCTGAGATCCATTAGGGACAACAGGAACGAACTTACAGCTGCTGTCTACCTCCAAGTCAGCATCGCGAGTCAGGCATTGGTCTTTAAAAGGAAGCCATGGAACATACGGTAGGCTTGATATGGTGGATTTAATGAGAGTAGCCTACCTGTCCAAGATAAGCTTTTAGCCTTCCATGATGCTAATTTATTTTTCAACTTTTCAATGAGAAAATGAAAAGCTTAAGTTGTTTTCCGGTCTATTATCAAGGGATTGCCAAGAGTCTTGTTTGATTTTCTTCATATTGAGTACTTGTTTGATATTATTACGATTACTAAGCAGAGAATTCTTATAATTTATCTTTTCACCACTCCATTGGCAAAATGTGTCTAAAATAGCCTTAAAATGTGTGGTATCCTTTTCAGTGGCTCTAGTGAAAACTATGAGATCATCTACAAAAATTAGATGTGAGACATGGGGTGCCTGTCTGCATATTTTTACCCCCCTAATTTTATTTTGACTTTTGGCTCTGTTGAACAATCTTGAAATAATTTTCATAGAAATTATAAAAAGGTAAGGAGAGAAGGGATCTCCTTGTCTTAATCCGCGAGGAATTAAAGAATCCCTGGGGAGTTCCGTTGAACAGAATTGAGAAGCTAGTTGTGTTTATGTATTGAAATATCCATTTATAAACTTTCGATGGAATCCAAATTTCTGAATTACTTTGATCAAAAAGCTCCATTCCAAATTATCAAAGGCTTTTTCAAAATCAATTTTTATTCCAACCCAACCTCTTCTTGCTCTAGCCTTTTTCTTTACATGCATAATTTCCTGTGTTAATAGGCCATTATCTGTGATGAGCCTTCCTGTCATAAATGCAGTCTGGTTAGTGGTTGAAACCTATTTGTTAATATTGTAGTTATTACTTTATAACAAACATTTGTTAGGCTTATTAGTCTAAATTCTTTGAAGGGGCAAGTTCCTTTACTTTTAGGAATGAGAGTTATGAAGGTGTTATTCCATTGTTTTAAGATGAATCCTCGTTTAAAAGAATTTTGAATAGCCTCAGTTAATAGTTCACCTACCATATCAAAATTTTCCTTAAATAGCTGGCATACCATATGGACTGGGAGCACTAAGGTTTGGCATCTGGTATAGAACATGTTTAATCTCTTCAAGACTCGGTATTTTATTAAGTCTGCATTTTACTGATCAGTAATTACTCGTTTTAAACCCTTCAAGTTCATCTGAAATTTGAGGATTAGTTGAGGTACAATTCTGAGAAGTTCTTTATGAAATAATCTGTGATTTCATTTGGATTGTATGATCAATTCACGTTATAAACTCTTATTGCTGAGATGCTATTGGTTGTTCTTCTTATAACAGTTGACAGATGAAAAAGTCTTGAGTTTCTATCCACGGCTTAGTTATAACTAAAGCACAAATGTGATAGATTCGTGTTTGTTCATGAGCATGGTGGATATTTTGTCTTTGTTGAAATCCCATCTTGCCTATGAAGAATTTGTTCATCGATACTCGTCATTATTAGCCTGCTTTTTAGCTTAAGGCTGGTAGTTTTGTCCTCTTACTCGTCTTTAACAACTGTCCTGATATGTAATATACATATATTAAACTTGTGTTTAAACTTGATAGGTATTGATCCTTATCCCGCCAAATCTCTAGCCATATTTGCAAGTTCTCACGTCAGAAATGCAGCTTGACAATCATCTAAATGAGATGAAGAGGCATGAAACTTGGCATTAGTATGGGAGGCAGCACGTGTGGTCAGTGGTGAGTAACATTGTTTGGCGTGCTTTTTATGCTAAGCCATTTGGTCTTTTGCCATAAGGATGTCTAATTGAAATATTTCTCCTTCCAGTCGCATCTGGCCTGTGCATGCACAATCGGATGAAGAGATTCCCAACTGTTCTCTTCCCCTGTCCGTTCTATCCGGAAGACCAACATGATTGCTCCTGCTATTCCAAGTACGTTTCTTTGAACCCCGTGTAGAGAGATAGACATATACTCGTATGCCTTTTTAGTTCTCACTAATTCATGCTATAATTCATGAGTTTTGGATGGCTATACTCCTATGCATGTGGATGCTTTCACTTGCCATGCTTGAAGATACTACACTTTCTAAATAGACTGATTACATGGTTGATATGGTTCTATCTTATTCAGCTTTGTATTCTGCTTATTTATATTGTCAACTTTGCGGGAATTCATCAACCCGCTAACCAATAGGTGGAAGGGAGGATGTCAATGCAGGTCATTTGCCTGTTAAACTTAATGAAAGCATGCTTCCAGTCACCCAAAAACCCGAGCTTCAATTTTTCCGTAGTGCAAATGTTTATATTCGTTAGATGTCAGGTGTGAGCAACCTGCAATTTGTGAATCTCATAGGTATCCCTCGGAGATGATGATCAATTTGAAATATGGGTATCGTTCTAAAGGTTTTTTTTTCTCCTTCAAATTTCATGATGGATGTCTACGAGAACAGGTTAAGGACTGAACTGGCAGTGGCAGGGCGCATTGGACAGGCTACAAAGTGCCTATCCGAATGCTCGTAGACATTCACCTGGAGACGAACAGAAGACGGCGCACCGAATTCCTATGTCCGTGAGGTGGGCCCCTAAGCATTCACAAATACAGGCTCGTGAGCAAGGACCAAATCCAGGAAAGTGGGCCGGCTTAAGATCCGGCCCACCTGAGGAACCGTACACCTACTTGCCCTTGAGCAGAGGCCCACCTCCAGGCATGAGAGCAGGCCCAGCTCAGGGTCCGAGAGCAAGCCCATCTCCGGGACGTGGGCTGGCCCACAACGAGGCCCACTTCCGGGCCCCGGAAACATCAGGGCCGCGAGCAAGCTAACTCCGCCACCGTGAGCAGGCCCAAATCCCCGCTAGAAGCCCATTACATTAGGCCCGGGCCTGGACATCTGCTAACTGGCCCAATGGAGCTGGGCCTGCCAACTGGCCCGGAGTTGGGTCTGCCCCGTGGTGGGCTAGCTCGCGGGCCTAAAAGTGGGCCTGCCAGGGGCTTGGATGTGGGCTAGTTCCAGGGCCGGGATGTTCGCCTGAAAGTGGGCTTAGAGGCCGGCAGGGCGGGGCTCTTTCATGGGCCTCAAGGTGGCTCACGGGCCCGGAGTTGGGCCTAGCGGGGGTCTGTCTCGATCCTAGACAGGGCCATAGCACATTTATGAGATGGGCCTACACAATGGCTTAGATGTGGGCCTGCGTGCGTGCGGGCCTAAACATGTACCTGGATGTAGGCCGTCTTGTGGACGTGGGACGTGCGTACTACCCCCTCAGGCCCAACCTGGGCCCGCATGCCACTGGGCCTGGGGCAGGCCCACACAAAGCAGCTGGCCCAACTGGCCCATTAGGAGGCCCAGATCCCTCCCCGATCAATAGCAGGCCCACCTCCCATTCCCCGGGCCCTCCGAGCCTGATAGACGGCCTACCCTCAAGCCCGTGCGTAGGCCCAGATTTACGCCGTTGCTCAGGCCCACCTAATGCCTGTACTGCAGCACACTGTCAGATCCCGTCAACGCTCGCTAGACGGCCCACCTCTAGCCCCATGACCAGGACCGTGTACTGGCCCACTTAAGGTCAGCGCGGGGCCTAATGTCAGGTCTGTTCGCAGATCCACTTCCAGGCCCACACGAAGGCCCGTTACCTGCCATTATACGTACATGGTCTGGTCATTTTCAGGCCATGTCATGGCCATCCTTAGCGCGAGTCTGGCCATTTCCCGACTCGTGAGCTGGGCCAGCTTGAGGAACATGATTCGTGACCATGGTCTGGCCTTTTTGCAGGCCCCTTGTAGGGCGTATGTCTGTCTCTATGCCTGAGCTATTTTCAGGCCCATCTGACTATAGATGCCCACTCTCTATTCTGATTCAGCTAACGGGCCTTGACTTCTGGGGCTATGGATCAGGCCGTCGAATAGGCTGGGTTCATTCGGGCCCTTCTCTCTGCATCATGACATTTTGCCGTAATAAACTTAGAAACAAAAACAGAAACCTACCCTGATGCTGGCCCAATAAAAAAACACCCCGTTAATGCAAAGAAAGAAAAACTACCTCTGTTACAGCGATATTCCGGTAAAAACAGCAAAAAGAGGCTCTGAGCTGATGGCACGATCAGGCCATGCATATCAACAAAACTACCCCAAATTTCGTGCTTTCATTATATACCAGGATTATTAAATGGCAGGACACGAAAAATACAATATTCTCGAGCAGCCAAAGTTAATCCATGATGCTGATTTACCTGTGGGGCGTCACTGCATAGGTAATGGCGAACTTCACTCCCCTTCACTCAAAATGGGAATTATCAGTGGGTTCATTTGACTACAGGGTGATGGACTCGAAATCATTGCTTTAAGTTGTTGACAATACAAAACATCATGCATCTATTAGAAAGTGTGTGCTAGCAATTTAGAAGCGTAGTAGTAATTGAGTGTCTGAATTAAGGAAATTCAAGTTTTCTAAGGCTAATGTTCCGTTTGATATGCAAGAACAACGATGCAAGCATAACTTCAAGTTAAAATAAAGTAGTACTATGATAGGATGATTCTGAAGAATTAAAACTTCCAAGGAAAGATACACAATTAGAACGTACTGCAAGTAACTGTTTACCCTTTATTATTATGCCTCCATATTCAGTAGAATGTTTGTGCGGCTTAATAGACTATAAAATTATGAAAGTAACTATAGTTGATAAATGAGGACTTTGAGAAGGTCACAATAATCAAATAACAGAATAAGTAGAAGGGAAATCTTTAATTGAAACCAAACGCCAGATAAACATTGTAATTTGATGGAAAAACATCATTGCGTTGAACTTAAGATTCAAACAACCAGAAGAACGAATAGTAGAACTTACATCATCCAACAACAGACTGTTGTAATGATGACCAAGGTCAGGCAAGATGGAGCCTGCATAACCATCACGCATGATAAGTATCAATTACAATTACAAAAGATGATGTGAGAGGTCTACACAGAAGTAATCCACGAGAAGGTAATCTTAGCTTTTTGGCCAACAAATAATGAAGTAAAAATTTGTTTCAGCTAGATAATCTTATAACCCTAATCTCTGGGTTAGATCACTTCTGTTTCACCATCAGAGAGATCTACGCATTTGAGATTTACCCGCTAAGAGTCTCGAAATAGCTTACTGAGACCACATCTTTCAAAAACTCACAAACTACCATATAAATATTACACATAGCTTCTACATTACCTGATTTATTAAACATATTAAGAAAACCTTGTCCAGAATTCAAATAATTATCTTTTAGATGTCTGCCAAAACAAAAATGACCAGCAATTTTAAGACTAAATAGAGGACAATATAGTCAGGTTAAGCATTCTTGACATATTGTACCATCTCATTTCCAGCCCTCAGAGCCAGCTTATCAATCAGATAGGTAGCAACAGCTATTTGCCGCTTCGAGGCATCCTTGCTTGTGAAATTCTTTGTATACGCTGTGCGTATGTTATGTATGTAGTCCTATAACAAACAAAGTTGGCAAAGTAAAAAATCACAGATTCATTCACTTCCAAAATCCAGAAGGAATCAAGACAAATAGTCAATGAACTTGGAGTTCCACCTTCAACATCCTTGCTTTCTCATATTTCTCCCTATCACTTTGGCCCTTCAAGGAGCTGCTTGCAGCAAGAAACACATACTTGAACTCCTTCAGATTTATAGGATCGTTCCAAAAAGCCAACCACGGGACAGTGTTGTCATGTCTTACTTCTTTCCATCTGTAATAGTTTTGTTAAAAAAGAGAATATGAAAAAAAATCTTAAGATTATTGCTAAGGCAGTCAAGGTAATACTACCTTTGCCCAGGGATAGGGCATTCAGGAACTGGAGCACCCTTCCCAATATTAATCGTTATATCACTTGGGCGGATACACTTTTTCAGCTTTCCCATCTGATGTCAAATTAACAATGACAAGAATCAATTAATTAACAAAACTATGAACAGCAGCATTAACTTGCACATCAGCCAAATAGTTATTAGAAAGGGTTATGGCATATATATATATATATATATATATATATATATTAAGCATAATATATACAACCTTTGGATGCTGTCCGCGACCTCAGAATAATCCAGGAGGCTCTACTTTGAAGTTCCCAACCTGAGATTTAGAATCAGAGGCTAATGCAAAGAGGATTGACGAGCATGATAGCATTGGATAAAGAGCAAAGAGCATACATTCAAACTGAAGTTCATGGTACATAAATTCTTCATTGGTGGAAATTATTAGAGTTAGTGAACCTTCTCTTTGACACCGTCAACAGAGGCCCACATGTACTTCTCCTCTTGCCTCATTTTCTCTTCCTTAAGAGCATTCTTTTCCAGAAAAGAGAGGACAATGAATTAATATAATGCGCGAATAAAAATTACTAGGAGGAAATATTGCAGCCTTGGAGAATAATGACAGCAGAGCCATGACAAATACAAAAAAGATTTACAAAATAAGAACTGACGGGTGCGACAGGGGAATATATTCATTGGCCAAACTTTATTTGCTGATATCTTCCAGAACAACTAAATTTATGATATGTCATGACTACATTGGACTAATCCATATCTTGTTACAGCTTTAGCCTCAATAGATCAAAAGTTTAATTCCACAATTCAAATCCCTCACTGGTGCAAAGCTAGTTATATCACGTAATAATTCAGAATTTTAAAGCTACAGGATCCTGTAAGGCAGAAAAAAGCTCTTTCCGTCAAATCTCATGGAGCTTCTATCAGTTTCCACTCTTATCAATGTTTAGTGTAATTCAAAACAGGCAACAGAACCACCACCATCAAACAATTTCACCCAGTCCAAAACTTAAATTCTGAAATTCACAAGTCGCAGAAAGCATAGCATAATAACTTGTTATCCAAGTAATGGGGATAAATAAAAACATAAACCCCGGCTCAAAATTAATTCTTCTCAAGCCAACTAGCGCTAACACTTGCATATGCAGAGCATTCGAAGTTCCAAGCCACAGACATAGCAGTCACAATCTAGAGATTCTACAACCCTTTAACTTAGACCCACATGATAAACACGTAAATTCTGTGAAACATTTAGGGTTACCTGCATAGGTCCGCGTATTTGGTACAAGAGCCACAACATCGGCAGATAAGTTGATGGTGCCGATGCTCTAAGCGATAACTTTAATAGCCTCCATCGGCACAACGATCATAGTTCGGCAAAAGGTTGACAACACAAGCTTCCACATCGGAGATCTCCGCGCGTCGATTTGTTAAACACCGAAGAGCTCGACCAGGAACCCTAAATCGCACGTTAAACAGCGTGATGAGCAAAAGAAATACACCACGTTTTGCGCGGACTTCAGAAGAGTCTAAAAATGGAGTCCGGGATGACGCGAGAGCGTCGAATCCCCAGGCTACCGCAACTACGTCGATGGAGAATTTGCGCCATGGAATAGCTCGCATCACATAACTGCCAATCTTCGACGCTCTGCAAGAGTTCTGTGTCTCGCCGACTCCAAACATTGGGTTTGCTCAAGATCTGTCATGCTTTCTGAACCAAACACGATTCAAGCATTGATCGTTGGAGATTCCATCGGTCCCTTGGTGGCCTATCGGGTGACTGGTCTTCGGCCAGGGGTGGTGACTCTGACTCGTAAGTGAGTACACGGACGGAGATGGATGACAGTCTCCATGAAGGGAGATTGACTTTAACAATCAAAACAAGATTAGCTAATCGAGATCTGAAAACTTGTTCCGATTCAGATAGAATCGGAAAACCTCAATGAGGAGTGCGAAGCGCTGGGTTCAGAGAGCGTATAGAGAGAGAGAGAGAGAGAGAGAGAGTGAGAGAGAGAGATTCATTGATCTCATCGACAGATCAAATCAAATGATTCAACGGAGAGGGAAATGAAAAGCTCAAAAAACCGTCCCGTATTGGGCCACGAATGGATCTTAAAGCCCAAAGAATGAAAGACTAATGGGCCGGAAATTGGGCCTTTGTCAAACATTGGGCTTCTCGTCTAAATGCCCATTAGCTCACCTCTAAGCGCCGCCATACTAAATATTATACTTCAAGAGATTTGCCTCTTAATAAAAAATTTGTAATTCAAGTTTACCTTTGACCTGCCCCAAGAAAACAAAAAGTTCACCTTTGACGCAACGACCAAATTTCAACTAGTTGGAAATCGTTAAATTTCTGGATGATGCAATAACAGATACTGAAAGAAAAACTAAAAAAAAATTCTATCATGGTCGGAAGGAAATTCAAAAAAAAAAAAAAGTCAGAAACCTCTAAATCAACTCGAAGCAAATTGAAGGTCAGAAGACAGTGCCTACAAGTCAACAAGCGAAACCTGAGCAAGTCATGAGCTTTGTCCTGTATAATGTCCTCATAACACTGCAACATTATCATACAGATTCCAAGCAGTCAGTATGATTAGATTGGAAAGACAGAGAAGGCACGGAATCAGATGAAAGTGAAAGAGGCATACAAATTAGCAGACGGTCCTCTGTTGCAGCAAATTTTGGTGCAAAGAGGCGCGATGATCCCAATCACCATGAAAATTAGGGTTGTCACAAGAAACCCCATGGAAAATGCGATTCTGGTAACCGAAGAGCAGAATGTGAATTAGACGCTAAACCGAAGTTCCAATCAAATGAACTGCCTCAATCGCCGGAAAAACTCCGACGTTTCGAATTGTGAAATCGGGAGAGACTAGAAGCTTACCGGAGACGGAAGGCCTAATGGGAGGGCCACAGAATCCAACATCGTACTATTTGTTTTGTGGTGAAGATAAGCTTTCGACGATTCTTCTCCACCTTGGATCTCCCTCCCCTCCTCTCTCTCATGCATCTCATCTCATCTCATCTGGCTGATCAAATCAAATCATTCAACGGAGAGGGAAATAAAAAGCTCAGAAAACCGTCCCGTATTGGGCCATGAATGGAACCTGAAGCCCAAGGAATGTGAGACCAATGGGCCGATAATTGGGCCTCGGTCAGATATTGGGCTTCTCGTCTAAAGCCCATTACCTCCCCTCTTATGTGCCGCTAATGTAATATTAACTCCAAAAGTGATTTGCCCCTTAATAGAATTTTGAATTCAAACTTACTCTTCAAGGGGCCGATCAAGTTTCATTTAAAATTAGTTGGGTCAGGTTGAATTTCTGCACGATGACATAAAAGAAAATTCCTCTCGGGGTCAGGTGTGTATCTGTCGAGATATCGACTTTGCTGTCATGCCATGATGAAATCTATCGAGTCGATGTCATTTCCAAAGTCAACATCGAAAGGACTGCAGAGGATCGCTAAGATATATTTCAATTGTAGGCATCGGAGCACTGTCGAGCATCGCCCGAGACACTGCACACAGGTAGAGGAGGATTATGGAAGGGTGCGATGAAATGCTAAAGTGGCGCCAGCGATGACGTAAGCCATGCAAGTAAAAAAAAAAGGATAAATATCACGTGTCCAGACATGCAAAACCGGAGGCGAAAAAGTAAGAAATAATAATAATAATAATTTAAAAAAAATAAAAGAAAATCGGAATGCTTAAACAAAGTAGCGAGGCTGGGATGGGCCCGTGATTTGTGGTCGGGGGTCAACCTTGTGGGTCCTACCGTCTTTAACTTTAGGAACACCGTGACGTCATCAAGGACGTGCGCACTCAGCTTCTTCTTTCCCCCCATGAATTTTCAGTGGAAAACATGTTGCACTGTATTATTAAAGGTTTGGTTTGGTTTGGTGCACGGGATCTTTATTTTATTCAGAAATTTAATAAAGCATGCCCGTATTCTTATCTGTAATTATGTCGATTCAATTCTTATCGGTCGACTTTACTTGCTTTTGTTACGGGATACGGGCACGAGTGAACAGAGGAAAGGCCAGGTTTGAAAGTACTTTGCTCTCCTCAGAGCTCCATTGCCCGTAGAAAATTACATCAAAAGTTGCCTTGCCCGTAGAAAATCGGATCACCGACTCCCCCAGAAAGGGCAAAAACAAAAGGGGGAAATAAAGTAAAAGGGTAGCCTAATTATACAAATTCTAGCACACGCAACAGTTTTATTCAGAAATTTAATGAATTTTAATTAATTTCGAGTCGGATCGATTTTACAATGAATAAACATTTTTTAAATCATAATTTCTCTATCATTCACAAGATTTAAAATTAAGATATTATTTAACCACTTCCACAAGCCGCACTCGTCCAACTGCGAGGATTTCATTTATGGGAACCTGTTTGCCACGTCCGATCCGATCTCTCTTTTCTTGAGGTGGATTTCAATGATTCGATTCAACTAAATATAAACTTTAAAATAAATAAATAAATAAAAATCTACTCTTTACACCTATTATCATCTTGTGAAGAGGCACGGACTAAAAATAAATTTTAATACAGTAATATCAATTTTAATTTAAAATTAAGGAGATTAAGATTTTTTTTTTACTTTTTTTTCCCTGTATACCTGTATTCGTCTTTTCTTCCTGTGAATTCATACGGACCTTCTCTATAATTTTAAAAAGAAAAAGGGATGTTACGGGCGATTGATTAGGGTCTATCCTTAGGCCGTGTTTGCTATATACGTTTAAATGCATACACAATAATGATAAGAAAGAAAGTTACTCAATGAAATGGCCAAACACGTTCGATGTATCAAACACTATGGTCGTTATCTACCGATCTTGTAGGCATCATCTTTTGACAAAAACATTTAAACTAAGAGACAGGAAAAATAATCAATATTAATTATTAGCTGAAATGTTCGAATCACTTAATATTAATTAAGATTTTATATTCAAATTTTATAATTTAAGAAAGTTTATAATTAAAAAAATTTACTTTTTAATGAACTGATACCATTCGAACCTAGGAAAGTGGGTCGGCATGCATTTGGTTTCTGCACGTTATGTGTAAAGAAAGAGGAGGAGAAGATCTGGTACGTACTATAAAGACAAACAACATTACTGGGCCCCAACGGTGAACTGCTAACCTTGACTATTTCATCCAACACTTTGGATATATTAATAATTACGTTTTGGAATGTCAACATAGATTGATTGAGATAATTTGATATATTTTCTTAATTAATATCTTAGTTTTGAATTATGTGAATAGAAAAATATTCTTAATTGAAAGAGTTTTATATATTTTTCTAGTGAAACGACTCAACTCGAATCTGAATTAACACCGTCATAATTCAAAATGTTCCTTTCTCTAGTGATCTGTCTCTCTCCATCTATAAATAGGCTCAGCACACCCAGTTACTTACCTGCACCACCCACAGCTCAAGCTAGCTCTAACTAAACCAGCTTGCTTGAATTAATCTTGTGTGATCTCGATCGAGAGAGAGAGAGAGATAATGGCTTCCTCAAAGGTTCTCCTCCTCCTCGTCCTCGCATTTGCTGCCGCCGTTCTCATCTCAACCGAGGCCGTCCTCGCTCGTGAGCTCGCCGAAGCAACCCAGACCGGTAAACTTTCCCTTTCTTGATCGGGGAGAACAACGTAAACCCACTCGTACATTCTAGAACATAATGTGACTCGTTATCGAGCATTACTATGACCGTATAAATCAATCATGGAATAATATATTAACAGAAGGACAAAGTTATTAATACATGTCTCACGAATCACAGACTGAGTTAAGCAATGACAAATGGCAAAAAAAAAAAATGCATGACATTTCTTCTCTACAGGGGAGACTCTGGAGATGGACGGTCATGGGCACGGACACGGACACGGCCATGGGCACGGCCACGGGCACCACCATGGTGGCCATGGGAGCCACCATGGAAAAGAGAATGGCGTGGAGGGTCACGGAGGATATGGCCATGGTGGCCATGGGAAGCCCGGCCATGGTGGCCACCCTGGCCACGGTTCAGCAGAGGGAACCGAAGCAACCGGCCAAAACTAAAATAATTACAAGACTAGAGTCTTTTCAGCTCAGTGAAAGAGAAAATCGTACGGATGGTTGGCTGGTGGTTATGTGTGTCTGTGTGTGTTTGTTTGTGTGCGTAGTTTCCTTGAAAGCCCACCGTGTCTGTGTGTGTTGGGGTGTGTGTGTGTGTTTGTATTGCTGGTTTCGTGGATCAGTGTACTAAGGAAGGCTTCATTTAAGCTCGCATGCATGAATGCAGCACTTGTGTGGTGTTCTTCTAATTTTACTCGATGAAGCTTAGTATTGTTTGAAGTTAAGTTCAGGCGAAACGTAAAAGGTCAAGAGAGAACGACATTATCAGCAGTGACATATGGTTTACTTTATGGTTTACTCTAAATGGTACTTTCATCTAGTGATCCTCAGTCACATCATAGCGTCATGTTTCTCTCTGTTATGTGATATCCAATTTTTTTTTTTTTAGATAAAGTAAAATTATATTCATTGTCGGACATAATCATATGTGGTACAAGGAAAATAATCAAACATACAAAAGCCATCTTGGTTAGACTGTAATCCAAATATGAATATATAAAATGAACTAAATCATCATCCCCTCAATGCTGATATCCATTAGTATTATGTTCAAGAAATTGGTGTTTTGCCCTCCAAGCTAATACCAAAGAGCACACTTCTCAACAAACATCTTTGACAAATGAGAGACCTTGGACTGAACAAAGTGCTTACTATTCAAATACCAATGATCTGTTTACCATCTCCATAATAGTCAATTAAAGATTTCAGTAATAGAAGAGACCGTTTCAATGTTTGAATGAACATTAGAAGTACAATGACACACAGAGGAAAAGCAAATATAACTTCACCTTCCTACGTAACATTTCCATGTGACTCTTTCAACATTGAACTGGTAGCAGGGAGGGAAAAAGAAATTGTTCAGATCGTAGGATCCGATGAACAAGCTGGACACGAATTCTTGGCCGCGAATGACAGTCTCTGAATAAGATGAAAGAACAAAGAGTTGTACATAGAGGTGAAAGAAGACAACTGCGGTGTATAAGCTCCATCCACAAATTAGACTGGAAAGAAGACGAGGTTGGTGATGTATGTGCTCCATCCACAATTAGATTAGTTGAGCATCCGAATGTAATCCTCATCCTAGGACTAAAAGAACTTTTTCCTTTAGCTAAGAAGGCAACACGAAAAAGGAGTCCCTTGCTTCGGGCCAGACCTTGAATGACCCCACCCATGTGTATTAAAATCTGAAGTCAGGTTCTACGTCCATTGCCCAGGCAAACTTCGCCAATAAAGACTTGTTGAACATCTGCATTGAACAATTTCAAACAGCAAGAAGAGTTCAAACATAATAAGGCGGGCAACAATAATGGTAACATCTTGGGACTGGCAAATAAAACAAACCTTTTCAATTGGGACTTCATGGCGCTTACACCAAGCCACAGTGATTCTTGGGTCGAGATAATTGATCTTTGAAGTACCCAAGGCGACGGTTTTCAAATCCTCCTTGGTGTCCTTATCCCGCTCCATTTTCTCGATCTTGGCTTCGATTTGAGTAATCTTCTTCGCTATTCTGCAATTTGAGACCGCATACCCAAACATGTAAGCAACGTCCATTGCTTAGGAAGAGCACTGCACCCAGATGTTTCCCCTAAGCAAGAGATAAGTGGTAAGTTCCCTTACGATTCGGGGCTCAAGTTCTTCTTTCGCTTTCCTTCGGAATCTTTTAACGGAGGTTTTCCCTTGCGTGCCCTGTCCAAGTCTACTTTGAGCTCTTTTAGATTATCCTGCAAGCAATCGGGCAAAATCAGCAACTGCTACAAACTACGAATCATCCAGTAGACCTCCAGCTATGATCAACAACAATAACTTGAATAAGACCAGGATATAAGCAATTATCACCACCTTCAGTTCATTTATCTTGTCGGTCAACCTCTCCATTTGTGCAGCATGTGATTTTGAAATGCTCCGCTGGTGATTGCAAATGATGGCAACCTGCAACAAGAGAGCAAAAAGGAGGGAAATAAAGGGAGAGAGGGGATTACTGCTTTAGCCGCAGTGGTCCAACAACTAATCAGACATTAACTAGCAAGGAATATTGCAAAAATGATATGTACCTCTTTGTTTGCACGATTGTAAACTCCAACTTTCTCGGCAACATCTCCCTCTTTTGTGTCCCGATTCAACTGACATCAAATGATCCAACAGAGAATGGTCATTTCGAGTGAGATTTAAGAACGCATTTACAAATGCTGCATATGCAATGAAATGTGAGTAGTAATGGGCAAGCCCATGATTCGCCCACCACTAGATTGATACATAAGACCAAGAACACCAAAAAGGTATCTACACACAGGACACAGTTAGTTACCAAACTTGCATGAGGACCCCCCACAGATTGACCTTTGCTAGCATGTGGAAGAAAAGGGAATAGCAAGGAGACGGTTTTGAGAGATTAACATACCAGTTAACATCATGAACTTACCATATCATCCAATGTGATAGAAGCATTATAAGTACGGAAAACTTTCGCTGTAAGGCCAGGCATCAATTCCTTTAAATGAGCATTCAATTTACTGGTATCTAGCTCATCAAAAAGAGGGTCACCGGGTTTCTTCCCTGATGAAAAGAACTAAAGAGTGAGCCTAACTCCAATCCCATATTAAACAAAGGAAGTTACAGTCCCAATTATAAAATTACAAGTATGGTCTCCTGACCTGCTTGGAACTGCAGAATTGCCTTGTACACAGGGGGCTCAACCTCCACTGTATTTTCATATCTGATGGAATCTTTACCAAGGAAGTTAAACTGAAATTTAAACAGTTTAGGGGATGTATCAGACAAAGCAGTTGTGCCAACTAAAATGTCTGAAAGCTTGAAACTTTACCTCCAAGGAGTTTGGAGCAATTGCTTTCACATTCTCGACTTTCAATGTGCAGCAACCCACTGTATCTGCTTCATCATCATCCTACATTTGGAACAAATTACATCAAAAAACTTGGAAAACTACAAACTTCATAGACATATATAGATCACTTCTATCATGCCATCAGAGAGATCTACGCATTTGAGATGTACCCACTAAGAGTCTCGAAATAGCTTATTGAGACCACATCTTTCAAAAATTCACAAATTACCATATAAATATTACCCTTAGCTTCTAAATTATCTGATTTATTATACTGATTAAGAAAAACTTGTCCAGAATGCAAATAATATCTGTTACACGTCTGCCAAAATAAAAATGGCCCACAATTTTCAGACTAAATGGAGGAAAATATAGTCAGGGTAAGCATTGTTGACATATTGTACCTTCTCATTTCCAGCCCTCAGAGCCAGCTTATCAATCAGATAGGTAGCAACAGCTATTTGCCGCTTCGAGGCATCCTTGCTTGTGAAATTCTTTGTATACG
This sequence comes from Lagerstroemia speciosa, assembly GCA_037672795.1. Classification (NCBI taxonomy): domain Eukaryota; kingdom Viridiplantae; phylum Streptophyta; class Magnoliopsida; order Myrtales; family Lythraceae; genus Lagerstroemia; species Lagerstroemia speciosa. The sequence goes on from CM075310.1 coordinate 8,338,885, forward strand.
CTGTCCGTATGTTACGTATGTAGTCCTATAACAAACAAAGTTGGACAAGTAAAAAATCACAAATTCATTAACACAGTTTTTTTTATAACATCATTAACACAAAGTTGGACAAGTCAAAAATCACAAATTCATTCATTTCAAAAATCCAGAGGGAATCAAAACAAATAGTCAATGAACTTGGAGTTCCACCTTCAACATCCTTGCTTTCTCATATTTCTCTTTATCACTTTGGCCTTTCAAGGAGCTGCTTGCAGCAAGAAACACGTACTTGAACTCCTTCGGATTTATAGGATCATTCCAAAAAGCCAACCACGTGACAGTGTCATCATGTCTTACTTCTTTCCATCTGTCAAAGTTTTGTTAAAAAAGAGCCAATGAAAAAGTCTGAAGATGATCGCTAAGGCAGTCAAGGTAATATTACCTTTCCCCAGGGATAGGGCATTCAGGAACTGGAGCACCTTTCCCAATATTAATCGTTATATCACTTGGGCGGATACGCTTTTTCAGCTTTCCCATCTGACATCAAATTAACAATGACAAGAATCAATTAATTGACAAAACTATGAACAACAGCATTAACTTGCAGATCAGCCAAATAGTTACTAGAAAGCCTTACAGCATACATATGATATATTCAAACATAATATATACAACCTTTGGATGCTCTCCACGACCTCGGAACAATCCAGGTGGCTCAACTCTGAAGTTCCCAACCTAAGATTCAGGATCAAGGGCTAATGTAAAGAGGATTGACAAGGATGATAGCATTGGATAAAGAGCAAAGAGCATGCAGTCAAACTGAAGTTCATTTTCCATAAATTCTTCATTGCTGAAAATTATTAAAGTTTGTGAACCTTCTCTTTGACACCGTCAACAATGGCCCACATGTACTTCTCCTCTTGCCTCATTTTCTCTTCCTTAAGAGCATTCTTTTCCTGCAAAGAGAGGACAAGGAAATAATAAACTGCACAAATAAAAATTACTAGAATGAGATATTGCAGCCTTGGAGAATACTGGCAGCAGAGCCACAACAAATACAAAAAAGAGTTACAAAATAAGAACTGACAGGTGCAACAGGGGAATATATTCATTGGCCAAAGTTTATTTGCTGATATCTTCCAGAACAACTAACTTTATGATATGTTATGACTACATTGGCCTAATCCATATCTCATTACAGCTTTAGCCTCATTAGATCAAAAGTTTAATTTCACAATTCAAATCAATCACCGGTGCGAAGCTAGTTATATCACATCATAATTCAGAATTTTGAAGCTGCAGGATCCTATAAGGCAGAAAAAAGCTCTTTCCATCAAATCTCATGGAACTCCTATCAGTTTCCACACTTATCAATGTTTAGTGTGATTCGAAAAAGGCAACATAACCACCACCATCAAACAATTTCCCCCAGTCCAAAACTTTAATTCTGACCCAAGTTGCAGAAAACATAGCATAATAACTTGTTATCCAAGTAGTGGGGATAAATAATAACATAAACCCAGGTTCAAAATTAATTCTTCTCAAGCCAACTAAACAACTCACTTCTTTGGTCATTTGTTTCTTCTTCTCCTTCTCCAGTTGATACCAATCATATATTGGAGTAAAATCGCAATATTCCAACTTTTGAATGACATGCTTACTCCCAAGAATCTTTTTCCAATCATTCCAGAAATTTTCCTTGAATTTATCTTTCTGCATATAGTCTGTGTCTTTCATCACTGCAAACATAGTTGCTACCTGCAGATGGAAATTTTAACCATGAAGAAGCCGAGATAACCATCAAGAAGCTCAGAATATACACAAGGGGATGGGAAGAAAGAGGAACGGAAGTAAGAGAGGACACTGACTTCTTCTTGTTCAGGGGTCAAGTCCACAGGCTTCCCTTTATAAAGCATCTTCACACAATGAGGCTTGTATGGAGGCGGAAAAATGACACCGCTGTGTTCCAACGTAGTCCACTTTTTCTGCCCATCACCAGAACCAGGTGGTACCTTGGTTGATTTAGAGTATTTTGATTCCTTTGTTACCTTCTTAGAATCTCTGCTTGCCTTCTTAAATTTTGTTGGAACAACTTTTGTTATCTTTTCCTTGGCAGAGGATGATTTATTCCCAGATGCAGGTAATGCTGGCTTCTTCATTCTCTGGGCAATCGGAATGTGATCATCGTCATCATCATCAAGCTCTGCTTTAACAGATTGTTTAGCTCTTAACGGAAAGGATGCATCCGAAACCTTTGGTTTTTTTACTGACTGGCCAGAGGAATGGATCTCTTCAAGTGGTCTTTTATTGGTCAAAACTGGAGATTTCCGCAGATCTTTGCTTGAGGAAAAACCATTTTGCTGTACTTTTGAAGATGTGGGCTTCTTCTCAGCAGATATATGAGGCTTGCTAGCTGATGTCCCATCAATGTGCTTCTGGGAGATTCTCAATGAAATAGGCTTTTCATCATCTGAACTATCATATGAATCTTTAACAGAAGCCTTCTTTGACGGCTGAGACAAACTTGCTGGACTTTGACCTTTGCTGCTGTTAACAGAGGTACCAGGCATCCTAGAAATTAGTGGTTTATTATCTTCAGAATCGCTATCAGACTCCTCCTTTGTAGTGGTCAGTTTACTCTGTCTTGACTGAGTATCTGATGATGCTGATGGCTTAGGCGACGTCATTGGTGACAGCCCTGCAGGCAAAGGTGATGCTTTTGGACTTGCTAAAGGTGATCTTATAGAGTTTCCTGGTGGCGATTTCATGGTGGTTGGCTTGGTTGATGGCTCCACCTTACCTTTTTGAGAACTGGAGTTCTGACCATTTGAATTATGTGGCAGTCCATCATGCCTCTGAGAAGATGGCTTCTTCAGTTCAGCCTTCAATTGATTTGGCTTAGATGATGAGCTGGGCCTCTTGAAAATCATTGGCTCTTCATCTTCCTCAAAATCATCGGACATATTTGGTTTGACTGGAGCCTGAACGGCCATTATCCAACAGTCCGCCCCTGACACATATAAGATTCTCAAACATCAAAAGCTCATTCATCCAGTAAGTGCCAAAAGGCAATAACTATGCGGATGTAAAAGCACAGAGGTTTACACTTCAAGCCAGGAAGAGAGAGAGAGAGAGAGAGAGAGAGAGAGAGAGACTTTCTTGCACAAATTCAACCAAACGGAAAAAAACACTGAAATCAAAAGAATTAATTTTCAACAGATATACGTATACTCTGGCCGGGGAAAGCATCTTACCACACTAATCTAAACACATTTGAAATTCCCACAACCCAAAAAACTGAAATGATAAATATACAGACCATGTCAAACTGCATCGCACAGTAAGGATTTGTTCCCAGGAATTCTGAAATTGCTCACCGGCTTCAATCAGCAAAAATCACAATTCTTTTGCTAGGCATGCCAGATAATAGCATGAGATTAAAAGATCCACCACATTCACTGTTAACATATAACCTGCTTGACTCGCAGAAATTGTCAATAAATATTTGGCAAATTTAGCTCCACCCACAGAAAAAAATCTTTCGTTGGATAATCCAAGCAACCTCAATTAGTGAGTGCCACGTGAGACTCTGATAATATCCCAGTAGTGCTACTAGCTAGAATCTGTACAACATTTATAGCTCCCCAGCACTGGATTACTCAAACGAGTGCTTGCCCAGGAGTCAATTCAATGTACACATTCAATCACGGATGAAAACAAAGCACCATCTAGGGCAGCACGCGGACTTCGTCCTCGATCAAATAATCAGAATCAGAAGTAAAATAGAGCAGGCAAGGATCGAAGACGCCCCCAACTCATGCGCCAACCCTAATTTCAAAATTTTCCAACAACCGAGCGTGACCCATTCCAGATAAAACGGACAATAAACAGAAGGGCATGCAGAGATCAAACCCCAGCAGAAAACCCACAGCGGAAGAATCGCAGATAGCCCACTTACTCGCGGATTATGCCGGCAATCTTTGCCGCCGCCTGTCTTAAGAGAACAGCAACGGCTTCGTCTGAAATCCCCGGAGCTGATGGGAGCTGCTCTCGGCGCTCAACCAATGCAAAGCAATCCCCAATTACACAGTCACCGTTAGGTACCTTCCTCGGAGAGAGAGAGCCAACTCAGGACAATGCTGGAGGAGGAAAGAGATTGAGCTCTCAACTTGGATTTTTGAGGTATATCTGAAATCTTCTCTGCCCTTGGTGGCTCAAGAGAGAGAAAATAATATAATACAATATAATATATCCCATATGTTAAAACCAGAAAATGATTAATTCGTGGACGGCCCAAACTTTTAGGGAATTTCGATTTTGCCCCAACTGGAGTTGGGTCAAGGACACAGGTAAGTATGGGCCCATGCTATTTCTTTTTTTTTCTTTTTTGACACCCGAGATACCCGAATGTCTTCCAAACCCGTTTAGGTATAGCTATAAAGTCCCCACACATGATCAATGGATCTCTGGGGATTTAAAACTCATAAGATCTTGAAAGACCTCCTAAAACCCTACTACCAGGACTGCCTCCATGAGCATATGTCCATGTTATTCATTTATGGTTTTCCCTGGATTTCTTTATCGGTCCATCCGACCATGAATTAAGTTACTAAGACATGAATCGATGGTTTTTTTGGTCCGCTGTTATCTAAAAATCTTTTAAATTTTTGATTAATTCAATTCGAGTTGTGACAATTTACTAAGAAATAAAATTCTTCCAACACGAGTTTTCTATTAACGAATACTTGGATTTGAGACATTTGATAAATGGATTAAGTGTGACATTATTTGAATTAATTGATATTGGTGGTGTGAAAAGATGTTAGATAGATAATCCAGTTTAAATTTAAAGATAATATTGTAAGTAAAAATTGGTCCAATGAAATAAAAAAAATTACAATTATTTCCTACTCTGATATGCACGGCCGGTAGACTTTTCTCAAATTTAGTGGATCGATTCAACCTCAATATGACTTAGTTGTACATTTGATTGGGTGATTTGATTAGGTCAACTTGGCAGCTTAATGGTTTTACTCTGTTCCTCCACACAGGAGGTCTGGGTTCGACCCATGCTCCGGACACATTTCACGTGTATTGCGCTGCTTCTCTTTTTTGACTTTGCACTCTTCATTGTTGAGAATAAAAGTGTAATCATTACTTTTTCTCCCTCACCAAATTTCACCATCTTTGATGTTGAAATTCGGAAACGATTTTTTTTTCCTTCTTTAACCTCTACAATCTTTCAATCTTCCCTTTCTCAAATAAAGTATCTCTTTGTAATACTAATCACGTATATCATCTTTTCATTTTCTAATCTCTCCATTTATCCTATCAGTTCAGACATCAATTTCTCTAATTTCTCGTCTTGAATCCCGGCTCTGATATCTTTTAATCATATATGGTTGTGATTGAACCTGCCGAACCCACGACCTCTCCCCTGAATCCTCGCTCGGCCTGGATTTGCCCGTTGCGAAGCGCGGTCCACATCCTAGTTAATATTAAACAGCAAATTGGTCAAGAAAGGCAGAAACTTAACCAACGCATGTTGTTCGAGTCCATTTCAATATCGCTCATTTTCCACATCTGGAAGACCCTTTTTTCCCCTCGAAAGCCACAAATTTTGAATAAAACTCGGGGGAAAAAAAAAACAGAATATGAAGAGTCGACTGAACAGTGGTAAAACCGCGAAAGTAAAACTACTTCACCGAGACACTTTTTTTCCCCCCGACGGTTTGGTGGAAATAGAAAGAAGAACAATAAGGAGAATGTAAAAGAAAATAATATGAAATGACAAATTCGCTAATAAGCTGATATTATATAGTAGGTCACGTTCAGAATTCGACTTTTCACGGCACTAATATCTGGGAATTAATGACGAGTCCTAGACTGTATAATATACTGTCTAGTGAATTAATCGGATAGTACAGTACTAAATATTATTGATCTTAAAAAAAAAAAAGGAAAATCATAAGCGCACGTGCTCTGTTAATAGTTTGACCAAAGCCTTGCATTCCTCAACCGCTCTCCCGTCTGCCCCACTCCTCACCAGCGGTGGGAAGAACCACCGCATGCCCGTAACCACCACAAAAGCCACCGTCATCGGCCCCGACACTGCCGGATGGAGCTGCCACCTGCCTCTCACCGCCGCCTTGATCCCGACCTCTGCCACGACACACATCCCATGGAACGCGAAAAACCACGTGACCTCCCACGTGGGGACGACTCGGGTCATGTAGTAGAACAAGAGCTCATGCACGAGGCCCGAGACAAGGAAGGCTGCGAGGACTGCCGGCAGAGGCGCCCACCGGTCACCGAGGATGGGCTCCGCCACCCGCCTGAGTGGGTTGTACACAGTTTGGCGCAGGGTGTCGGTCACGACCAGATTCCACCTCCTCCCCCAGAAGTCCTGCGGTCATGGGTGCTAGTAAAATGTAAAAATCTAATACTTGAAAAAATCAATTCAATCCGATAGAATTTTAATATAAATTACGAAATATGAAATTTATAGATCTCCATATAAATTCCTAATGAAATTTAAGGTGCACAAATACCAGCCTCGGGAAATTAGGGCCCGACCCGAAAATTTTGAAGGGCATGAAACCGGTCAAAATCACGTAGAAATAAAATATTTTATTTAAAATTTTATATTATTTTTAATTTTTTATAATAAGATTAATAGTTTAATATTTATAAACTAAAATTTTGAGTTATATTTACATTACTAGACATAAACTCATATTATGTACAGAATTATCTATTGCATACTCGATTACATAATATTACTTTTAACAATTGAATATTAATTTTTTATAAATAATTAACCTTTAAAACTGTGTAATAGGTAAATAAATAAAATATGTAATTAGAAACGGAAAAATAGAGAGTAGTTATAATTTATTTGGAAGTTGCGATTAAATGAGTGATTTTATCACTTCATCCTCATTTGTCTTTTTTATTGATTAAAAATATATTTATCAAGAGTATTTTAGGAATTAAAAAAGTAGACCAACTAATATCTTTTTTGTCATATAATAATATAGATATACATGTACACTAATATATATATATATATATTTTAGTAGTTTTCACATATTATATTATAAGTTTTATTTTGTATTCATTTTACTAAGTTGAAATTTGACTTAAATATCCACTTCTATGCTGTCTGTTTTCATTACCGAAGGGCTCTTATATGATTTTCTACATTTAAAAAATTAATTAAAAAAAAAAAAGAGGCCCATGATCGGACCACTTTCGCCATTACCTGAAGCGACGTGGACAGGTAGGGCTCGTCGGAGGGCGACTCGAGGTCGACACCGACGAGAATGCGGACTCCATTGATGAAGAGCCCGAGGACGACGTCGATGAACAGGTAGAGCATGCAGGAGTAGAGCGCCATAAGCATCCCCGGGCTCATGGCGTCCTTGTAACCATGAACGGCGACCAGGGAAGAGAACAGGAGGATCTTGGCGGCCCAGTTGAGGCGGAGCTTCGGGATTCCGCCGGCTGGAGCTCTCCGGTTCTTCTGCCTGAACTTAATTGGGAGGAAGGCGAGAATCAGAAAGAAGGGGAGGGGCTTCTTGGGGAGGAGAGGGCCTGAGTCGAAGGCGAGGAGGAGGAGCTTGGAGTTGCCGAGCCATGTGAGGAAGAAGGCGGTGATGCCGGTGGGGAGGGTGGTGGAGAGACGGAGAGGGAGGGCGGCGAAGAGGGCGAAGACCGGGAGGAGGGACAGCAGCCTGGGCTTCCCCTTGGGGAGGTTTGCGGGGACGAGGTAGCAATAACACAAGCAGGCGACGGCTGCGAGCCAGACATTGACGAAGCTTCGAGTTTCGCTGTCCATTTCAGCGCGTCGGAGAAGACGGTGGTGAATGGTGGGGACGGGGGAAGGAACACAATGAGATCAAAGCGTGGAGACTAAGCAAAATAAAACAAAACAAAAAAAAAAACTCAGTTAAAAAGGAGAGATCAAAGCTTGGAAAGTCAACTGTGGAGGGCTGTGTCAGCGATGAAGCATACGTGGATATCACAACGTGATAATTTTATCTAATAAAATTAATTAATAATATTTAATAATTTTTATTAATATTTTAAAAAACTAAAAATAGTTATAAAAATAACTTTATTGATTTGATATAATCATATAAATATTGATGCGTGATAATAGTCTTAGATGCACTCATTTCAGTTGGTGGATTAAGGCTACGGTAATCTGCACGAAGGCGAAGCTGGGATTGGGTGTAAGTCTGAGAATATGAACCGTGTCTAAATGAGTTCTTGTCCTAAGTATCTCAATTCATATACGATTCGTTTGATAAATGAGTCAGAAACTTCAGATATGAATACGATTTATTTAAAACTGGGCTGACACGATACGATGTGTTTAACTGGTACAAGTAAATATACGCAGTGTAATTATAATATTAACTTAATATATTTAAATGGAATAATGAGTTTCACACATAAATACATAACTAAGTGGATTTAATTATGTCGCGTTGGGTTACATTGGTTCAACCAATTTATGTAAATGGGTTACATGGGTCACCCTTTTATGGTCGATCCGAGTCCGCCTAACTCCGTATCATATCACGTCGGGTTATTATATCGTGTCAAAAATTACGAGGTCTAATTGGGTGGTAACTAGTCAAAATATGTGGAAGCCTCATTAAATTAACCCTAATTGAATTAGTTCAATATTTCTTCTTTTAACATAAAATAGCTTCGCGTAATTCTTACTGTTCTCGAACTATGATTAAAAAATTTCTGAATTTAATTCTCACTGGAGAGAATTCTTATCTCATTTTTAAACATGTACGCCTCTTTTATACACTGAAAAAATAAAACTTCAGATTGAATTTCATAAATTGAGGATATTTACGATTAATATAGTTTTACTTATTGATGATGAATGTGCCTTTAATCTAAATCAATGTTTTTGATGGGCCCGAATCTAAATTAATGTGGAAACTACAAAATAGCATGACCCTTGTCAAATTAAATAATAAATTCGATTTGTTATATTAATTAATTATTTAATTAATTAAATAATCATTAATTGAAGTCAACATCTCTGAGTGTTTTTCCTTCTTTTTGTAAATTCAATTTTTTTTGGGTCTGTATTACGATAATCCCTGCATGCCACGGATTTATCAAGTGCGAATCAGATCGGTCAACTAATGAATAAAAATTTTCTAGCATTAATTTTTTCTATTCACAACCACTCGATACCAAGATATTGACTTAAGGGGATCAAGTACAGGATGACTTGAACAAGTAAATTTGAGAAAAAAAATACTTTTGACCGTTAACTTTTCGCGTTTTTATCATTTTAGTTATAAATCTTTATTTTTTTATTATTTATATTCTTAACCTTTTGAATTTTTACCACTTTGGTCTTATCGTTACTTTTTCCATCCAAAAAATAACATTTCATCCAAAAATTATTTTTCAACAATTTTTTTTAAAAAAAAGGTATATCTGGTCTCTAATTAAGGAAATATTGATTACTAACATGTGTTTCTTCTAAAATTATGACACATTTTTCTTAGAGTGAGTCATGAATTTGTAATGATAATAGCCATAAATCAAATTTCAATCAAGAATGTCTCAATTTTGGAATGAATATGCTTACCAGTAAAACTCTATCAATATTTTTCCCTTTCGTTCGCTGTTTTTTCTTTTTTTTTAATAGTTTTTGTTAAAAATAATTTTTAAATAAAATATTCTCTTTTATATGGAATATACTTTTTTTATAGAAAAAGTAACGATATGACTAAAGTGGTAAAAACTCAAAAAATTGAAAACGTGAATGATAAAAAAATAAAAATTTAGAATTAAAATAGTAAAAATTCGACTGAAAATATTTTTATTCATAAATTTACAGTGAAGGAGATCGAAGTTATCGATGGAAAAAGACGAACACAGACAAGGAAAGAAAAGTTGATGGGGGAGGCATGTGGGCATTCATTGATTGCATAGAGAAATACTACTTCCAGTGTCGCGTGAAACTGGTACGACTCTGCGGTTGGAGAAATTCTTATTTGATCGTATCTTATCATAAAAATACTAATAAAATAAGATAAATGAATAAATTAATATTAATTATTCAAGCTGTTATCATAATGACCATCTAAGATTTTTTTTTCCTATGGGTACAGATCCAGGCTCCTTCACGTGCATATAGAATTTTTATAAGCTCATCCAACCATAAAATTTGAGATAATTATAGTTCATCGTCACTTTTTTCATAAATAAAGCTATTTATTCGAGTTATATGATTAAAAGATTTTATTTCGTAATAAATTAACACGATGCAAATATGAATCAATCCGTTTCGTTGAAATTTGAATCCGACTGCTCTGTACCTTCTTCTATGTGCAGAACGCTTTCCCGTAGTATGAATATGAACCGAAGCACCAACAAAGGTTGGCGCAAGTGGAATGGGCTCGTGTCGCTTAAGTAGAAGTGTCGGGTTCGAGCCCATGGAAATGCAGCAGAACTTCTTGGGAGGGGTTCCAGGGAAATCGCCTGACCGTACCCCAAATCCGAATTAGTCGGTCAGCTTCCGGATACCAGACACTGGGTGGGAAAAAAAAAAAAAGAACTGAAGCCGCTCAGGGGGAAAAATTAAAATTAAGAAAGGTAAAGCTGATAATGGGCAGTGATAATTTGGGCCTTCCGGCCCATGGAGGAGGCCCATTGCCGAACGAGGGAAAACGAATTTCTGGGAAAAAAGGAAAAGGGAAAACGGAAACCGAATAAAGAAATGGGAAAAAAGTATAAGAAAGTTTTGATTGTGTGAACCTAAAGCTACCAACTCGACCAACCACAACAAACTTTTTTCTTTTATCTTCTGGAAAATATACGATGAGCAGGGGCTGAGTTTGTCCAAATTCCGAAATATGGAAAAATGGAGGAATTTTCAGATTACTGTATCGTATAAGAATGCAATAATTAAGAACAGATTTCATTATTTTCGTAAGTAATAATTAAAATGATAATTCGAGCAATTAATTAATTACTTACTCACTTGACTATTTAATTAGTGATTTTTCACACCTGATTACGTGACCGAACTATTAAAAAAGATGCAGAATTATGACAAATACCATAAAACTTTAATTTTGGTATAACCGAAAATTTCGAGGGTGGACTAAGCTTGAACCGTATACCTAACCGGAAGTCCGTCCATCCGGGCCTAACTCCAAAGCACGGCCCGGGAGGGAGAGTAAGAGATTCAATTGGCCGGTGATTTACCTAAGTAACTTGACGGGTCAGTGGAGCATTTCCTATCGAGGGCAATTTCGTCATTTCTTCCAAAAGATAAAGAGGGAAGCTGTCTGTAAGCATCTACAGAGAAGACAGACGGGGAGGAGAGAGACAGACACAGAGAGAGAGAGAGGAAGAAACAGAGCGATTCTGAGAGAGGGAGGGTTGATTTTTGATTTCGTTTGTTTTTTCATATATGAGAGAGGGAGGAGCAGGCTGAAGAAATGGCAACGGACCAGGAGATATTGCAGGCTCTGCAGACGGTGCTGAGGGAGTCGGCCGGCCCCAAGACGACCTTCACCGACGTCTTTCATCAGGTCCAGTCCAAGCTCGGTGGCCTCGACCTCTCCCACAAGCTCGACTTCATCCGCTCCCAGATCCAGCTCCTCATCCAGGCCCCACCAAAGGAACACTTTTCCGTCCCCCACAACCCTAATTTCCACCCATCTCCTTCCGCCTTCCAGTCCTTCCCCGCCCATGTCCCTGTCCCCCACGTCGTCCCCGTCTCCGTCCCTCAACAGCAGCCCCCTGCCCCGCCTTCCGTCAAGCCCGACTCTCATTTTGTCAACGTCTCACTCCCGGAGCCCGCCAAGGATAGGTGCGATTGTCTCCTCGAATTTCCTAATCGTACTCGGTCGATTTGACTGCATGCCTGTAAGAAAGACTGGAACTTTGACGTTGTGCGTCCTTTTCTTAGTTGGAGAGCTGGGCCCGTATTTGAGTTTGCATCGGGTTGTTGAGATAACTGGGGAAAAAAAAGAACTTTTAGTATTTGTAATTTCAAATTAGTTGGATTCGGGTCACTGAGCTAGCAAACGTGTTATGTGAAATGTGGGTTTTAAAAAAAATTAAAAACATTCCGTGTAATTGATTGTTGGAGCATATTATTGCCGTTGAAGTGGCGGAAATCCTCTTTGTAGTGCTCAGGTCTTATTACACCCCTAGCCTATCTGCTCCAGTCTGCTGCTACGGGAGAGTCGTGTTTCTGTTTAGACCCTGAAAACTTTATCAATTTCCTTGAACCCAATTTTTCTTTTTCAATTGCTAGTAGTGACCTTTCTTCGCTGGCTTGCTGTTTCGATTGAGATATGCTTAGCAGCTCATGATGTTTGGCTTGTACATGCGCAGTGTTCCGGTGAAAGGTAAAAGAAAAGGTGGGGCTGGAGGATTGAACAAGCTGTGCAGCGTTTCACCTGAGCTTCAGGTCATTGTTGGTCAGCCCGCAATGCCAAGGACCGAGGTCCGGATGTGCCTGGTTTCTGAGCCATTTTTATGTTCCTCAGATAATCTTTTTGTCTGTTTGAGTTGGAATTGACTTTTATGTCGTTATCTAGTTGATGTCTTTGCGTTGCTTTCATGCAGATTGTGAAGCAATTATGGGCATATATAAGGAAGAACAATCTCCAGGACCCCAACAATAAGAGGAAGATCATCTGCAACGATGAGCTGCGCATAGTATTTGAAACAGACTGCACTGACATGTTCAAGATGAACAAATTGCTGGCTAAACACATCAGCCCACTCGAGCCTACTAGTATGTATCTGAATACGCAATGAGTTGTTTCCGTGTATTGTGAATGCATTGCTTGACGGAATATTTATGGGAGCATGGTGCTTTGCTTACAGAAGAGTCTCAATTGAAGAGGCAGAAGGTAGATGTGGATTCTGGGGCTGATCCTTCTGTTCAAATATCAGAAGCACTTGCAAACTTCTTCGGTATGAGCAGCAGGGAGATGCCTAGATCAGATATTACCAAGCGTATCTGGGAGTATATAAATGTGAATCAACTTCAGGTAATTAACTTGCTTATACTATGTTGTAGTCTCTGGCATATTCGTTTTGGCAACGTGCATAGAACACTATGATCTGTAGTCCTCAGAATATAAAGTGAATACATTGCGTCTGTTCCTGATTATGGTGGTTATAGAGGCCTCGTAAAATGTTCAATGGAAGAACAACAATTGATATGTTCACTTGTTTCTGTTGGGTCTCTGGATATCTCAGGATCCTCGGACGATGACGATCCTTTGTGATGCAAAGCTGCAAGAGATCTTTGGATGCGAGAGCATCCGTGCTTTAGACATACCGGGAGTTCTGGGGCGGCACTTGATTGGAAGAACGTGATAGGTGCACGCTAGCTGGTTAGTTCGGATCTGACCTAGAGGAGTATAGTTGTTTAGTATTATGATTGCTCGACTACTTTACATTGCTTTGCACATCCAATAGTTGTTCGTCTGACCGGAATAGACGACAAGCAGCTGTTGGTTTAACTGAATCGGAAATCTTGGTCCTGACAGGATGTCTTATGATTCCTTGCAGATATGAAGACGACGATCTGGTTTCTATGGAAGTCGGTCGGAGTAGTATGTGTAAGCACTGCTTTTGATTGCTCAGAAGACTACTGTTCTCAGCTGATGTAAGCATTCCATGTACAGGGATGTAAGTTTGTTGAATGTTGTCCTTAGGCTACTGTTTCTAACATGGCAACCTAGGTTAGATCTCTCTCTATCTATGGGAATTTCTAACCCTTGTAAAGTGCAGGCAAGTGAGGAGAAACTTGGAATGTCATATCCTTGTCTTTTTAAGTTGACCTGGTAATGAAAGCTTGTTTACTCCAAATATCAGAATCCAGTCTTTGGCTAAAGACGGGATTGCGGATCTTTGTCCGAGTTGCTCAGATGCAGATGGCTTGTCGTGTGCATTTACTTGCATACAACTCCTTGTACAACTAGTTATTTCCAGCAAAACTGTTAAACATCATCCATCAGAAGGGTCTACAAAACTTGGCCAAAGAAACTCACTCTTCACACAACTTTTGTGGTGCGTTTTCCTGGTCCTTGTTGGAGCAGCCGTGTCTGTTGTGCAGCATTCATTTGGCTCCAATAGCCACACGGTCCATGTAGTCAAAACGATAGAAATACAACATACTGGAAAGTCCCAACACCGGTCAATCTGCTCAAACAGCTCCAAGCTGTACATTTGCTCTAACCATCCGTGGTAGCCATAGCAAGTGGTGTCTAACACTGCCTCATTCTTTGCTTACTGCATCTGCAGCGGCGTCGTACTGTTTACCTGTAGCTTGAATTACAGTTACCGATCACCGCGGGGCCCTCCGAAGATGGGCCTCATGTAGCTATCGTCAAATTTCCTCCAGTACGAGTGAATTGTGTGAACGGGTCTATCTATGAGCATGGACAGACTATCCTTAGCACGTAGGAGGTTGGTTGCTGCGGACTCCTCCATAGACAGCAGGGGCAGCGTCTGGTCTTCCTTCGAGATCGTTGATTCCCGAGATAGCCGACTGTTGGCTCCTCCATGTGGAAGGAGGTAGTGTATCAGTGGCTTTGTCAAGAAACCAAATACCTGCAGCCACCAGACAGTCACATGCACAGTTATACCCAAAACTTCTTATGAGCAGAGTAAGCATTTAGCATGTCATACACAAATTCGTTATATAAATTACCGTTCAGATTTTGACATGTATTTTTCAAATTTATAAAAAATTTACACGTGCCAAAATCTGTGAAAAAGCTACATAGCCAACTCATTGTGTATTACACATGGAATATTTACCCTATGGAGCCGCCCCTTTGCATTGTACAGTGGTCTATATTGTTGCCATCACGTAGCTTATAAATAGAACAAAAAACCTCTGCAAAAATAAAGCCTCCGTTCAAATGAATCTTCTTCTTCTACATTCTACCGAAAGTTTTTTTTTTTCCTTTAATGGAATTACTAGTAAGCAACAATATCCCTCTCGTTCAACATCTATATGTAGTCTATTTTAATGCAAAAATCTGTGAAAGTTCAATCTCTCTGTCTACTCTCTTTTGAATGCAAAAATCTATGAAAGCTTGCCGGGCAGATACTTTTGCATACCAGTGTCGTGAAGAGTACAACTATGTTTGTATTTGTAATCATCGTTGCATTCACTTCATCCATAGTGACTCCTGAGTGCGTAAACTGCACAGGCCAACAGAAACACACGGCACATTGAACTTCCTCATTATACTGAGCAGATACTTCAGATACCGAATAAATCACTATTAAACACAGGAAACACCTGTTTAAAAGCCAACGCAATAGAAACTGCCCCTCTGATTAGCCCAGCCCACCAAATGATTACCTGAACAAGATTAATAAGTGTGAGAGAAACCATATATGATCAACCTGACTATGCAATGGTAACTAGCTCTTTCAAATTCCTTGCCTGATGTTTGAAATTGATAGAGGATATCCTGTCAGCACGTCTATTGATATAATTAGAAGCGATTGAGAGAGGAAAGACAAATGCCGCACGGCCCAGTAGTATCAAGAAGATAAGGACACTGTAGATGCCCATGGAAGTCCCAAAACTGCAAGAAGATACGCAGTTACCTGAGAAAGCAGAGGAGTTGTACAAAACAATAGTTTGCGGCTTCTACTTCCAGTCAACCTTGATTATACAATACAGTCAACATCATGGTGTTCATAGCACAAGCCCTTCCTCAAAAACAGGCATTACACAACTCAGTACTGCAGATTCTTATTTTAATCAATCTCAAATCCCAAAGGCCCAGAATGCTGATTCAAAGCTTTTTTCGAACTACATCACTTCCAGAGTGCCAGGAGGAATATCATTTGCCAATTCCTATATTATAAGAATGGTGTGATCCCGGATCCTAGATGCCAAAAAAGTGTTTAGGCACATCAAGCTTGCCTTTTCTGAGAATAATTAATGTCAATGTCCATATTATTCATAGACATAAACAAGAAATCAGGCCATCAGGTCCTCCCAGAATGAATAAATCAATGTTGAGCATATCAAAGTGCATGCTAGTCCAGAAGACCACAATGTACAGTCCCTTGTTTGACATGCAAGATCATATCCTAATAGTTCACTGCAAGCAACCCAATCATACCTTAACTTCGACGTCTTCCACTTCTCGATGTCAAGCGCATCCATCCCAACATACAAAAATATGAATGCCTCTGCAACAAATGACATCATTGCAAAGACATGCCTGCAGAAGTCAACATTAGCTAACAGATATCAAAACACCAGCTTCATACCTAAAAATTCATCTAGTAAAACACTGATCAATACTACCTGGTTGTGACTCTTGAGCTCTCGGTCACATTATGCCAAGCATAGTGTGACATGAGAATCCCGCAGAAGAAAACTGTGAGAATCCCACTTAATTCCAGCAACTGCAATGAAAAGTAAAACTTAGGATTTGATTGTTCACAGCCAACAAGTTCAAAGAGAAAAAGGAAGTTCTAAAAAAGGAAACTCAAGATCATTTGGACTGCAATCAATGCTATTACCTCAGCCAACATGTAGGATAAATACGCCATTAGTACCATCAGTGCAATCTCCCTGACACTGGAATGTCTGTACCAAAGTTGAAATGTGGATGATAAGCTGCTACAATGTCTCAAATGGTAATAGATAGTCCAAAATGAGCGTTCCATGTGTTTATGTGCACTTCGTATCCATCGAGTGCTTCATGCACATGTACTTTCTTACCTTCCCAAATCATGGAACCTTACCTTCCAAAGTACAAGGATTTCAGGCAAAATGATGTCAGAAGTCCAGTCTGCAAACAAATCAAACATCAATGCAAAGACATTCTGATCATCAGGATATCCTTAGAAATGAGATATAAAATGTTAGTTAACAATCGAAGTTAGCCTACTCATGTGTGCCTTGTGAATCCATTTCTCTTGACATGATGCATCTTGTATCTACCAACTCAAAGAAAGACTATAAATCAGACTAGCTTATGCTTCATCAAATGAATTCTGACCTTCCACATGAAACAGTATTAACAGTGATAACAACTTGATTTTTAAATTCATTGACACGGCAAGAAACAAGCTCTTCTACTCTAGTTGACAAACTATGATACTTCGAAGAAAAGCTAGCTGACAATCTCCACGTGATGGAGATACCGGCAGATAAGGTACTTAAAAGCATCTAACTTATCATTAGTTTCCTAAACTTCAGAATATACGAGGATAGAAGGGAGAATTAATAGGCATAGAGGTCATCTGCAAGGGCATAAAGCTCGCAAATTTAATGATGCACAACAAGAGACTGGCTCAATTTGCATTTATCTCACAATGCTTGTCCATACATGATGGTGAAGTTAGTCATACCATCTACATTTATTTAAAGAAATTTTCTAAGAAAGAAATGGAATATGTGTTTCAGCCCCAAATATTGGTTGGGCAAGGCAGCAAAATCCATTAACACTTCTGTGCCAGCAGGATCATTCCCAGAAACCAAGATCACGGAGATCAACAGTAGTTCCATAAGAAATTCAAAAGTTCCAATATAAACCCGCGACTGGCAGCATTCTTTGATATCCTTCAATCTTAATATGCAGTCAAACACTTGGAACTTACAGCAACTCCTAGGGCAGTGCTCGTGGAGAACAAGTAGCAAAAGTCTCCAATGATATGAAAGGCTGTCCGGCTATCAAGTCTGGAAACATCAAGCTTTTGAATAGCATTGAACAGAACAACAGATGTCGCATCATTCACCACTCCTTCTCCAAAGACTAAGCTGTACAGCCGAGGTGTCTCATCTTGGTGGAGAACCTATGTTTGCATGTAACATCTTAGAGAAACCGTCGGTGAAAATAATCAACAGCATAAACTGAAGCTACACTACAAAACTAACCTGCAGCGTACACACTGTATCAGTCGATGAAAAGATTGTGCCAATGGCTAGAGATCACAAACAAATGAATTAGGAAAGGTAATATTGAGAAACTTTATGAGAAAGGAAGCAAAAGGGATTACATCTCACCTAGATAATCCCGTGCTGTAAGACCGCCAAATTTTAATTTTGGGAAGAGCCACCAGCTTCCTAATTCAATGAGAAAAACACAATCTAAGCTCAGTCCCTTACGGAAACTATCAAGATTGGGCCAACGATACAACAAATTGACCTGACAAATATAATTGATAGTAATCAAAATTACCAGCTGTTACGACGAAGGCAGAAATGAAAACACCAACCACCCCAAAAAGCATAATGGTGAAAAAATTTTGGAAGAACTGCTTCTTTTTCACCTGAAATCTGAATCAAGCGAACTGTTTAATTCTCATCATGCTAAATAGTTGTTTGGTTATTTCTGATTCAGGGATTTACTAGAGTAAAAATACTGCTCTCACCCGGCATTAAATATTATAGGTGGAAGGAGATAAATGAAGAATAGTTCCTCATTAAACCTTAGGATGTGAGAGCTTTTTCCCCTGCTCCCTAACAGGATCGCCGTCCCGCTAACACATCCCTGCACAATAAGTGTACCAAAAACTATTTTAGTACGCTCACTGACAAAATAAACCAAACTGCTGCATTAATACTGGGTGGGACAGCTTGTATTGACTGTTTAGAAAGGGGAGAATAGGTATCTTTTAGGAACAATTCTACTCCATAAAGATTCTCATTATTCGTGTTATGAATGCAATGATAATCAAACTGGAACCTAATTGATCGTCCGATACTTCTTCAGCTTGGATAACGGAGGAAAGAGCGTTGTAATGTAATACAGAATATAAAAATTGCAATTGCTTGGGCATTGTGATGCACATATTTCTATCCTCAGGATGTTGGAGTTGCAATGCAAAACAGTACTAATATGCCAAGCCTTCAACAGGGAAGCCAAAACTCCGACCAAGAGCAAACCAGAGACGTAACGAATTCAGTTCACATTTATCCCAGTCTGATCTAAAGAGTAGTTGAAAGCTCTCGGATCAATTTTTATTCCGCTGGTCACAACGAAGCAGAAATCGTTTGGAGATGAAAAAGGAAAGATCATTTACAATCTAAAACTGCAGACTCTTTGCATTCCTAAGCATTGCATTTTAGTTGGCTAAATCACATGTAGAAGACCGAAACATCGTTCATCCAGGAGAAAAGATTTCATCGACTCGTCCATCCACATTACGCCATTCAGCTGAAACGAAATCTAACGAAGCATCATGACTACATCTCGTTTCATGAGTCGGATCGGGAACACAGCTAAAACCGAGAAAGTGAAGAGTTTACTCACGAATAAAATGGCGGTAATGGACTCGTTCACCCATCGGCTCTCCTCGAGCAAGTGGCCGATGATTAAGCATAGGCACAGGATCGCCACGACCACTGTTATCGGCACCACCTGCTCATGCTCACCTCCAAGGTTGTGCGCCAGCTCTTGAAACGCCATTGTTCTCTCTGTTCAAGGCTTCATACTCCTCTTGCACAAGGCATCTGTCAGCAGAGAGAGAGAGAGAGAGCTTTGCCCGGGAAGCGGGGTGGGCGGTGCACGCAGCCGGAGTTGACACGTGTTAGTCGACGCTCTGCGCTTTCACACGTGTCACGTGAATCGCAGAGAGAGTGCAGATTCGTTCTGCTCGAGGGAGCCCACCGCATGGAGAATAGAAGGCAGCGCGAGACCCAGGCCCATTTGGGCCTGCTCTTAATCTGGCCTTCCAGTTTGTATTGGGTCGGAAACTTAAAATACCTTCAGGAAAATACCTTATGTTTTCGTCACGCACCAACCTGCATTATTAAACTCAATAAATACCAATTAATTTATATTCAAATTTGATCAACTCACTCAGACCAAAAATCAAGTATGAATTTTCTCTATTCATAACCCTAAAGCCCGAAAGCTTATTTGAAGAGGAATTGGTTTCAGCCAACTCTTCACGCTGCAAGACTCGGAGAGCGTCTCCGTGCGAGCTAAAAAAAACACTGGCAATTTCAATGGCTGCGTAACTGCGTTAGTGTAATCTACAATGAGATCAAGAGAGCTGAATGGGACTAGAATGCAAGGAAGATTCATGGGAATGTTAACCTAGCATAGACAGAAATAGAACTGAAATCAAATACTCTAGTTCGAGTTATCGGAATCATAACTAGATGTAGAAAAGGTAAATCCCAAGGCAAAACAGACTCAATTTCCAAGCAGGTTTCTTGTCCAGAGAGATGGAAGACAGAGACATGACTAAAGGTAAATCTCAAAATTTTTAAGCAGCTGCTCCCTTGCCCTTCTTCCTCTGGAGCTTCTTCATGTAGAACTCGAGTTCTTTGCCTTCCAAGATGTACCTGCAGCAACACCACGCTCCCTCATCATTCATTCATTCAAGTCAAATGCGCAAAAACCTTCAACAATCAAGTTCTCCTATTTCTGCCTTAGCAAGTAGGATTGACAAGGGGAACAATCGAATTAAACCACAACGCGATCAAATTCAAGGAGATTCTCTCATCCATGGTATAAGAAATAAAACATGGCTCACCAACATGAGAGACGCACAAATCAGAAATTAGCCAGGTACATGCTATTCTTTTCTGCTACTCCAGGATTTCAATGCTGTAGATTCATGTAAAGAATGAAGAGAGCAGGAGATGCTTGCTTACCCATCAGCACGTCCACATTGTCCAGGTCGGGATGAGATGCATGCTAGCAGACGACCACTGCCAAATTGCTCCTCAATATGTGGGTCCAGCTTCCGCTCCTTCTGGCGCTTCTCCAACTTCCTCTGCACGTGGTTGCTCTTCTTCACCTCCTCAGCAGAAGCCTCACCCTCCTATTGATAAAGTAAGTTCAGGACGTCAATTACAAAATATAATAACAGCAAAAACTGCATGGATGAGCTCTTTTATTTGTAGAAAAATCTTAGATCTAATCGGGCAACGATCCCTTGCCTCTCCTTCCTTTTTGGCTGCTTGAGCCTTCTTCTTGCGGCCAATGTCAACTCCATAATGCTGCAGATACCACTGCTTGAATGGGGCAGCATCAACCTGAATGATGGCACTCTTCACCAGAGTCTGCGTACGGACTAGCTCATTGTTTGATGCATTGTACACCACATCAAGAATCCTCGTCTTACGGGTCACAGCCTCGCTTCCCCAGGAGTAGTTTCCAGTATCGAGCCTCAGAGCACGCCACTTCACGTTCCCACCACGAACCCTAACCCTCCTAACTGTTTTGTTGCTAGACAGTTTTGTGTTGGCAGGCTGCCTTCCGAGCTCATACCTATACAAAAGAGGCAAAAACGATAACTAGAGAAGCCCAATCTAGGTCAATTCAAAAAAAGTGGAAAAGTCTCCAGTTTATGGTGATTCATTATTGAATCTAATGGTTGCAAAAAATATATGCGCTTAATATTGAAAAGAAAAAGAGGAAGGGATCAGTTCGAACCGACTATACTAAATCAATCAAAAGGCCTGAAACAAAAACTGTCAGGGATCTCCACATTCTTCTTTCTTTTAAAGAAGATGAATCTAAATCATAACAAGATTCCTACAAATCATCCGCTCATAAGGCATTCTTCACCACAAGGTGTAACCACTGGATCAAACCATCCGATCAAAACATTCGAAGCTAACTATTAACATAATAACTTGGGGGAATCGTTTGAAAGGGAAAACGGCAACGCTAACATAAACTGAGCTATTAAGCCGATCAAAACGTCATAAGCAGCTACTACACATCTAATTTATTCTCAGTAATGAAGAATCATCCACTCGAATGCGGTTTTCAGATCGCAACCAAAAATCACGAAAATAACCATAACTGAAATCGGACGCGATAGGTGGGGCCTTACTTTCTCTTCTTCCTCCAGGCCTTCTTCTTGCCACCAGTGGCACGCCTCTTGTGCATAGAATCACGAGAGATACCTGCGAAGGCATAAGAGCAATTCTCCCGATCAGCAAACTCTACAAACACGACCAAGTTCCATTGATAGTGAACAATGTAAGAGACAGTGGCATACCCATTTTTTGCAGCTAGGATGTCCCTGCGGTCTCACAGTCCCAAACACCTGCGCAGCGGCTAGGGTTTGTTCAGAGAGAGGCAACTGAACGCGATCGGAGCCTTGCTTTTACTCTAAACCCTAGCTCCCGAAATTACATAAAAGGGCCTCGTCGTTTTGCAGCCAGGGACGGGCGAAAAGGTAAATTCGCCAGAGAATGAAGGATCGGGATCGTCGCATAGTACTGGCGGCGTGGACGGGTGGAGCCCGAAAGATCATGTATTCTCTGGGCCCAGAAGACTTGCAATTATTTTTTCAACGGGCCCATATTTGGCCCATTTGGATCCAAGGGCTGGGATTCAATCTAGAGAGTTTCACGTGAAAGACGAATTGATGAGAACCTGCATGGGCCAATCTTCAAGCCACCTGTTAGATTTGATTCTTGTAAATAAAAAATAGTTAATTCCTTAATGAACCGATCAAACTCGAATAAGTACTTATTTCCAAGTTCTACCCACCCACGATAATTTGATGTGGATCATCGGATTGGACTCGTAGATGAAAAAGAACCATTGAACTCCACGTCGATTTCAAAATAGAATCTGTGCCAGTATGATTTACACGTCTAATCATCGAATCGTCGGAATCTATACAAGGGGGTTCATATGACCAGAAGACAAGACATAAAAATAAAGGAGAAAAGAACACCGAAAGTTGTACATATTTCTTGCCCTTTTATATTGAACCATGCATGCTTTGAAGTGGCTATTACACATCGACTTATCCTACAAACACGAGTCCATCCGATAACTCAATATTATAACGACGGTAACATGATATCGATACTGTTAATTGAGATGACGTGACATTCACACCATATCGAGTGTATTTTACAGTTACGATGAGATCCAGCTCAGACCTTGAAATTATTTTGCAATAGCTGATAGGATTACAACATTCAGATGGGATCACTCTCGAGAGATGTAGGATTTTTTGGTCTCCTGAATTTAAATGTGAAAATGACGGGGAACCATCTAAGCCAGAGCGTGTAAATGCCATTGGATTCTTCATTCGAGGGAAAAAAAAATCCAATGGACTGAATCGGGGGGAGGGGAAAAGTCAAAGAAATTGGCTAAAAGCAACTTTTGTACACATTCAATCCATCACGGGCATCGCTTTGAACTTCTGGTAGCCCTGAAGCACCCCACCCCCGGTAGTCAAACCACGGCAGACCCAGTCCATAAATATTAAATACCGACGGTGCCGTTCATTGCGATACAGAGACATCTAGACATAGACATGCACCCCCGACGTAACATAACACGGCACCGTCGATCGATGTTTCGAAGTACAAGGTATACAGATTAAGGTATCAATCCGACAATTCCTTTTATGTAGTTTGATGTCTGATACGGGGTTGCACGCCGATTCGGTTTAGTTTACGTGATTCAAGGGTTGTTTTCTTCAAACAATATCTTATATTTGAGTATGTTAAATAGAAAAAAAATAAGTGATTCGAAGAATTCTTGCATAGAAAATTCAACCTCGACATGAAACTGGCGCTACCCGATTTTTGAAAATTAAATCGACTTTAAATTTTACACTTGCTAAATCTCAACGATAAAAAATTCTCTTAATTGTAAATTATAAAATTAAAATTTATTTAAGAACAAGAATTATATGACAATGTCTGAGTTTGCTTGAATGATGTCTCACCTCGGCCGGAGGGTAAATGATATTTTACAAGCAAAAGAGATCGGGAATGTTCCACGAGGAGTTGAATATGAGGAGATTATTTTTATTTAAAAAAAAAAGTTTAATAGGGGTGGGGGAGGGAAAGTGGGATTTGGTGGGGAGATTGGGAGGATTAAGAAGTCAAAGAGCCCGCTAACAATTTATGCACTATCATTAATTATTAGCAATTTTTTATTTTTCTTAAATTATTTTTTATTTATATTTTCAATGAAGAGTCAAGATTTGCTGACAGGCCTTCTCGAATCCCACAGCACCGGGATGAATACCCCTGTCTATTATTAACTGTTGCTTCACCTAATCATTTAGCAAACAGTTAGTCATATTAAACAAAAAGATTTTTCTTTTTTTTTTGAAAAATTGACTCGAATCTCATCTCCCTTACTGTAAACGATCGAAAATGGGAAAAGTTTGAAAAAAAAAAGCGGCATTGTGGAATATATGGCCCTGACTCGGGTTAAAAAGTTAAAGAATTTCAAGATGTACAAATTTTTCTTGTAACTGAAAAAGAAAAAAAATTATGAAATTCTTTTTCTTGTTTATGCTAAAATTTGACTCGCCATCTCAATCTTAATATAGGATTTTTATCAAGTGAAAAATCAATTATAGCTTCGAAATTTAAAAAATATATATAAACCAAGATAGACCCTGAATCTTGATTAATCACCCATTTGGCTCGGATGATACATACAATATAGGATAAAGTTTTCAGTGGAACGGTTATACTAATGTGATATATCTGTCTAATCAGAATCCATCTTTTACATATTTTCCATATGAAGTTCACAATTTATTAAATTTGAAATTTTATTAGTGTTTATATATTATTTTTAATTAAAGTTCACCATTTATTTAATATTTTTTATATTTTTTTTATGAATTAATAAACATAACTGTATAATTATTGATGATATATCAAGTTTTGATTGGACGGACATACCATGTCAGCGTCGCCTACGTGATATGACCGCTCCACTGAAGATTTTCTCGTAGTGTAGGATTCAACGAATTGATTCAAATGGTAATGTAATTGGATTTTATGCGACAGCTCGTTATTATCAATCAAGACGCGGCAAAAATAGAAGAAACCGCGTAGGCAAATCTATCTATATAAGCGTAATAGATAATCTTACTTGAACTTGTGTATTTCTTGAGTTCTTTTATTAACGAATCTGAGCTCCGGTCCCGTATTCCTCCTAAAAATATTTGATTTCTCTGCAAGAATCTGACCCGATGATCTAATACGACATAAACCTTAATTACCTAAAAGTCATTAAATTTACGGCACTGATTGATGATTAATTTACTTTTAGCAATATCTCTTTCCTGAGGGAAAGCGGAAAAGTTTCTGACACGTGTCGCATCCTGGAAAGTGATAAATCGGAGGACAAATCATGTCTCATAATGTCTCAAAGGTCGAGCAAAATATCAATCGTAAAAAAAAATCTTTTTTTTTTTTTTACTTTTTTCCTGAATTAATTAATCTATCGAATTGGGCGTTAATTAATCATAGAAAAGAGCGCATAAATCAATGGGCCCCACCACGATTGCCCCCACCCCCCCACTAATTAATTTGTTCTACTATTCAAGCTTTGAAAAATCCCAACTTTATTTTGAATAAATTTGGACAGGCCTCGGGGACGGTCGTACCAACTGGACCCACTTGATAAACTAAAGGCCGTTTGTTCATCACACTGGGATAAAAGTCTCTTGATTTTTTTTACCTTTGTTAAAAAGTATGACAAATAATTAACGCAGGTACTGGCTTTATTCTACGAGTCCAACCAAAGAAAGATTATATGTAAACTAGTACTAGACGCGAATTCGTGCTACGTACAGATGTAAAATAAAAATAAACAAGTGTAGTATGCTCGGATGAACCCGTAAAATTAGATTGTTTATTTATAACATCATATAATTTAATTCATTTGAAATTAATTAATTGACAATATTGTATAGAGCATTTTTAGTTATTGTTAGTGTAATGTTTCAATTTTTCCTTTTTCGATTTATAATTTCAAATTATTGTTTGAAAAGTATAACATATTTTTACTGCTAAAATTATGGATATAATATAAGAATAGAGAATTTGAATAGTTAACGAAAGATTTTTACCGTTAATATCGTAAATATAGATTATAAAAATTAGCTAAAATTACTATTTCACCATTCTTTTAAAGAGTTTTATAAATATGCGCACATATCATTAGAGTTTAATAGGTAAATTAAGTTAAGAATAAATATAAAAATAAAAAAACAATATTTATATATAATAATAGAGATACACTTTTTAAAATTATTCTATAATTTCTTTTTATTTGACATTATATATTTATTAAGGTGATTCCGAAAATATAAAAATGAAGTCTGAGTAATTTTTTTTTCCTATTTCTTTTATTATAATACTCAATAGAATTCGACCTGGCTCACTATCTGGAGGATTCGATAAAACTTTTTGTACTGAAAAAAAAATAAAAAAGGATAATTTGTTTTGTTATGTATAATTTTTCAAGCAGAGGCGTCCCTACTCCTTGCCTTTTTGCAATACAGACCGCACTCATCTCTCTCCCAATTCGTCCACCGTTCCCTCTCCCAGGCCCACCCCCGCCCGGCGCGTGCGACGCAGTCTCCGAGACCCATTAACCTTCTCCAGTTACCACATATTTAATGCTGATGTAATACATTTATTGAATTAGAATTTGATGTATAATAAATAATTATATAATCAGAATTATTAAATCTTAAAAATATAAAATAAATTTAATAAATTTTGAATTTTAATTAAAAATATATATAAATATTAAAAATTGTAATTAACAATAAATTTTAATGAGACAAACATATAAATAATTATTTTTAATTAAAAGATGTTAGTATTATTTATAATTGATCTTTTCGAGACCGTGAACTGACCTCTCTGCAAATTATCCACAAACGGGAGGGAGGGAGGGAGGGAGGAAAGTAGCTAAAATAAATCTCTCCTGTTATTTATACTTCCCATCAACACTTCCTCTGACCAAGTCTCCTGACACTCCCTCCACTACACGCGCCCCGGAATCCCTCCATACATCAGCAGAGCAGGAGTAGGGAGCAGAGCTGTGTCGGGTGTGGTGCAATAATACTCTTGTCGTTCCTCCGAGCACCGAGTGCTGGGTTCTTGATTTGGGTTTTGGACGGATCTTGGATTGCGGCCACTTGTTCGAAGCTGCAGAGGCAAGACACCCCGAACAAGAAAGAATTTTAGATTTTTACGTGGCTCATCTCTTGCTTTCTCATCCACCTGATTTGGGAGGGGGATTAGTTCGGTGTTGCTTCCCCCGTGGAGAATTTCGTTCCAATCACTTTGACTTTGTTTAAGGCCAATCGAGTTTGCTGTTCTTGTGTTCGATTTCCTTGGATTCCTGCAATTTTTTTCCTATTATTGGTAAAGTTCGTTGCTTTATTGAAAACTGTTCATTTCCCGACAGAGAGCTGTAAGCAGATAAGTCTTCGCTTATTTTAATGTTGGTAGCGTCTTGGGCTTTCGGGGGCTTGTCTCAATTATTGGGGTGGGGGGTGGTTTTGGGGGACTCTCGTGAATATTCGGTCCTTAGGTTTCTGGGTTTTCCTTACTTTGTGCCAATTCATCAGCGGGGCGGGTTTATGTTTTGCTGAAAGAATTCCAGTTCAAGGTTGGTTTTTGTTTTGTTCTTGCCTTATTCTTGTTGTCTGCTTTTTCAGAGTTCTTTGGGCCTTTTCTTCTGAGACACGGTGCTCGTTCTCAGCTGATCAAGCTTTTCTTTGCAGCCACTATCTTTATGTGTCTCAGTGGAATTCTTTCTTCTTTGACTGATGAATTGCTGAGTCTCTAGCTTGTGGGAAGCTTGCAGATTGTTAGTATGTTGAGCTTGAAGAGTTTCTAAATGCTGTTTGTCACTACTCTTTCTTCTGATTCTGCAGATTTAGTTGAATTTTCTTGCTGTCCTGATGGATTCTCCGCAGTCTGTAGTTTCACCATTCAAGAACTCTGTTGTCCCCGAGCTTCAGAAGCAGCCTTCCGACTACTTTGCCCAAGACTCGGCTAAGGAGATCGAGTTCAATGGGCGTGCCAATGGATGCTCGGAGAGCTTCATTGGCTCCCTTCAGGTTTACATCCACCAAGCGCGGGACATCCACAACATCTGCATATACCACAAGCAGGACGTGTACGCTAAGCTCTGCTTAACTAGTGATCCAGAGAACACGGTCTCGACCAAGATCATTAACGGCGGAGGGAGGAACCCTGTCTTTGATGACAACCTTCAGCTCAACGTCCGGAAGGTGGACTGCTCCCTCAAGTGCGAGATATGGATGCTGAGTCGGGTGAAGAACTATCTGGAGGACCAGTTGCTCGGCTTTGCTTTGGTTCCACTGTCTGAGGTCATTCTCAAGAATGGCAAGTTAGACAAGGAGTTCTCCCTCTCTTCGACTGATCTCTTTCACTCTCCAGCAGGGTTTGTTCAGCTCTCGCTCTCGTATCATGGAGCTTCTCCTGAAGTTATGGAAATTACGCCATTGCACCCTGCTGATGCATCTGTCCGGGAATCTGAGGTGACCGAGCGGATTCCGAGTGAGTTTGACAATATTGAGTTCCCAGACCCGAAGATTGTGAACGAGAATGAGATGATGGTCTCTGAGTATTTCGGGATACCGTGTGAGAATTTGGAGCCCGAGACCTCTGGGAACCTGGTTACTTCTGATGCTGAGACTCAGCTCCATACCACGGAAAAGGAAAACTTTTCAGAGGCTGCTTTCAAATCGATACAGCCTAGTAAGCTCGATTCTCCCCCGAGCAGTGTTTCAACTAATGGGGTTTCCTCTCCCTCAATTCCTGCAAGTTCTGAGTCCTCAGAAACTCCGGTTGCAGCCATAAAATCTCCTACCCCAAGTGAGGAGCATGAGTCTAAGCCTCTGACCTTGGCTTCAAAAGATCAGAATGGGGATAGTGAATCCGCGGGTGGGGTCTCAAGCAGTCCAGCTGCGAAGCCTGTGATCCCTGTTAATCTGGAGCTAGAGCAGAGTGCAGTTCAGCAACAGGACATAGTGGATATGTACATGAAGAGCATGCAGCAGTTCACCGAGTCTCTGGCGAAGATGAAGCTCCCCATGGACATGGAGAGCGAAAAGACCAGTCCTGGGACAAACTCGAGCTCTGAAGAGAAGCTGCAGCAAGCCTCGAAGAATAATGGGTCCCGTGTGTTCTATGGAAGTAGGGCCTTCTTCTGATCCTTTTATCTGATCTAAGTACCATTCATTCCCTGGCCTGAGAGGGAAGGCTGAAGATGGAAGACTGAAGAGAAGGCACACAGATGACTGAATCAGAATGGATGTACAACTAATGCTAGCAGTAATCTAGTTGTAATAACTTGTTATGTTGGGTGTGGGAGTTTTCAGATCCTTTGTTTGTGGATGTTTCGCGGCGACCGAGATCATGACATGTTTATGCACATGTTTTGATTTACGAGCCGTTGAACAGTCTACTTGTATAAGAAATGTTCCTTGTTCGAATTTTCGTTCCGTTAAATCTGCTTTCATTCTTCCAAATATCGCCCCATTACAGATCCCTTCTTCCCGTCGTCTGCATGTAGCAGATTCACATAATTATAGTCCAATAATGTGCGACGACCCATGATCTCGGTGATTTTATGGAAAATGACCCACGCTACAGTTACATGCTTACTCCATGAGATGCACAATGATTAAGGCTGTGGGACAAAGTAACCATACGATCGTGCTTTACCCTGACCCATCATTGGTCGCAAAATTATCGGAATTCCACAGATATTAGAGAAGGTTACATTAGAGAAGGTTACATGTGGTACATTGAGATGGAACTGATGTTCCACGGACACTGTCACACAGAACCATTATACATGGCGATGTTGTTGGACAGTTCATCTAAATGAAACCCTCCAGTCAGTAGAAATGAGTGTTTTCTACAAGCCATAGACTTGCTGGACAGTCAAACAGGATGGATTTTTCAAATGGGCACTTCAATTATTTCATATGCTCTGATGCTCATATGCCTTCTGCAGATCCAAGCAATCTGCCCATCATCCCTGTACCTCACCCTCCAGAGCCCAAACTTCTCTGCAATATCTTTACCACTCGAACACCCTCGGTCCCGCAAGAAATCCACAATCCATTGCTGAGCTGCCCTTTGATCTGTCCGAATATCCCTTGATCGGTCCCCATTTCTGGTGGCTACAGCTCCCACCATCCCTGCAGCCATTGCTCCAGCAGCTCCAACCATAAGGGGTGACTCGGCCAAATGGGCCACTTCCCGGCTTAGATCAGGGATCATCTCCCCCATCCCCGCTGCCAGGTGAGCCCCGATCTTCAAAGCAAAGGTCAGAAGTTTCATGAACTTGGTCATGTATGGGGCCAATGACCTCACTGCCCTGTTATCAACCTGCATCATTTCACATCCTAACTGGTCTTCAACAACGTGCATTTCCCTTCGATATTCGCAGAGCATGTGGAGTCTAAGCGCTGCCATGCCTGAGATAATGTTCGTAACAAGCCTCCTCGAGTAATTCTCGGTTCGGACAAAATAGAACATGCTTGGAACTTTCCTTTCCTCGACTTGCAGATTGTAGTGGACCAGATAGTTGACCTTGCGATGAAGCTCGATGAGGAGGCGATGCTCATAGTATCTGAGCCCTTGGATCTCTTGCTTCAGGTCGCGTATCTCCTGTTCGATAATCTTCAGCCTCTGTAGGACTGCTTCCACCCCCTTAGCGATTCCACCAAAGGTGGGCTCGATTCTCCCATCTGCCTCCTCAGTGACGAGGTTTTCAGGACCTTCTACGCTGTTCTCTGATGGGACTTGAAGCTCTGCTGCTAAGTTATACAAGTCACGGTACCTCCTGTGGAGAACTTCTCGGAAGTCATCATCGGATAAGAGGTCTCGAGCAAAGTCAAACCCTGCTGGTAGAATCAGCCTTCCTGAGTCCGTGACCTGGTCCCATGTGTGCTGATAATCATACATTCCATCTGCAGGCTCTGAGAGGAGAGCCTGTTTGAGAAGCGGCATTGGGACAGACTGATTCTTCCGGTACCTTGGAGGGATCAAGCTCCGGACACATTCAGGCCTCATGATGTTTTCAGTCAAAGACACGCCATGGCAGAGGCTATGTATCGACGGTATCACGAGCTGTTGGATTGGTCGGAGGGTCTCAGTCAGGTTCTTGGTGGAGCATGCCAGGACATCAATGTAATATCCCAGCTGTCCCCCGAGTTCGACTCTAATGTGGACCCCGTTGATGTTTATCGAGATGAGGTACTTCTCGAGACTGTAAGTTGCTCCATGTTGGTTCTTCAGGGCCATGATTCTGTTGTGCAGATGCACCTGAGTTTTAAAACAAAAAAAAAAAAAATCGTAGTTTTAAGTTGGGGCGCCAGCAAGTAATTTCAAGCATGATTCAGACATAACTTGAGAGAAAACGGAAGAGACACAAGGAAACTAATGGCTACGAAATCTCTAAACGGAACTCTGTCAAAGATCACCAGATGATGGGATGATGCAGCAACAATTAAAATGACTCTCACCTGTAACCGTGGGAAGAAGCCTGGAGTGAGAAACATGTGGCTTGAATCATCGCACTCAAGATGCCGTCCTGTGTAGAGACAGTCAGCACTGCTCAGCTGCCATTGCTGCGGCTTCCCTCGGCCTTCCTCGAGAATCGCTGGGATGAGAAGCAGAGAGTTCGGGTCTGATGGATCTTGCTCATACCCCAGCTCCAGCTTCAGCATCATCCTCACAAGATCGCCTGCCTCCAAGTTCTCGAACACCTTCGAGCTGCTCATCCCGGGAATAATATGTCCTTGCAGGCTTCCCTTCAGGATCTTCTCCAGCTCCTTTCGGCTGATGAACCCATTGCTGTGCTTCCTGATATCTAGCCTCGTAAGTTGCCCAAGAACCTCGGTGCAGAACCACTCGCAGTCTAGGATGAGGAACCCCAAGTCGTCGAAGTATATCACTTCCCCGATATGGTGAAGGCAAGAAGCCACCGCTTGCCTCCTCATCTCCACCTTCTCCTTGTTATCATGCCTCCGGATCCTTAAACTTGGGACTTTAATCTGGCACAGCTCATCAAACTCCCTCCACCTCATCGCAGGCTTATCATCATGTTCCGCTCTCCAGTCAGATAGAATTTGGATCAAGTCATTACAAAGTTGATAAACTCGGGGGACTCTCTGGAGGATTGTTCTGCTCGTCTTTCGAATGTGGTGTGAGAGCTTACTCACTGATGCAGAAGATCTTGCATCGACCGTAAAAACTGTCTGGTAGAACTCCACGAATCCTTGGAACTTGTCCCTTGCCCTTTGAATCGAATTCACAATCTGCTGCAAGTTATGCGATGACTGATTGGTTTTGTCATAATGGGTGAGGACTACAGTCACACTGGGAAGAATGCACTGCTGGGCGGCTCTTCGGGAGTTCGATACTATGAACCTAAGCCAGTATTGTATGTCTTCCTCTACTTCAGATGGTGTTTTCTCTTCTCTATTGTTCGGTTTCCGGAACAAACTCGAGATGATGAGGAAAAATGATGCGCTGCCATGACCTGGGAACATGAGGTCATGGAGCGAGTAGAACTCCTGCTGACCTGCGAGGTTCCATATCGAGATCTTTATCTCCTCATCCTTGAAGGTCTTTATCTTCATTCCAACTGGCCTCACTGCTTGCTCAACCGGGTTCACTAATGTTCTCACTTGATCGATATACGGAAGCTTTGGAGAAGAAAAATTCTGTGATATCGAGTGGCAAAGAGTTGTCTTACCTGCCAACAATAGAAAGGTGGAGATTTACACATTCAACTGCACTCTCTAAGCCTAAATACTTTTAAGCTATTAACACTTCTGATGGTGTTTACCTGCATATTCTTGGCCACAGAAGAAGACTCGACAGCTCCTAGGCATCACCAGCGGCATATCCTTGAGCAAATCCCCTTCGGGTTCGGTCTGCTCGTTCTGTCCCAATCTCTGGTAAATGCTATTTGTCTTCCCGGAGACTTGCAGTGGAGTTCCCGTGAGGTCGATGTTCTCGATCCATGGATTCACTTGGAGGGTCTCCATTACTGCCTGCAATACAAGATCTCCTTTCACGCCTTTGCAGCCCTTCAACGATAAGCACCTCAGGGATGCATTTCTCTCTATGCTCTTGAATATCTTCACAAAGTCTTCAGGCCTCAAGCTCTCGTCCTCGTAGATGCCTAGATGGGTTACGCTTTCATTCGAGGTCAGCATCTGCAATATTGCTGACAACCCGTCTCTTCCAATCCTGGTCCTTCCACCCCCAAAAGTCACCGACTTTAAGGTCACGTTGGCTTGAACTTGAAGAGCAGAGAATCTGCTCAAGGGACATAGTAGATGTTCAATGGCGACCCCACCGAACCAATTCCCATCGAGGTACAATCTCTCTACTCTCTGGTTCTTGAACAGCCCAGCTGCAACATAAACAACCCCCTTATCTTTAAGGCACGTTTTCGATAGATTCACCTCTCTGAGGCTCTGATTCTGTTCGAGAACCCACCGGAACTCCTTAGCCCACCGAGATTTGAGACGCACTCCGGTGAGGTCGAGAGACTTAACTGTGGAGTTCATTCCCAGAGCACAGGCGACCCTGCAAGTCCCCGAGACATCAAGGCGGTATACCCTCAGTGTGCTGTTCCCGGGGACAAATTCCACGACCTTGGATCTCTTCTCACCATTCTCACCTCTCCAGATGTGAACTTCCATCGCTCGATTCCTACCCAGAACCGCAGAGATAAGCGGAGTTGCTGCGAACGAGCTCGAGTCGAAAATGGTCAGTACTCTCAGGGTGGAGTTCACTTCGATCATCTTTGAGAGTTCCTCGGCTCCTCTGGACCCGATCGAGTCCTCCCATATCTGCAGCTCTTCCAAACTTCCATTGACCTTGAGAGCAGAAGCAACGAGGCCTGCTCCAGTAGACCCAATACCCGACTCCGAGAACGCCACCTCTTTGATCCCTTTGTTCTTCCTGATGAGCATCTCGCATAACTGCGATAAACACTCGCCCTTAAATCGGTTCCTGCGGAACACAACTCTTCTGATACTCCCATTTCCCTCGAGCAGGGCCCCGAGTCTCTTCACTTGCTGGGACTCCCACTCGACAAGGTGGAACTCTACGTTTCTCAGGGAGCTCTTGGATCCTCCAAGCCCAAGTGCATTCAGGAGCTGCGAGAAGTAGGAAACGTCGTTCTTGCTTATGTTCACGTTCAGGGAGTTCTCGGTCTCCCAGAAACACCCCGAGGCGGGCTGAGACAGGAAGAAGGAGACGCTGTGCAGGTTCTGACCCTCGGTCTCGGCCGATCGCACTGCAGATTCGAGATCCCCGAGCCTGCTACGATCAGATGATGCCATTGCTGCACTTCTCAGGAACTCATTGCAGTGGAGGCTGTATGAAGGCGATGCACCGCTGGCGAAGCATGCTTTATTCTAATGCTCCAGCGCTTTGGTATAACACAAGTTTCTGCCTCTTTTCACCTTTACCCTTTCCAAGTAGAATGGACCCAGAAGATGTCTGTCTGTCCGAGGGTTCTAAAATCTGTCCATGACAGGAACAGTGGACTGTTGCTCCTCTTGTGGGCTTTATTCTCAACTTCCTCGTCAAGTCATGCAGATGTTTGATTCAGGGGATTGATTCTGCCTTTCTTGCCGGAAATTCCTCCACGTCTTTCTCCGGAATTGGATCTCAGTTAACACTTTGGCGACGACAATTCCTTACCTATCTGAGTCGGCACGGAACAGTTTCCATACGTAAAGTTGAGATTTTTAATATTTCTTTCTTCTTATCTGTTCTTTATCTTGCTTTCCCAGTTGCCAAAAGGTAGAGAATCCTATGAAGCCCACCAAAGTGGTGTTATCTTGCATTTGTTCACGCTGTACAGAGCTAACCGAACTTTCACCATACAACTCGGTATCCTGAAAGCGATGAATGCGTTTATGCATGAAGAAGTATCATCGAGTCTAGCCTAGTGGATCGGACAACTGTGCAGTTGCACCGTCCTATGAAGAATTGTGCACGCTTACATGATCCGGCCACATGAGATCTGCCCAATTTATTCAATACCATTAGTGAAAGGTGGGGCCCTAACAGGGGACACAGGCCTAGGTCAAGGCGAATCATGGTGGCCTTTAGTTGGCAAGCACTCTATACTTGCTACAAATCAGGCCGGGGATTCAGGGCAACGTGCTCCTTCCCCACTCCCTGTTTTCAAACACGATAAAATTACCTTACTGTCCCCACAACTTACCGAAAGCTTAGCACAGAGTCGGGGTAAGAGGTCTTAGAGGTGTTCGGCACAAACCCAAATTAAAAGTTGATTTGCGGAGTCGTGGTAGTTCCTCCACCAGCCTATACAATCTTCGTATGCCAATGTATGGTGACATCGGTCTGTGTCAAGGTATCATAGCACATGAGAAATCCTTGTAGGAATAAAGTGCTCGTTAATTTGAGATATGATGGGCCCGTATGGGCCCAGGCCCACCTCAGGTGAATTCTTTGAAAAATAGACTGAAAGCCCGATCCAACTAGTGGAGGCCCACACTTTTCCCTTAAGGGGCCCATTTAAAAAGCTTATGCAGATACAATGTAGGTGGTCCGGCTTACCTTTCCTTAATAAGCCAGCCTTTCTTAATTGAGAAAATTCAAAATCAATCGAGTTTAACCTTTTAATAGGTCGACCTGACTCAAATCTAAATTAGTTGGAGTCCAAGCTTCTTGTACTGGCAGTGATAAATGTAGGTGTCTTCTGTTCCCACTTCTCTTCTGGTTAATGTGGAAGTGAACAAGAGTGAATATGGCCCCCAAACACAGACACACAGAACACAATCTGCTCTCATCCTCTCTCATGATCAGAAACTGAAACTCCATCTGCTGATTGGAACCCATCATTCATCAAATCCTGCTTTTCAAACTTTGCAAAAATTAAGTCTAATGTCTCATACAATCTAGTGATACAGACATACCCCGCCAAAAGAAGGGCAAAGAATTACACAGAAATACTGAACACAGTCGAGAAATTACAGCAACTATGTGACAGGCATGCTTCTGTAGATCTGATCAAGTCGACCGCATGTATAAGTCTGCACAACCAAAGCTACATTCCTATGGAAATCTTCTTGTCAGGAAAACGTGGAAGGAGGAAAATATTCATTATCTGACCTCATGTAGAGTCTCAGTCTTCCTCTGTAACTGGCTCCACTCTCTTGAGTGTTGTATGACTCGAAAAATCAATAACCCTGTTAGAACTACATGAACAACAATTCTTGTAAAGCCGAGATGTAGCTAAGAGCTGTAGAAACATGAAATGCAATTCCTTTGCCCTGTTTGAGCATTCCCATCTTCTCCTAAAATTATGCTGTGGTTTTGCAAAACAATAGTCTCTCCTAAGCAGCAATTCCTGAAGCAAGATGAAAAAAGGTCAGAAAAGAAAGTGCATATGAATGAACAATTTCAAAAGAATTAAAAGATATTCATTAGAGATGATCATCGAATTATCTACAAGATTGAGGAAATTGTTAGGTGAAAATCACAACGTTCAATGAGATACAATCCATCAAATAAATAGGAAAGTTAGGTATACCAAGCACAGTGCTTTAATTGAATTCCTTTTAAATGTATCATGATTTTTAAGACCACATGTAAGATCATGTAGCGATCAATGCACAGAATGTTGTACCAAGAGATTCACAGTTACTCTACCATACAGTGCAGAACAGGGTTGATTTGTCTGTTCGACTGAGCAAGGGATTGCAGAAAAGAAAAATCATTTGTGAATAGGGGGGGAAAAAGCAAACTACCGTCAGCGCAACCCAAGAGCAACATTAGATCAATATGTTTCAACTTCACAATGCAATTGCTGATACGACCAATTATCTTCCCCATATTATGCTTAGCTCATTAGGAGTATGCTGTGAAAGAAAAGCAATACCTCTGTAGGATTCTGCACCTGTAGCGCTATAATTTCCAACAAATCTTTCCAAGTTTCTGCTTCCAACATCTGATTCAATGTTGCCGAGCCCAAAACTAAAGCTTTCCAAAGTGTTCACATCAGGAGTAGAGGAAAGCCAATTCGAACCATCATAGCCTGAATCATCCCGGTGCAATTCGCTATAGCTCTCCTCAAAATTGCTAGAGGTCCCTGAAAATGAAGAACTCAGGCCAGCAAAACTGCCTGATGATTTCATTCCATTTCCTTCTCCTTGTATTCCAAAACCATTACCCTCCCCACCTCCAAACCCAGAATTCCCTGTCGGGTAGCTTGAAGCAATCCCTCCACCCTGATAAGATTGAATAGGGGAAGGGCTCCGGTTTGATCCCATGTTTCCAAATGAAACACCCAAGCTCCCACTCTCATTACCCAGGCAAGCCCCAGGGTTGACTGGGCTTGCATTGTTACTGTTGCTGCCATTTCCCCACAAGCTTTGGAAGTTTGGACTTAAGCCTGGATCACTCCTATTCACCCCCCGATACCCGATAAGGCTGTTAAACCTTCCTAAATTGCCATTGTAGAATGAGCTAGTAACTCTACCATATCCTAAGGTATTTACCAGGTTTGAACTGCCAGTGAAGCTTTGGCCCAGGCCCTGGTGGTCCAAATTTATTCCCATTCCATAGCCAGAGTCTTCGAAAGGTGAGGCACCACCTCGGGCAGTGGCAATGGGGCTCAAGCCACTATCCATACGAACACCGTAACCTCTGATGGAGGCCATGCTATAACTTGGAGCATAACTATTGAGAACATTATTGACCCTATTTCTACCCAAATTGTAATTGTACCCCATCACAGGGCTTCTGCTTGAAGCCGGGGAGGACACCTTTGGGACAGCCCTCTTGACCTCAACCATTTTCCCATTGAGGCCATGAAAGGTTGTTAGCAAGACTCTGTCCACTGCATCCTCTGAATCATAAGTGATGAAACCGAAACCTCTAGGTCTCTGGGTGTTGTGATCATACATTACTACCACATCTGTGATTGTACCAAACTGGTCAAAGTACTTCTTGAAATCGCTCTCGGTGATATTAGAAGCCAACCCACCGACAAAGATCTTCTTTGTTTGCCCGGGACTGGGAGAGCCCGGGATACTACTGGGAACCCTGTTCAGGAGATGCCGATCTTCCCTTGGAACAGCTTTCTTTGCTTCAACCTGAACTCAAAAGACCCAATGACCAAACCAATTGAATCAAAGTCAAGTTTTGGAAGCATACAAGATCACAAAGTTCCAAATGTCACCATCAGTACTAACTTTCAATCAGAATTAACCACCAATGGAAATAAAGTTTAGCTCAAACTTCACAGTGAATGCAGAATTGGACAACAGGACTCCTTGAAAACTTACAGAGCGGCCATCAATCATGTGCTTTTCCCGGGTGA
Source organism: Lagerstroemia speciosa (assembly GCA_037672795.1). Lineage (NCBI taxonomy): Eukaryota > Viridiplantae > Streptophyta > Magnoliopsida > Myrtales > Lythraceae > Lagerstroemia > Lagerstroemia speciosa. Next base: position 8,377,041 of record CM075310.1, read on the forward strand.
CTCTCTCGGCGATCACAGGATCGGCAAAGACCACGAAACCGAACCCCCGAGCCCGTCCCGTGGCCCGATCCCTCATGATCACTGCCTCCACGACCTCCCCATAGTTCCCGAAATACTCCTTCAGCCGTTCCTCATCCGTTTCCCATGAAATCCCACCAATAAAGAGCTTCCCCAGATCTGATTCCATCTCCTTTCTGCCACCAAACATTTCACATCACCTCAATAATCCAGTGAATCAGCTCAACACCACCGTTTTAAGATTTCCATTGCCAAGAAAATCCAAAACCTGTGATACTAGATCATTCAAAAGCAGGGGGAAATTAGAACATTCAACATTTATCCAAAAAAAAAAAAAGCAGGGGGAAAGAGAAATGCAGGACTCAACAATCAAAGATGCAAATCACCTGAAACTTGTGACAGAATCGGATGGGTGCTTCAATTCCGAAAAGGGCGGGCAAGGCTTCTGAACTCTCAATTCAGGAACATCCGATCATACAGATGCTCCTGAAGAAACAAAAGGGTTGAGAGCAGAATTCAAGAGCAGCCATGGTAGAGGCAGACGAGAACAATGAAGGATGATGATTACACATAAAAAGAAAAAAAGAAATTTACCGTTTGGGAATGAGTGGGAGGGGGACCCAAGATGACATATTGGGAAAAACTAAGATCCAACAAAGGATTATATAATGGGATACAAGGAAAACAGAGGACTGGTTCTCCCTCTCTCGCTAACCCCTCTCCTTCTCCTCCTCCCTCTCTCAATCTCTCCTTCTCCCCCTGGTTCCTTTATCTCTTTCTTTGGTTATTCCCCTCCCTCCCTCTCTCCTTCCTCCTCTTCTTTATCAATAAAAAAATGGAACTCTTGGCTATGGTGGTGATGAGGAGAGAGACAATATTAAACAGAGGGGGTGATAGAGAGAGGGGAAGGTTGATAGAGAGAGTGGGGTTGGAGAGGGGTTGCTGGCAATGCTCTGGAGTTGAGAATATTTGGAGGTGACAATGGAAGATGGTGTCTTTTCCCCTCTCATCAATTGTCTTAAAAAAAAAATTTCTTTTCTCTGATTTTTTTATTAATTGCAATAATTTTCTCTAGTTTTCTTTTTTTTTTTTGAAATTGAGAAATTAGTTACAAGGGGTGCGGGATGGGATGATTCTTGGATCGAGATTAGATTGGAATTCAAACTCTGCATGTCATAATACATTTCAATCTTGATGTGCAAGTTCTTGCTAAAATGGTAACCAAGAATTCATGGGTAAAAAGCATGCATTTTTATCTTGCCCCGATGGCCAATGATGTCACTTTATTTTTTGCCTTCCCTTTCTCTCAGACGGCATGGCATTTTGGCATCAATCGAACTCCACTTTACTCCTAAAACCAGAATATAAAAGGAAAAAAAGTTTTCTTCAAATATAAAATTTTTTAATAGAAATAAAAAGATTTAACAAATCATCAATTTGATATTAAGAAGTTCTGAATTCAATTATCATGAATTAAACTCTCTAAATTCCTTTATCTTTCTCTTCTTCGGCCCATTTTTAGCTCATGAATCTTATCTGTTTATAGTGTCGATGTTCTTTTCGTAGTCAGGGAAGATGGAAAAGAGGAGAGACCTAATTTTTTGAAGCAACTAGCTGGAATTTGTTAATGGTCTCTCTCGGTTGCGTCAGCCACAGACCTCAATTGGAAGTAAGCGGGACACACAACGAAAGGCTTGGAAGTTCCACAGCTCTTTTCATTTTCACATTATCCTCCTGCAACAACTACTGCATAACATGTTTCACATGTTTATATTCTATGCTGCAGTCCCTAAAACGTCAAGCCAAAATTTGGTATAGTCAGCAATTGCCCGAGGAGAACTATGAAACTGACCATGTCTTCAAATTGCTGTTCCCATCCAGCGGGTAGGCAGAGGATAATCTTGTTAGATCTGATCCAAAGAAGGGCAGCATACAACGTTTTAAGCTGTCATATGATGCATTCATAGACAAGCACACAGTATATAATAAAGTTTCTACGTGTAGTGTTTGGGGCCAAGGAAGGAATAATAATGGCTGCTTTTGCATCCATTAACGTGTGGTGAGTGAAGAGGATGAGGGGAAGGAGGAACTCTCCTTTGGACAGCTCAAAGTTGCTGAATTGTTGGATTTATTTAATGGGGTGGAAGGGAATTGGCTTTGCCTTTAACGACAAATATTTGGATATTGTTGAGGGGTCGAAGTTGACGAAGCAATTGCTTGAGATTAGATGTCATTTGGCTTATTATAATCCATTCTGAAGCACCAAACATTCTGAATTGAACATCACGAACAGCCAATAGGTCTTCGCCTCGAACTCAGGTCATCGACCAATGTTTTGGCTCGTTATAAGAGTGACCTCGATGACATGTATTAGTTTTATATGACCATATGTAGAACTTGACAAGTCATGGATCAAATGAGCTTACTGGTCAAGAATTATTGGCTTTATCAGAGTAGAGAGGTTGTCTGTCCATTTTGATATAATTGAGAATCCGCTGGCTGTTCCCTTTCTTAGCAAGAACAAGGAAATATCAGCAATCTAGTAAGTCTGAAAGACGAGCAGATCTTGCAGATAGAATTACTGTTCCTTGGATCTAATTTAAGTGCATTGACTGACTGATATGGTAAAGATCGGTTTTGTGATCGCTTAAAGAGTTAGACCATGACTCCCAATCTGGAGGTAAGGAAAACTTTACAGGCCACACGGACAGGACCACAGAAGTTCGGTATCTCACTCGATCAAAATCGATCCAATGATTAGGGACAGTTGGGACTTCCCAGTCAAGAGATGAGACAGTTGAGGTAAGTTCAAATCAATTTGTCAGACTTCCATTGCAAGTAAAAGTACATGAAATCATATATCTCTGGTGGTTGGCCTATACATGGTTTTTGCAGAGGTTGAGTCAATTAAGTTACCTCAAAGAGACTGCTTGCAGTCCCCATAACTCTCTGGACACATTACCACTCAGGATCAAGAGAAGCTGCTGAGGTATACCATCGCATCATCTACTAATACCCCCACTTTCGAACTTCAAATTTTCACTTGTAGTATTAAAGATCCTGGTTTGTATAAGTATGCCATTTGAAGACAAGCAAAATCATCCTCTCAAAAGGATATGAACTCGGAACAGCAATTCAGACAAGTATTGTTTATGCTAAAATATACACAACAGTATCTCAGGAATATTTGTGAGAAGATACGAGCCTCCAAGGAAATGAGATTACCCCTTAACCGAATTTATAGCAAGCAGTTCCACGGTAAGCAATCTATTCTTCAGTAATTCGATCCCGGGGTATCCCAGGTTTCCGGTATAACTGAATGAAGCAGACAGCAGTCCTGGTGGCTAGACCCGATGGAACCCGCAGGTGAAATGGGAACTTCACCTGGTGCACTTGCCACCTCTTCTATCTTATCCAGGACCTCTGAAATGGAGGGCCTGCTCTCAGGGTCTGCCAACACGCATTTCAGGGCAACATTCAAGAGTGGGAATGCCCACTGTTTCGCCGATCTGCTGACTTCCTTATCGAAGACCTCCCCGGTCCACTCCTCTCTCACCATGGACTTGACCCACTTGGGAAGGTCTATCCCGGTCTTCTCGACTGTCTTCCCAGTAAGCAGCTCCAGAAGGATCACCCCGAAGCTGTAGACATCTGCAGCCTCAGACAGCGATCTCTCAGGGGCAGTGTACCCATTGGAAGAGTAGAGACTGGCTTTTTTTGGATCCATCAACCTTGAGAAGCCATACTCGCTGATTAATGGTTCCATGTTATCATCTAAGAGGATATTTGATGGCTTGAGATTCCCATGAGGGATGGGATTGGGCATTTTGTGAATGAAGTCCAAGCCCCTTGCAATCCCGAAAGCTACGTAGAGACGTAACCTCCACGGAAAGTCCCTCCTACCCTCAACATAATCTGCAATCAATTTTTTTGCAATAAAAAATTTCATTGACAACCTTAAAAGATACTTACAATGGTTGAACCCACAAAAGCAAAGTGCAGAAACCTACTGAACTAAGAAACAAAAACAAGATTTTTCCCATTTCACATAGCTAAGCACCAAAGACACTTAAGGCTTGAGATTAATCTACAGACAAAGTTCTGAACAATCTGCTACCAATATTAGATTAGAAAGAGCAACAGCTGTTATCTTTGTTCAAAGACTAATGCTATCAAGAGAAATAGAAGATTAAAATAACGTAAATGTTGCAATTCATGAAATGTTTGATGTTCTAATCTGTATTGAACAGTTTCATAGGACAGGTCTTTTCCTTATCTTCCTGATACTGAAAAGGAAACACATTAGAAACTCAAAATTCACGTCCAAAATTTCCAAGCCAAACAAAAAGGAGGGATTTGTGGGGAAAAAGGCTGTAAAGTGTGATAAAGAAAATATAAAAGCTTACTGTCTAATAGGTCAAGAAGGCTCCCGTTGTTCTGGTACTCGTATATTAGAAGCCTCTCCTCATTTGTAAAGTTGTACCCTATTAGAGGCAGGATATTTGGATGCTTCATGTAGCCTACCTTCCTCATTGTTCGTCCAAACTCATCGAATGGAACCTGCAGCTTCTTCAATCTCTTGACAGCAAATACAGCATTGTTTTTTAGAACCACCTTGTAAAGGCTACTGCAGAGATTTTGGCTCTGTAAATTAGCCCCTGCTTCAAGAAGATCATCCATGTTAAAAGCCTTCTGCTCCTCAACAAAGAACGTAAGTTCCATTCGCATCTCTTTTTCTGGTTTGATTTCTTGAATTGGCGGATTTGATGGAGGAACTTTATGGTGAGAGTCTTGGAGTGCTTTCAAGCTCTCCTTCTCTTTCGCCAACCGAGCAGCATTCCTACTTGCAAAGCATGTAAACAAGAGGAAGAATCCGATCCCAAGAATTAACGGGACCCACTGGAGCCACTTCTTGTACTGCCATGACACTGACTTGCTTGATTTGGGGCTCTCGGCACTTGATAGTTTTCTTGACTTCACAACATCCTCAAAGAGCTCTCCACATTCAACGTGAAGTTTGGTATCCTGTTTGAAATGATTATGAGAAATATCCAAACTCTTCAAATTTTGCATCTTCTGGAGAGCAAATGGGACCCTCCCGCTCAAAAGGTTGTGGCTCAGATTTAAAGAGTTCAGACTCCTGCAGTTTGCAATTGATTCAGAAATAGTGCCACGAATGAGATTGTTAGCCAAATTGACATGTTGCAAATTTGGGAGGCTGCAAAGTGAGGTTCCATCAATAACCCCAGAGAGATTTGAACTTCCCAGTGTTATTCCTACGATACTTCCATCCTCTAAGTTGCAGTCCACGAACCTCCGATTGTATAAGCAAAAATCTGTTGCTGATGCACTCCATCTGAAGTTGACTGAGTTGTAGGGATCGACTGCCTCAATGAAATTGAAGAAAGATTTGGTTTCTGGTAACTTAACTCCTGTGCAGATTGCGATTAATAGAGAAAACACAAGAATTTTCAGAAATCCAGAAGAAACAGAGTACAATGATAAACCTCTGTTTCCCTGCATAATTGCAATCTCCAACTTTTTGTTTGGTTATCAGAAACAGAGAGGGACATCAAGAATAAAGTCGTAAGAGAAATAGACTGGCTATGTCTTCTTGGTTTCTAGTCCACTAGATAAATACATATCCTTTCATAGTTTCCAAAGTTCTTATGGAAATATTATGCGTTCAGATTTTGGGATAACCTATGCAACACAAAAAGTTATGGATTCGTTAACTTCAATATGATGCCAATAATCAAAGCAGCATTTTGAAGAGATACTATATTATCGCTTGAAATTTACAGGGATCCACTACCTTCATTAGATTTAAAAGTTCCACAAGAAGATTGGGAAGCCAATAGTCCATTAGGGTTAGCACAGCTAAACAAACTCGTGCACTTCCACTACTGCTAATATGATCAATGCAAAATGAATTTTCGAGGACCCTTATTCCTGCAAAGGAGGATTCATCTATATATATATATATATATATATATGTATGTATGTATATATTTGTTCCATCAACTAAGTTGACTATCATTTCAGCAGCATGAACCGAATGAAAGGCAACAAACATAGTAGTGAGTATGAATTGACATATAATGCTGCATCTCTCGAATGTTCCTTGAATGTCGATAGTTGCCTGAGAGAGAAAAGGTACATGGGTCCAAAGAAACAAGACATCAACAACAAGACCAAGGAACTGAAGGAACGGAACATAATCATTGCAAAGGCATGATCAAATGAGTATTTCTGGGGTACACGGAGAAATCGATGGGCAGTTTGTTGGCAACTATGATTCCAAAAATACAGGGCAGCAGCTTCAAGGCAGCAAAAGATATTGATTCGTTTGAAAGGAGCAGAAGTCAAATTCCGAGCTAAAGGGGAAGACAACACTAATGTACAAAAAATGGAATTTTTCATCTGACGGGAACTCTCTGCTCGTTCTATCTGCTCAACTTTTTCTCCAGTACGACGCTCAAAAGCACCACCCCACAGAAGTTTCTTGATTTCTAACTCAGAATTTCTCGTTCAAAATCACTTTTTTTCTTCCTTTCAATCAACTCCACCCCAAGAGAAACAGACAGCATTCGACAGCTTGTCATGTATAACGCAGTAAGGAAGAGGTTCGAACAGAACCCACCTTGGTAGTGCCGGCACGAACAGAACCGTCACGGCGGCGAAGTGGCGGCTATGTTCTCGGCGGACCATAACGGACGGATTAGGCTCTCTCTCTCCTTTGGGCCGAAATTCTTAATTTATCCTAATCCGGCCCAAGTTCGATTCATGAAAGAATTCGGCCCAACTGTCCTTACATATATATTTAACGGAATAATAACGAGTGAAATGACCAGCATATCCAGCACTCCAATTTTACTTTCTCCAACCTCTTTTAAAAGAGTTTTTATTTGAAAAATTAATTACAGTTCATTATTTATTTAAGTGGGACAAAAAAATAAAAATTTAATATAAATCAGATAAAATTAAATAAAATATTTGTAACATCTAATAAATTTTCTCGAATTAAAAAAAAGCATTCGTCTTGGTGTACAAAGGATATTTTGGGAAAATTAAAAAGAAAACGTCCACTGAAGCCCAGGCCCAGCAGACGAAAATCCGTCGCCGTTGTCCGCCCCTGCCGGCAGGGAGCGGCCGCCTTCTTCTCCCTCATCCCGTCGGTCGGAGTTGATTATGATAAAATTTAGGGCTTTGTTTCTTCGTCGGCCGATTTTCAGGGAAAATGGAGACCGTGCAATCGATCGAAGATGCAATCAAGCTCATTGACACCAAGAAGGAGGGCCTCAAGAAGGCTTACGACGACCTTCAGGCGAACTTCCCCTATGTTCTATCTTCTTTCTCCTTCACCTGGTCCGATCTCGACTCGCACTTCAGCTCCCTCCAGAACTCGCTGACCCAGCAGCTCCACCTCCTCGAGTCTCTCGAGTCCGGTCATCAGCACCAGAAGGGCGCCGCCTGCGGGACGTCCGGTCAGCCAACTGGGGATCAAGCTGAGTCTGCGTGCACTCGCCCAGACTCGGATTCCCCCGCTGTCGCTGTACCCTCGGAGGCTCCTGGGGGGCAGGCCTCTCGAAATGATCCTCCTGCGTTGTCCAAGCCGCCGAGTTCGGAACGGGTCATCTCCATGCCAGCTCGGCTCAACTCGGATCCGTCAGCCATTGCAGAAACTCTGCCTGTGACCCCCAACTCTACTCATCCGGAGCGAACAGCCTCAGGAACCGACCCGGTGAGTCAGGTCCAGGTCGACACAGGGTCAACTCTGCCGCATTCATCCAATCCACCGGAAGCAGGGGCGGCTGAGCCCAGGTCCGAGTTAAAGGCTTTATACCTGAACGTTGAGCATGAGGTGAAGGCTTTCTGCATGAACGTTGATGGGAAGGGGCTGATTAGGTATGTAATTCAAAATGGGAAGGAGCGAGCAGCTGTTCGAGCCGCTTTCTCTGTCGAAATTCACAACTCTCCTGATCCAGGGAAACTTATTCTGGATGCAATGGGAGGATTTTATAAAACTAAGGCGGCCAAGGAGGATGATGCCCTCCCGAAACCAAGGTGGATTAGGACTATGAGAAACAGCTGTATTTTTCTCCTGGAAGTGATGATGCGTGAGTGTCCGCAGCTCAATGACCGAGTCAAGAGAAGAGCAAAAGGTTTGGCTTTAATGTGGAAGAATAGGACTAAGAAAGACAGCACAAACCAAGCACAGGTCTTAGGTTTCCTGCTTCTGGTGGCAGCTTTTGGGCTGGTTTCTGAGTTTAGCTTTGAAGATCTTGCGGAATACTTTTATTTTGTTGCTTCTTCCTCTCGTGCCCCCGAGCTATGTCGGGGTCTGGGTCTGGGAGATGGAATCCTGGGTAAGCTGTTTGGTCGTGCTTTCCTTCTTGCTTCTGCTTTGAAATTGTCCTGTGCTCATCATCATTTGTCATTCCTTATTTGTTTTCCCTATTTGATTAGGTTTTTGGATATGATATCACTACATATATGGAGATAAAAGGGCGAATTTTAAAAGCATTTCAAGGGTGTTCTGTTGATCATACTTTTATCATGGCTGTCTGATGTCTGATTGAAAGTGTTCTATTCTTGGTGGATGGCAGATGTTATTCAGAAGCTTATCAGCGAAGGGAAGGAACTTTTGGCTGTAAGATTCATTTTTGGTTTGGGGATGACCGAGAAGGTCGCACCGGTCCCCCTCTTGCAAACTTATCTGAGCAAGTTGACGGAGCTCACTGTGAAGGCTTGCACTGATGGGAATAACTCTCCTCTGTTGCAGGTAAGTTAATCTTATAGCTCATTGCTATGAGCTTGGAGAGTTTGAAAATCTTTGAAAATGTTCTCGTTTGCACATTTATGCAGCGTGAGGCCATAGACAAGGAAATCGAGGCGTTGGAGTTGGTAATGAAGCTTGTCGAAGACCATGAGCTTGAGGCTGAGTACCCGAAGGAGCAGCTCCATAGACGCATTCAACATCTAGACGAGCTGAAGGCAGAAAAGAAAAGGGCTACTAAGGCTCAAGAGCTGCAGAACCCGCAGTTAAGTGGAAAAAAGCGTCCACGAGTTACCCCTGCTGATGCCTCAAGAAGCATTGCTGGTTTGCCTCCACAGCTAGGCTCAGTTTCGGTGCCGTATCCCTTCGTTGGGCCCCCTTCAATGGGTGCTTCTTCCTCTTACCAGGTGCCACCGTCTGAGATGTATGGCTTGGCATGTCCACTTCCTCCATGGCCTCATCCGTGCCCGTCTGAGTTGCAGGGATCGCCTCTGTATGGAAACATGCCACCACTTCCTCCTTATGGTGGATATGGCATACCTCCTCCATACGGTCCACCCTACCATCCTCACTAGTTGTCATGTCATCCTCTATGTCAGACGAGAACAGAACAGAACCCTTAGGTCTGAAAATCGGCGTCTTAACCATGATCAAGGAATTGTACAATTACTACAGCAGTCTTGTTTGATTTTTTTTTGGGCTTGTGGGGGGGGGGGTGGTTGTTGTAGGTGGGGGAGCTTCTGCAGATTGCAGATGCAGTTCACATTCATCACTTGGTCATGCTGTCTATGTAAGGGTCTTTCTGGTTGTGAGATATCCACGTTGGATTTCCTTAGAAGTGACACTGATCTTCCCGTTTCTTAGTACATAAGCTTGTAGATTTAACGAGAAATTCTTCCATGTCCTGTCATTGGAATTACTAACAGCAATCTTGTTTGTTCCATAATGTATCAAAATTTCTTTCAATCAGCAATGAGGACAAGTACTCCCTGCATCCTGAGTTGAAAAAACAGACGTTTCTGGGGAGGTGATCTGGTACCATCTGCTGCCTTGCTCTGTTCTAACATCCTGGTACCTTGCTGTCCACCGGAATTAAGTGATTGTACATATTCGAGACAGTTTGGGATTTGTATTTTCAAAAAACACATGGCAAAGTCATCAAAACCGGTGATTTTGCTAGAAACTAACTGGTTCTTTTCATTACCCTTCTATCAGCATTCTGTGAGGATAGATATGCCTGTGACTTAGAATGACTCTTGTTCTCTGTTGTCTGGTCTACGATACATGCGTGTATTTGTAAACTTGTTCACTGATGAGGGGGAAACGTGGAAAAGATTCACATCCAACGAATACATCAACATGATGGCACAGCAGTGGATTTATCTGCTCTCTGTCATGAGACAATCGGTCAGATTTGTGCACCCAGAAATTGAATACGAGCGGACAGAATCTGTACGGTGGGGCACTGCTGAGCGATTTCGGCCAAATACAAATAACTCTCCCATCAGTTTCGGCTTGTGGGCAATCCCCAAGCACAACGTATCACAATTTACATGGTCGTAGCTCAGATTTGGCTTTTATACTACGTGCAGTACCACGGTCCATTGTCAACACGCCCTAGCTTTGATAGTTGATACTGTCAAGATAATTGGACCTTATAATAATCGTTATCAGCATGTAATGACAAGATGCAATAATTGGTAGCAATGAATGCCATTGATTGCACCTGTTGTCATTGCATGGGAAGCAATCAAATTACTGATTACTGTTTGTTCCTTCCTTCGACCTGTACTGTACGTATTCAGTTTTGTTTGAATTTGCATGTGGAGAGGATCTGTTTACATAATCTGAGAGCCAGACACAGGAAATGGAAGGCTGCTGTCGTCTTGCAGATGAATACCAAGGCAGTAAGTACAAGACACTACACAGTTGAAAATCCCGTCCAAAAAACAGTTCTTGGTCGTTCGACGATGATGGTGTGAGGGAGGACAGATCGAATCTCAGTAATTTTGTAACTTGCGGACTGCCCCACATCCAAAAAGAAAAGAGAGAGTGATCCCTGCTGCAGTATTTGGCGGGGCATTCCTTTAATACTGCAATCTCATGCATGGTAAAGAAAGTCTAATATCAGGAGAAGGGTTCGGTTTTCTGATTATGTTCTACTTGGACAAGAGACGAATTGGTTGAACCGCTCTAGGAAGAGTGCCCCATTTCACTGAATTTTCTTCTTCTGCAATTTTCACTTGCTCGCTTGTCCCTTGATTCGAATCTCAAGTTCAAACAAGGTTAATAGACCAGATTCAGTCTGAATTGTACTGGGATGGTAAAGGGCAAAACTAGATTTACTGGATCTGGCAAATAAGATGTCAGTCATATTCAGGCACGAAGTAAGGATGAATCCCCGATGAAACGAGACATTGCAGGCAATGTTTCCAGGTTGGTTCCTTAAATGCGGCCTCCGGAACAGTACAAGAACGTGTTGAATTTCATTTACCCATCTTGTGCTTGTTTATGCTTTGAAGAGAGGAAGTTTATGAGGCCACGTCGAATAAAAACAAATATTCATGCTGTCTGTGCAATCTTTAAGAGTTCCGTTTCCTCTCGTGCCTTCGACACTGAAAATTAGTGATAGCTCTGAAAGAGAGGGAGAGATATGCTTGCGACTTTGGTTTCCATCAAGGAGAATTTGAAGTGTGGAAGCAGACTGACTGATGTTGCAGTTGTCCCATTGCCTCGAGTGGTGCCTATTGTTAAAGATAAAGGAGACAACTTTGCGTCTTACAGCAGCAGGATGCCTGGGAGCAGATTGCCACCCGCCCTACCGCAGAGCATTTACTGCAACATGGCTTCAAAGAAAAGCTTCGAGCAGACAAGGCTTTTGGGTGAGTTCTTATCTTGTGAAGTTGAATGAGTAAATTAAAAAATGACTTTTTTTTTTGCTGGTCATCATCTGTGTGAGTTGATTTGAGGAACAGAACTCAGAAATGGGAACCCATCGAGGAGCATAATCGAGAGGATAATCCAGGCGTCAATGCCCAAAGCCTCGAGGAAGCATCGAAAAATTGGGAGGGTCTTCAGGGTCAGGAATCCGTCAGAAATCTTGGACGGGTTTGAGAAGCACAGGGAGATGGTGAAGAAGATGGCTTACTTGCAGTACAAGTCTTACCCCCGGAACCTAGTTGACGGGAATGAATTGCTTCGGTTCTACGGCACGACCATTAGCTGCTGTAGAAAGAACAAGAGGCCGACTGAGTCAGTCACTGACCTGTGTAACGAGCTGCACTGCGGAGTTTGCAGAGTGATTGGGAGGAAGTTCGATACGGAGCAGACGAGAAAGAATGGGATTCGCCTGAATGGAAGCAGTGAGGCATTGAGCGAGAGGGTGACCTGGAATTCGAATAGGAAGTGTGAGAAGAGGGCAGTGATTGTTTGCAGAACGATTGCTGGGACCAGATATGGAGGGAATGAATTGATTAGACGCACTCCGGGAAGTAGTTCGGAGGACATCATTGTACAGAATCCTAATGCTGTGCTGCCATGCTTTGTCATTGTTTTTGACAAATTCTAGTCCCTTCCTGATAACTGGAATTTTTCTCTATCATTGTGGATTCTTCAGTGATGTTATGGAGATCTACTGTCACTTCAGTTTTAGCTTTTTAGATTGGTTGAAAATTGCCGAACTTCTGGCAGGTGAAATACTTGTAAAGATTCTACACATTCCCATGATCCAAAAAGCCATACTCGTAATGAGGAGCGAGCCTTTGCTGGGCACTGCAACCTTAAGCTGTGTCTGGAAAAACCGTATTCATTCAGTAGTTTCACGATACATGAACTGCCTAGAGAAGGCACTTTCCCGGCCTAGTGATGGCTTTGATACAAAAGACCATGATGCTTGGATTCATTTAGTGCAGAAGAATGAATCAACTGATCTTTGTTTGATCTTATCCGACCCATGTGACATTATCATATCATGATTTGTTATATCAAAGCAAATAGCACATTCGATTAAGTAACATGAAGTTAAATCGAATAATGGGAATGGCGAAGTAAAACCGGGAGGTGAAAAGGGAAACGTCGTTATGCAGAGCAGGAAAATCCGTCACATCAACCAGATTAAAGGAGACAAACACTATTGGAAATGGCATATTCTACAATTGCTTATCAAAATATAAACATCGAAATTGCTTGTACACCAAACAGCACAGACACCATTTGATTATTGGCCTTCATCATCAACAATGCCTGTTTCCTGATCAGTCAGTGCTAGAAGGTGGAATTCGACCTCATGGTGTACTCTGCGACAAGCTGTGAGAAGGATGAGGACTTGTCTTCGAGCAATCTCTGTGGGGAATCGTACTCACAGACAAGCCCTGCAGCGTAAGTTCCAAAATACACCATAAGATTTTCTGAATCGTCCTTCCAAATGAGCAACCCAAAACAATGGAAAGTTAAAAACTAATGGTAAAACGTAAAGCCACTGACCATGATCCAAGAGAAGAACAGTGTCACTGTCGAGAATGGAAGTTATTCGATGGGCAACGGTTATGACCGTACAACTGGAGAAGTGCTCTCTGAGTGTCTGCTGGATCAGATTATCAGTGGCCGTGTCGACCGAAGCTGTGGCTTCATCAAGAACGAGGACTTTGCTCTTCTTGAGAAGGACTCGCCCGAGGCAAACGAGTTGCCTCTGCCCCATGCTCCAGTTCTCCCCATTCTCGGACACTACAGCGAAGCCAAATAAGGAACATAAGGCTAACTACCAGAGAAGAAAGAGTGAAAATTCACAACGTTAATTTCACTTAAAAAGGGCAGAAGAAACTAAGTACAAACCTGCAGAGTCGAGCTTGCCTTCCTTCTTCCGAACTTCATCTCCAAGTTGGCACTTATCAAGAGCCTAGAAAATGCCATATAAGTTGAGCAATCAACATCATCAGTTAAAATTGTAACCGGAAAATGCATCAAGTTAACAGACAAACCTCCCAAATCTGTTCGTCTGTGTACTCTTCAAGAGGGTCCAAGTTGCTTCTCACAGTCCCTTCAAACATGGTTGGGTCCTGTGGGATAATGCTAAGTCTCGACCTGAGATCATGCACTCCGATTGAGGATATGTTGATGCCATCAATAGTGACATTGCCCTCAGCAGGATCCACAATTCTGAAGAGGGTCTGTATGAGAGTCGATTTCCCGCTGCCAGTTCTCCCAACGATGCCTGTTTTCATCCCTCCCGTGAATGTGCATGAAATGCCCCTCAGAACCATCGGCAAGTGTGGGGCATACCTAACCTATTTATAACAGAACAAGAAAATCAAAATCCAACTTGTTCTGCAGAAACCTTTTAGGTCTTGGAAGATATTTAAGTGGAAGAAAACCGCTAAAAAAATAGTTTCTGGAAGGAGGGAATTTCTTCAGTACCTGCAGATTATGGATGCTAATCTCTCCATTTGATGGCCAATAAGGTTCAGGGCGACTCTCCTCAATCACAACAGGGGGTTCACTCGGGATGTTAGTATACTGAAGTATTCTCTCCACTGATATAATTTTGTTTTCCATAGTGCAAAGATTCCATATCATCCCCACTTGTAACATGTTCAGGTTAAGTCCGTACGTGACAGCTAAACCCGCGATAGCTACAGAATTGGAAAGAAAAGGAGTCACGTCAACCTTTGCTTGAAGCCTTCTTTTAGTCTTAAGCAGTTAAAGCAGCACCAGAACAATGTTACCTGGGTCGATGAATCCCTCGGGAGCATAAGCCAAGAAAATCAAGAAGAAGCCAAACATAAACGAAGATAACACATCTAAGCGGAAACAGAGCCACTCCATTGCTCCACTCAAATGGAACCCTGGACGAGAATACCCATCGGAGAGCGATGCATTAGTTTTGCAGAATCTCGATTCCTGGTCAAAGCTCCTGATAGTTGCAGAACCTGCTATTGTTTCAGTGAAGTGTTGTATCACTGGAGCCTTGCACACTCCGTCCAACCTGGAGAGTTCTCGAGCTGCAGCTATATAATATTGCTGCAAAAGAAAAGGTTTGGGACGAGCCTGATGGTGATAAGATGACGAATCTTGAACTAAAATAACAAGCTTGAAAATGGCAAAGCTATTACCTGATACCACACAGAGGCTGAAACTACAGGGATGAAAATTATGAACACTGGCCATGCAACTTGAGACATCACACCGATGATCCCAAGGAGTCGGATCAATGCGAAGGCGAATCCACTGACCAGATAGGGAATGCTTATATCTACCGCACTTTGATCTGTGGAAGCCTGAGAAGAAAGTACAGAAAAGTAAACAATTAAGAACAGAGAATTCTCTTCAGCTTCTAGTTAAGGTGCAAATAGAACTAGGAATAACAACATATAACATGAGCAAACAAAACAGAAGCCACAGGCAACAGTAAACAAGAACAGAAATTAGAACCTGTTGGATACAGCATTTACTGAAAATTTTCGCACGTCGACCAACAACAGATTATAATGAACTACTTATTTTCCTTCTTTAAGCTAAAAGAGAACATGCTTTGGAGTCGCATACTCTGTTGAGAATCCGGCTACTTGGAGTTGAGTCGAAGAATGACATGGGGGCACGGAAAATGCAGTGATGCATCTTATCAAAGAGCAGAGTGGCAGTCTTCAGCAAAGCACTGGCCACGAGAGTGGCCCTTATGAGAATGCAGATCGAACTCCCAGCGGCCAAAGCCACATACACGAGTAAGAGAGTTGACCCTGCAACTGCCGGTTCTGCGTCAGGCGAAACCGGACTTGCCCATGCCATCCAGTAATTGCCCGCTATCTGTAGGCCTTGGAACAGGACCTGTGCCAGTAAAATGAAGGGCACAAGGGCACCGCCATAAGCCATGGTTATGTATTTCCAGTAAACTGGAAATCCTACACGGCCTTTCTCCCTCTCTTCTTCCTGAATGAGCTGTCCAGCTTTGTCAGTCGACCCGGCGTTCGGCTCTGGAACCTTTGCAGGACCTGCCTCAGTACTGCTCTCAGTGTTCCTATTTGACGCTTCGGATTCTGCTGTTGCCTGCACAGAGTCAAGCCCCGACAGAGCTGTCTTGTGGGCACCTACAAGTTCCATGAAATCTGTTCCTGCTTTAAGAATGTCATTGTACTTCCCTGCTTCCGTAATCTTACCATCTTTCATCACCTGACAAACATTTTTATTCCATTCCATGCAGTGAATCTCACTATCAGAAGAGGCAACAAAACATTAATTCATCTTCAGCATGAATAATAACTCACCAAGATGAGGTCAGCTGAGGGCAAGAACTCTACTTGATGAGTGACATAGATCACTGTTTTCGTTCTCAACAGGCCAAGCAAACATTCCTGTCATGAGTAGACTTTGCATAAGTATTTGCAACATAGTTTTGAACTATTGCAAATTGATACGAGATTTTACCTTAAACAGATGAGATCCAGTATGGGCATCCACGGCACTAAAAGGATCATCGAAAAGATAGATGTCTGCATCTTGATATAGGGCCCGAGCAATCTGTATTCTCTGCTTCTGTCCACCGCTCAGATTTATACCCCGTTCTCCGATTACCGTCTGATCACCGAATGGAAGAATCTCCAAATCTTTTTTCAGAGAACAAGCATCCAGAACCCGTTCATACCTCTCCCGTTCCATCTCCTTCCCAAACAATATGTTGTCTTCGATCTTTCCGCTCTGTATCCATGGAGACTGAGCCACATAGGCTTTGGTCCCACACAGCCGAACAGTCCCAGAAACCTTTGGGACTTCCCCAAGTATGCAAGAAAGAAGGCTTGATTTTCCTGAGCCCACGGTCCCACAGACAGCAACTCTCATGCCTTGATGCACCTTCAAGTTTATGTCCTTCAAAACAAAATCCGCACAAGAAGACAGGTCCCATGAAAAGTTTCCATCAATAATCTCAACTGCTGTGTCCATGGACCCAGGTGGCAGCTTCTCTATCCCGTCCTTCTTCAGGTCATCGAGGCGGAGGAAGGAGGCAATCCTGTCAAGTGACACCTTAGTCTGAATGATCATTGAGATTGTACCAGGGAGGCTGTAGATGGGCTCCTGGAGGATCCTAAATGTTGCAAGGGCAGTTAAGATCTTCCCTGAGTCGAGCGGGATTCCCATCACCACACAAGCACCAAATGTGGCCACTGAGACAAAGGTAGGTGCACCCCAGAAGACAAAGGTCGTCAAGGTGTCGATGTAAATATACTTCTTTAACCATCCAGCCTCAGTCTCTCTTAGTTCTCGGATTTTGGACAAGAACTTCATCTCCCAGGCTTGAAGTTTAAGGATCCTCATGTTCCTTAGAACTTCTGAAGTCTCCTTCATCCTCCTGTCCTTGGACTTCATCAACCTTTCCTGGTACTTCTCCTCTAATGAGGCCAAGGGAAGGTTGGCGAGCATCACAAGGACAGTGGTTACCAGGCATACGATTGCAGCAAGCCCAAGATTCTTGTATAAGATGATTAGGGCAAGAGTGACTTGTAGAAGCACCTTCCACGGGTCGTGCATAAACCACACAAACTCGCCGACCCTCTCGGCATCAACAGACATGAGGTTGATTATCTCTCCACTTGTATGGCCCTGCTTTGAGCCACATGAAATGGTCAAGCCCTTCTCATAGATCACACCGACGAAAACTGCACGGACTCTGATGCCCACTTGCTGCAGCCTAAAGATCCAATGCCTCTGAGAGAGGCACTCAAAAAGTTTCCCAATCAAGAAGGCAGAGACGAGGAAGTAGCCTTCGTTCTCAAAGGTACGTTGCCCGCTGAGGTACTGGACAAAAGTGTTCATGAGGTAGGGGCCGATATAGGAGGCCACTGTATTAATGAGCAGATACAGGGCCGTGATGAGCATTTCTTTCCATGCAAACGAGATCAGAGCCTTCACTAGTCTAAAGGTGGTCACTCCATTGCTAGGGTCACCACTCAAATGGACTTGGAGCTTAGACTTGAACTTCGGTAATACCCCGGCAAGACTATCATCAAAGTCGAGCTGAGGAACATCCTCGAGGTCCAGGATTTTATTGTTACCGAAGGCAATGAGAGGGCTCATCCAGGAGAAGGTTAACTTGGCAAATATGCTGGCTTTGGAGTATGGTGTCATAGTTTCAGCCACTGCATTCTTGTTTAGTCCTGAATTCTCAGACGGTCTAGAACCATGACCGGTGTTGGAAGTGCCATTGATGAGGGGTTCTTTGAGGTGGGCATCGCTGTCTTTGCCCTCAAATTTTCCCAAGAACCCCACATAGCAGAAGAAGAAACCGGACAGAACAGAAACTCCATCGAATATGAAACTCCCTACAGGTAGGGAGACACGGTGTTTCTTGTACAGAAGGAAGTCTACAGCTAAGCAGTAACAGGACACTGCTAAGAATAAACCCCACCAAAGTCTCAGCAGCACCGAGAGCTTCAGGCACGACTCACCAGGCCTCGTGAATCGGGCATACAGGTAAACACAAACTGCAGCCCAGGCGACTGCTCTGACAGCCAAATCGACAAGGGCCACCAGTTTCTCATCAGACCATCCATTTCTATACCAGTTGAAGTAGCTTAACAAGCAGAATACGAGGTTAAGCACTGAGAGAACTAGACAGCAAAACAGAATCATTCTATAGTACAGGAGCATAGTCCGACCTTGACCACCATTTGAGCCACTACTACTTCTTGAAGGGCTCGATCTACGACTCACCCACCACACCAACAGCCCCAGTAGCAGAACAAGATGAAGGGACGCAGAAAACCCGCGAAGGAAAACAGTGTGAAAGAGAATACTACTACCTCGGAACATCATTGTAGCTGAGAAATATGAGAAAAGATCCATTTTGGGGGCTTATTAAGAAGTGGGTGTGCTCTCCTGCAATTCACCAAAGATCTTGCACATATATAGATCGAGAAGGACCAGGACCGAGGGAACCAATCACTTACCTTGATTTTTCATTTTTAATAAGACTTCGTGAGTTAGTCTGCGCCTGCATCTGGTTCTGCGTGCTCTACAAGGAAGTCAACATCCACTGCCAATTTCTATCTATGGTAGGGACCATTTCTTAGTCAGTAAGTATTATATAATCCAAAAGGAATTCCTTTTGGCTTTCGAAAGTCACACCTTCATATAATCAATCAACCGATAAACTTTTTGTCCTCTTTTTTTTTTTTCTTTTTTTTTTTCAATACACAATATCCAAAGATCCAATAGAGTTAAACGAGTTGAGACCTCATATAAGAGGAATCGACCGCTCAGCCCGAACCACTTCAAGCTACCCGTATTATTTATTTTCTACGGTTGGAAACTATTGGTGTTGATAGCAGGAAGATGTGCTCAGCATGTATCTATCATATACAAGGACACATTGTCCCCGTAAAGAAAATATATTGATCCTCCAATCAATGGTAAGAGGACTCTCTCACGTGCTTTGACTGCCCTTTTCATTACTTTGAATCTTCCCACCCCCCACATGGGGTTGCCAAAAGAATCTCTGCAAAAATTAAAATTTCTAAATAAAAAAGATTGAAATAATTCTCGATTTAGAATTAAAGGATCGGAGGTTGGATCCTCGTCAATTGCCCCTTAATTCTTTTCTTTCTCCCGTTCTATTATTGATTGCCATGATCCAAAAATTTAATAAAATTTCTCATTATTTTTATAATATTTCATATAAAAAAATAAACCTGCTACAATCTCTATCCAGGTAATATATACTCTAACATCTCATTTACAACCATAACCACTTTTTCACTATTCAAAAATAAATTTAGCCAAAAGTTCATGTTATAACATTATATACAAAAATATTATATCTCTAACTTACACATCTCACACCCGCGGGGGCCACTCATTACCTTCTAGTGGTGAGAGCAATTTTAAATTATCTTATTTTTATATTACACCAAAAACCAACGAAAAATTAAATCTTTCACTTTCCAGCTAATGAAGGGGATGAGCGAAACAGGGAGTCTACTAGACGGGGTTCAACTAGTGGACACTCTCGGAACAGCTGGAGTAAGAAGTCCCCAAGTGAGCGTATTATGGGGGATTGTCAAGCACATCCGGCAATGATCAGGGAAGGCTGGAATGCCAACAGGCGTCTTGAGTTCCAATTCCAAGAGCTGATTCTATAGCAACGATACTTCCATTTATATTTTCTTTGCTTTTTTTTTTGGCTCATTTCTAGTTCGCTGACTTAACGGTCATCATGGCAGCTTACAAACATAATCGATAATGCATAACAATATCGTACATATATTCATTCATATATGTTTAGCTATGTATAACGAATAGAAATATTGCTTCTTAGCATTTCTTTTACTATAATAGCACTAATGAATATATATAAATTAGTAAGTTTATATAATATGGATAATATGATCATATATAATATATTATTTTACTATAGGAAAGAGTAGTCACAACATCCCTGTCTATTTTGGGTCTTTTCAATCCCTATTATATTAATCATAGTAGAAATTAATGTATATATAATATATTCACATATATATTCAAATAAAAATAATCCTAAAAATACTCATGAAACTTAACCCACTCTACTATGATCAATGGTATAACCTTCACAAAACCATACTTCTTCACCCAAATCATATCAACTATAATTTACTTTCAAGTAATAAAATTTACTAAATTTAGAATGAATCTCATTTACATCTTTTTTTTCCTCTTACCCATGTCTCCCTGCTCTCCGTCTCCATTCTGCTTCTCCTCCTCCTCCTCTCTTTCTGTTCGATGATATTCACTGGGGAAAAGTGGCTGAACGCCAAAAAGCATAGGGGAAGAAAATATACTTGTGGGGTTGTCCGATGATGCAAGAGAAATTAATAAAAAATGTTGATGGGCTTAAACAATACTAATGGGCTTGAAATGGGTTTGGGTTCTAAAGTCATGGGCTCACATTAACTCACAGAACTTATAGTGGCAAAAAATTCAATAATTGTTTTCTATTTACGGCAAGAATCACGAAGATTACGGCAAGAATCATGAGTTTTTTTTTTTTTGATCATGCGATCACCGTGTAATGTGATACTAATAAAGTCAAAAGGAGATCGTTATTTCTATGCAGTTATCTTGACGCTGAGCTCGTGTCATGTAGATGCATTTTGAAATTTCCCCTGAATTGCAATAAGACTTTTGACCAACAGGCTTTTTGACTTAGGACTAAATGATGAAAGGTTCCAGATTCTCGCCAGTTGACTATTTATCCCACTCCTTTCTCCTATCTTATTCTTGTTCCACAAAACTCCTCTATATAACTGAAAAATTGATATTCTTCTTTTTTTTTTTCCCAATTGATGGCAAGGATAACGAAGTTTTTCACAAGCAATCAAATCCATAGATATCTTGATAACGTGTACTTTCTCCATTAGTTTCATTGCAGCTAAAGTGCTTTGTCCTAGATGCCATTCTGCAGAAGAAAATGGATTGCACGGTTTAAAGCATAGAAACCACCGTCTAGTTTCCAGTAACGCTTTGAAACGAATGATAACGGGTTGGGATTAAGTACATGTCATCTTTCCTTCTAACTGTTGCCCCGAAGGACTCGGTCATGTTGAGATTTCGGCTCTCCATTCTGTCGGGAAGCTTCAAGTTGAAATGATAGAGCAGCATTGCGAGTTGGAACTCTGCATTTGCTATACCAAAATTCATTCCTGGGCATACCCTTCTCCCTGCCCCAAATGGGATGTACTCGAAGTTATTTCCCTTGTAGTCTAGAGGACTCTCTAGGAATCTCTCAGGATCGAAATTCTTGGGATCATTCCAACATTCAGGATCTCTCCCAATGGCCCAAGCATTCACAAGAACTTTGGTTTTCGCCGGTATCTCGAACCGATGGACTGTGCAGCTCTCCTGACACTCTCGTGGAATCAGGGGACCAGCTGGGTGTAGCCTTAGAGTTTCTTTGATGACCGAGTTCAAGAACTTCAATTCAGGTAAGTCCTGTTCTACAACTTTTCCCGTCCTGTTGAAAACCCGTCTGACCTCAGCTTGAGCCTTCTCTAGGATCTTTGGTCTTCTCATCATCTCTGCCATTGCCCAATCAACCACAGAAGCACATGTCTCACTTCCCCCAACAAACATATCCGTCAAAAAGAAAGAGGTACAAGCTTCAACATCGTATTACCATAAGTCCGTTAAGTTGTGCTTTTCATTGTTGCCATATTTTCAAGCTTGAACTTCTGGATTTGCAGTTAAAAGTTAAACCTGTAAACCAAAGAATTTAAGAGCTGCATGGTCAGACTGATATATTGAAGCAACAGAGACTTTACCATGATAACTGCTTTGATGTTGCTCGTGCTCAAGGAAAATCAATTTTCATCGCTCCTCAAATTTCAGAAGAACATCGATCAGATCCACAGTTGCATCACTTTTGCCCGTGTTATTTGCCATAGCCTTCCGGTGCTCATTGATGATAATCTCCAATATTCCATCAATTTCACGATGCATCTTCTTGAGTTTGGACTCCTTTAACGCTAATGACATGAAGCCATGTTAACGAAGGAAACATATCAGCAATATCAAAACCAGCCGCACGTTTAACAATTTCTGCAACCAATAATATGAATTGTTCTTGATTTTTGCATTTCTTGCCAAAAGGAGCCCTCGCAGTGATGGTGTAAGCCAAAGAGAATAGACTCTCGGTCAGATTGACAGGTGACCCTGCATTCGAGGCGATTCTCTCTACCAGATTTGACACCTCTTCTTCTCTAATCCACCAGAATGACTGGACACTTTTCATGTTTAATAGCTCGAGCGTGCAGATCTTTCAGAGCTGTCTCCAATACTTACCGTATGGTGAAAAAACAATATCCATTGAGTTGTATAACAAGATTTCGGTGACAAGAACAGGGGACCTGTATGAGAAGGTTATGTCGTGTGTCTTCATCACTTCTCTAGCAACCTCAGCAGAGGAAACAACGATCACAGATATTTCTCCAAGCTGCAGATGCATCAATGGGCCATATTTCTTGGCCAAATCTCTAAGTGCATGATGTGGTAGAGACCTAAACATGTTGTGTAAATTTCCCATAAGAGGAAGCTTCCATGGCCCAGGAGGAAGGTTTGAGGTCAAACGTCTCGACCTGTATCGTTTTGGTATTGTCAAGATTGCAAGGATAAAGAGGAAAAAGGTAGAAAGGAGAGGATAGCAGGGCTGAAGATCCATAGCTGAGAGGATGGGGATAATTTTGCTTCGTTACATGCTTCTTGTTATTAGAAAAGTTATATTTTCGAAGCTTTTTCTGGGGACAATTTCGCTCGCATGATTTCGATCTTTGCACTTCTCGACAAAAAGATATTATTCAATGTCTCTATGTGGACCATTACAACATGCGGTTGTGGTCTCATTCCTTGAATTTTCTCCCATGATTAATAAATATGTCACGTTTTGTGGTGCGCATTACTTTGCTTGATATTTAGAAGTTAAACGAGTCACAAAATTCGAAGAACTTATTGAAACGTTAGAGATGCTTTGTGCTGTTATCAGTGTGCTTGTTTGACATGACCAATTGGGATGAAGTGGATGGATTAGATAAATAAATCATGAATACCACAACATAATTTTATCGCTACGCTCGCTTAATGTTTAATAGTGAGGTCTAAGAGTGGACTCGGACAAAATAAAATTGTTTCTAAAGGAGCACGGGAAGTCCCACCGGTGAGATCGAACCCAAAACCTCAGGTTATAGGACGAGGGTGGTACCGACTATACCGAGCTCGTCTTTAGCCAGTTCCTATCTTTTGCTTTTAATAAGCAATAAGTTTTACAAGATGATAAGCAGATCCAGCAGAGCTTTCTGCAGCTCTCTGGAGGTGCTCGAGTGATCTCAAATTTGTAGTTATCAACGTCAACCATAAGGAGAAATTTTACCAGGAAACTTTGTCTTCAGTTGCAGAGAGACCTGTTGAATGCACATATGAAGTTGCTTCACTGACTTTTGGATAGATTTTACTGCTCTTAATAGTCAAATTAGTGAACTAGGTACAGATCCTCTTTATTCCTAACAGGCGCCAAACAACTCTGTCGAGGTAGCTTCCCGTAGAAATGGTAGAGCTGCATAGCAAGTTGAAACTCCATACTGGCAAGAACGAAAGCCATGCCTCCTCCAAGCAGCAAAAGGAATATATGTGTGTGTATGTATGTATGTATGAATGAATGAATGAATGAAGATAGTGACTTAGTTCCCTTAGAGTCTGCGAAGTTGTCTAGAAATCCATCAGGGTCGAATTCTAAAGCCAAAGCCCGCATCCAGGATCTCTTGTGACAGCAAATGCCTTGACAACCATTTTGGTTTTCACAGACATCGCAATCCCATTAATCCACACATCCTTCTCTAGACTCTGTTACTAGTACTTTGTAATACTAAATTAGATTCGTCCCATATTACATTTTGTAAGCGTTCAAATGAAGGAAAAACTCAGTGATCGATTCATCTGTTTTCCAACAATATACGTTGTTGAACTGCTCCAAGCGAGGAGCTAGTTAGTCATAATTAAACAGTGCAACACAGCTCCCAGACAAAAGATTCTGTGAGACAACTTTAACTGTTTACTAAGCTTCATTAATTAATACTCCACTCAATGGGAGGTTCTATGTCTGTAAATCCTGTGGAATATGATTCTATAAGGATTTTTCGGAGTTTTTTTGATAGTGACAAACTTCATATCCCTGAGCATGAGGGAGAAAAAGTAAATAGGAAAGGAGAGGTGGGAGGGACAGAGCTCCAAAGGTGCAATGCATCAGTCGTTTAGTTTGATATCAGCCATGCCAGACAGATGTTATGCTTAAAAATGCCATTTTTACTGTGGTCCGGTAGGGTAATTCTTGAAATTTAAACAGTGAAATCTGGCTCTATGTGGGGTACGCTGAAGTTGAAAAATTCACATAATCCATCGAATCCTTTTACTGCAGTGAATGCCTTCCAAGTACATTTAGGACAATCACGAGAAGCCCACTCTTGGTAGATCCCATCGTGCGGGAAACTAAAACAAGTGAATTAGACTGATTGAAGCATTGAAAGTAGTGTCTAATTGATTGACAGGTGCTGAATCGATAGAAGAGAAGAACAGAGGTAGTAGGATTAGGAAGGGTAGAAGAAGAAGAAGAAGAAGATAAAAGAAGAGAAGAGATCAAGAAGACTTCAATTTCATTATTTCTCACGGTTTAATAGCAGGGGAAGGGAAGTCGTTATTTTTAACCGCCTATTAACTGACTCCATGACTCGAGTTTAGAACTTCCACCCTTTATTTCATACTATTTACAAAAGGTCCCCTGCTACGTTTAGTTGCATGACAATGCTACCCAGTCTTCAACTTGTTGCAGATTGGTCCTCTGCCTGTAGCACTAATTCTTGGGAGTTTCCTCAAACGGATGATAAGGGGTGGGGATTAAGTACAAATCGTCTTTTCTTCTAACTGACAGCCCAAATGACTCGGTCATGTTGAGATCTCCACTCTCCATTCCGTTCGGGAGCTTCCAGTCAAAATGGTAGAGAAGCTTAGCAAGCTGGAACTCCACATTCACGAGACCGAAGGACATCCCCGGGCACATCCGCCTCCCCCCACCAAACGGGATGAAGTGGAAGCTATCTCCCTTATAGTCAATGGGACTCTCTAGGAACCTCTCAGGATTAAAATCTTCGGGCTCGGTCCAGAACTTGGGGTCTCTCCCTATCGCCCACAAATTCACAATCACTTTGGTTTTCGCGGGAATGTCTAACCCATGGATGGTGCAACTTTCCCTGCACTCTCGGGGAGTCAGGGGACTGGTAGGGTGGAGCCTCAGGGTCTCTTTGATGACCGAGTTCAAGAACTTGAGTTCGGATAAGTCTTGTTCTACAACTTTTCCTTGTCTGTTGAAAGCCTGTCTGACCTCGGCTTGAGCTTTCTCCAGGATCTTCGGTTTTTTCATCATCTCTACCATTGCCCAGTCAACCACTGTTGTAGATGACTCACTCCCGCCGACAAACATATCCTTCCAGAAATACCATCAAGTCCTTTAAGTTTTGCGAATTGTCACAACAAAGTAATAAATTCATATAATAGAATTATGATGTGCCTTCGTAACTTTTTCAAGTTTGGTCTTTTGGATTTGTAGTTAAACTGGCTGATGCATGGAAGCAACAAAGATACTTACGAAGATAACTGCTTTGATGCTGCTTGTGCTAAAGGAAAATCCATTTTCCTTGCTCTCCTCAAGATTCAGAAGAACATCGATCAGATCCATAGTTGCATCACTTTCACCCGTCTTATTTGCCCTAGCTTCCCGGTGCTCATTGATGATAATCTCCAGTATCCCATCGATTTCACGGTGCATCTCCTTGAGCTTGGGCTTGAATCCGCTGATGACATGAAGCCATGCTAACGACGGGAAAATAGCAGCGATATCAAAACCTGCTGCAATTTTCAGGGTTTCTGCAGCCAACAATATGAATCGTTCCTGGCTTCCGCATTTTCTGCCAAAAGCAGCCTTTGCAGTGGTGGTGTAAGCCAGGGAGAGTAGGTTCTTAGTCAGATTGAAAGGTGACCCTGCATTCGAGGCGATCCTCTCCACCAGATTCGACACTTCTTCTTCTCTGATCCACTGGAATGACCAGACCCGTTTCATGCTTAACAGCTCGAGCGTGCAGATCCTTCGGAGCTGTCTCCAGTACTCGCCATATGGTGAAAAAACAATATCCACGGAGTCGTACAACAACATTTTGGTGACGAGAGTGGTGGGCCTATACGTGAAGGCAGTGTCGTGCGTCGTCATCATCTCTCGTGCAACGTCAGCAGAAGAAACGACGACCGTCGAAACTTCTCCGAGCTGCAGATGCATCAACGGGCCATATATCTTGGCCAGATCTCTGAGTGCATGGTGCGGTAGGGACCCGAACAAGACGTTGTGCAAATTTCCTATAATAGGAAGCTTCCATGGCCCAGGAGGAAGGTTTGAAGCTGTGCTCGTTTTGGATCGTTTTCGTATGATCAATATCGCAAGGATGAGGAGGAAGAGGGTGGTCAGGAGAGGATAGCTGGGCTGAGGATCCATGACTGAGATGAGCGGGATGAATTTGCTTTGCTATGGCCTGAAAGGTGCAACATAAGCTACTGTCTATTTATAGGCTTATTCATGTTAGAAATTTATTGAATTGTCACCTCCTTGAATTTTCTTCCGTGACCAGAATGAAAGTCATTGATCAATCCGTCGTGTTTTTCTGTGCTCGATCGCATCACCTGAATTGGAATTTGATGGAGAAGATCTAGTCATATGCAGGGAAACAAAAAAAAAATACCAGTCATACCAGCAAGTGTACTAGCAGTAACCATTCGAGGAAGACAACCCCCCATTATAGCAAATTTAACTCGGCAGTGTACCATGTCTTCCCAGAAATTCTCCGGGTCTCACCTCACCATGTAATATGAAAAGACATCAATTAAATCGTGATAAACTAGTAAATTTACATTAATCATTAAAGCAATTTAATAAATATTTTTCTCCTCATATTAGTGTGAGTTAGAATCATATAAAATTTTCTTATGTCTTAAGGTACTTTTCTTTTCCATTTCATGACAGTGGAGACGTAATAAGCATACGTGTCATGTACAATCAAAAGGACACGTCGCCACCCTTTGTGAAGAGGATAAGATCCTCCCATGGATCATGGAAAGATTCTCCCTCACGTGCTTTGTCTATACTGTTGTTATTTTGAATCTTTATTTTACTCAAATTACGCGGCTTCCAGAAGAATTTCTCGGCATAAATTTAGTTTCCTGAACAAAATAAATTTAATATAATATTATCACTCTCGATTTAAAACTAAAAGATCGAAGAGATTTGATCCTCATTAATTGTTCCTTCATTTTTTTTTCTTTCTTCCATTTCATCCTTGACACAAGAATCACAAAGATTATGGCAAGAATATTCATGACATTATTTGGTGTAGTCCGATACTGGTAATGTTAAGATTGTCATTTCTATGCAGTTTTCTTGAGAATGAGCTCATTGTACATTGACTGCGACACTAAGATGTAAATTCCCATTGACTTGTTCTTTATCCTCCTTTTTCCTTTTGAAAAATCTAGTGACTCCAACTCTCATGGTTTGACTAGAACTATGCAATATTTTTTCACTCATAAACTACTCAAATCTTAAATCTTATTTAAGGATGAGATGCGAGAATCAACGCGACTAATCTCAACTGGTTATAAATCGTTTTAAACTCAGAATCTACGCAAATTAGATTGAAGTTACCATGGATGGATGAGTTTTGTTGGAGTTGGTAACAATTGAGATTCACACAGCATGTATTTCCTACACACATCAGGGACACATTCTCTCCCTCTTTGAAGAAAGTATTGATCCCCCGACCAGTCATGAGAAGACTCCCCCGCACGTGCTTTGCCTGTACTGTTAATTATTCTAGAATTTTTCACTCAATTTACTGGCTGCCAAAAGATTGGACACATTTCGTGGTTAACAGCTCGATCGAGTGTGCAAATCTTCCGAAGTTGTCTCCAGTACTCACCATATTGCGAATAACTTCTCCAAGCCAGAAAAACATCTCCTCGTCTTCCACGTTTAAATCCGTAAATATAAATAGTACAACTCGCAGACATTATCACGACCTAAAAATTCGACAGCATTTCCTCTAAACTCATATGTTGCATGTCAGAAATGAAACCTGCTTGGCTGCTATGTGCATTCAGAAAGAAAATTTCTGAAATTCACAAAAAATATAAACTATTGAATAAGTCGAAACATAATATACAGAGCTATATAGATATCAATAATAACTTCTATCAAAATCTTTAATCGATTTTCCACTATTAAAAAACTATCTCTGCTCGTCATGTCGGCTCAGTGAACCTCAAACTTATCTATAAAATAATATGCAAAAGGTGTGTGTCGTAACTCGGTGAATATTCAATTCTAAAATAAAATGAATTACATAAATAAACAATTAATTACAGATCAATCACTATCAGCCATTCAATTAAATTTATATCACTTATTACTATTGCTTGCAAATCCAATTCACACTTATACGTATATTATCTTAGCCTTTAC
The DNA here is from genome assembly GCA_037672795.1 of Lagerstroemia speciosa. Taxonomy (NCBI): domain Eukaryota; kingdom Viridiplantae; phylum Streptophyta; class Magnoliopsida; order Myrtales; family Lythraceae; genus Lagerstroemia; species Lagerstroemia speciosa. The sequence goes on from CM075310.1 coordinate 8,405,900, forward strand.
CCGTCATCATAGCTCAACCTCAATCTCAACAATCCAGTCCTAACCACGTACGGATTCATACAGACAACACCACTTACAACAAGTGTCTCATCCATATTAAGAACTCAAACAAGTCGATTTCAACCACACATAAATCACATCAATCAAAACAAATATAATTTTTATATCAAGGAACTCAACAAGTCGATGCACCAGAATTGACAAATAATTAGTATAGTCATTGGTCACATTTCACCTGTTACCAGGTTATGGCGGGATCGATACTCCTCTTTTCGACAATACCACTGCCTCGTGCTTTAATCAATATCAATATTCCTTCCAATTTCCTGGTGCCCTTCATCTACACAATTCACTCCACAGGGGCCGCCTATTACCCTCTGATGGGAAGAGCAATTTTAATTATCTTATTCTTATACTTCGCAGGTGGCCAGTGATAAATTACCTCACTGAAAATAAACTTAAATTAAATATCTCTTTCTTTCCACTTTTCTTTATTTTTCCTTTTCTTTTTCTAGCTCATTTCTACTCCACCGACTTAGAGGTCACCATGACTACACTCAATCAATACACACCAATGAAATACAATCAATAATACAATAATCACAATAACACATATCTAAAATCAACACACAATACGATAGAGTCAATCAATCCCAATAGATCATATATTCAATTACTAACACTAAATATAATACAATCAATATCATATGATACCTTCAGCAAAAAAAAAAAAAAATCATACGATATGATTGATATAACCATGTACATATACGCACACATCCATAATCTAGCCCATGGTGCCAACGATCAATCAATCATACTTAAGTAATATATCAATCATTTACCATACCACAAATATAATGTTTTTATCCTATATATATCTATATCATTTTACGATAAAAAAAGAATACTCACCACCCCTTTCGAGCAAATTATTCACAGAGCTGGGTCACCAAGATGTCTAAGTTCGATCTCCTCGGTTCCTATCATATTATTAAAATAAAATTCCAAATATATCATACGTGTTTATATTAAAAAAGGATTCCAAAAATTATTTTAGAATATTATTTACTCTAGTTTTATCAATCCTATGACTTTCAACTATCAAGTTAAACTTGTAAAAACATGTTTTTCTATTTAAATCTTATTAAACTATATGTATAATATTAAATAATATAATTTATTTGATTTGAATTAGGACTAAATTACCTCCGATTTTCCTCCCCCATCGTCCTATCTCGCTCTCCGCTCTGTTTGAAAGAATTTGTCTGCCGAAGAAAATGAAAAAAAATAATCTGTGGCCAACGTATAAGTATAACACGTGTGGCGTATTTGTCAATCAGGCTTAAAAAATGTCATTGGGCTTTTTATTGGGCTTGGCCCATGGGCTTACAGACATAAGTCCATTAGTCAATCCATACCTTGGGCTCATTGATCGTGCTGTCTATGAGTACATCGAGATTAAGTTATCCATGAATCTTCTCGAGTTTAAGCTTCATTCGTTCCACTGATGAAATTGAAACCATGTGTGTAAGGGGATGAACCCGCAACATCAAGACCAGCTGCCAGTTTTGCAGCTTCTGTAAGAACTGAAATGAACATCTGGTGTCCTCCATGGATACATAATTTTTTTAGTTTGTTCAATTTGAAAAAAGAAAGAAAAAAACTAGCTAACCTTTCGAATCCTTTTATTGCGGTGAATGATTTCCAAGTACATGTATGACAATCATGAGAAAGCCCAATCTGGCTAGATCCCATCATGCAGGAAAGACATGTGAATTAGACAAAGTGAAGCATTAAAAGAAACCACAGCCTGATCTCTGGGAGTGCTCTCAAATGGATGATAAGGGGTCGGGATTAAGTAGAAATTGTCTTTCCTTCTAACTGATAGCCCAAATGAGTCGGTCATGTTGAGATCTTCACTCTTCATTCCATTCGGGAGCTTCCAGTCTAAATGATAGAGAAACTTAGCAAGTTGGAACTCCACAATCACAAGACCAAAGGCCATCCCTGGGCAGATCCCCTATCACGACCTGAAAATTTAGCAGAATTTTTCATTATTTTTGTAATATTGCAAATCAGACAACAACTTGCCAATATATCAATAATATCCTTTCAACACCACATTCACATATCGCAACTCCTTATTTTTCCAACCATAAACAATCTCTATCAAAAGTTCATGTCGTAACATATTTGGATGTGAATAATTGACTATGTAGCTTGACTCTGTTGTGTGATTCTAGATGTGTGTATTATACTGATTGTATAGAATACATGTGAATTGATTGAATATAGTTATAGTGACTGCTAAGTCGGTAAAATAGAAATGAGCCAAAAAAAGAAAAGATAAGATAAAGAAAAGTGGAAAGAGAGAGATTTAATTTACCGTTGATGTTCAGTGATGCTCTGTGTCTGGAAATCATGTGGACATGATCTGGAAGATGCTCAGATCCTCTCAGGCAGTGCAAAGATTAAGACTTCAATTTCATTATATGCTCTGTTTCTCCAGATTTAATGAGCAGGGGAAGGGAAGTCGTTATTTCTATCCGCCGACTAACGGACTCCCCGGCTCCAGTTTACAACCTCCACCCTTTATTTCTTATTATTTACAAACAAACCCCCCACTACATCTAGTTGCATGACAATGCTACCCAGTCTTCAGATTGGTCCTCTGCCTGCAGCACTAATTCTCGGAGTGCTTAGTTTGAAACGGATGATAAGGAGTGGGGATTAAGTACAAATCGTCTTTCCTTCTAACTGACAGCCCAAACAACTCGGTCATGTCGAGATCTCCATTCTCCATTCCATTCAGGAGCTTCCAGTCGAAATGATGGAGAAGCTTAGCAAGTTGGGAACTCCACGTTCACAAGGCCCAAAGTTATCCCTGAGCAGATTCGTCTCCCCGCCCCAAACAGGGTGAAGTGGAAGTTGTCTCCCTTGTAATCAACGGGACTCCATAGGAACCTCTCAGGATCAAACTCTTTGGGCTCGGTCCAGTATGTTGTATATATATATTATATATATACACACACACTAATAATAATAAATAATAAATAATAATAAGTAAACAATAGTAATAATGATGACGATGGAGAGAAACGGATGAAAGGCAACGGTAAGTTGCCGAACGGAATTAATTGGTGGCAAAATAGAAAGTGAATTGAAGAGACACGATTGTTCAATCTTGACTGTTTGAATATTTGTGATTATTGATTTGTGATTTTTAAATATCCACATATATGAGTTGTATGTGTAAGAGAAGTTGTGAAATTACATATGCACACATTTAGATTCTCTATTCTATTATGCTATTTTTTTATGAGTTATTTATTTTTCTCGGGTTGTGGTTCTAGTGAGGGAGCTTCATGTTTTGCAGTTATGATTCTTCTCGTGGGCATTGTATTCCGGGGTTGGATATTTCCACTAAAGCCGCACTGCAACATTGCAGGGAAATATCTATCCTCAAGAGAGTTTTCTGAAAATGTCTTGCCTACAATTTTGATTTTGAAGTTTTCGATTCTTTTGAGTTTTATGTTGATATCAACTAATGCTTTGTTATCATTATTCTGATAATTTTTATATACTTTAATTTTAGTATTTGTCTCACATCTCGAAGGATTTTCATACGACACAGTATTCAAGGTCTCTCCCTATGGCCCACAAATTCACAAATATTTTGGTTTTCACAGGTATCTGGAACCAATCGAAGGTGCAACTTTCCCGGCATTCTCGTGGAACCAGGGAAAAACGGGGTGAAACCTCATAGTCTCTTTGGTGACCGAGTTCAAGAACTTCAGTTCGGGTAAGTCTTGTTCTACAACTCTTCCTCGTCTGTTGAAAACCCTTCTGACCTCAGCTTGAGCCTTCTCCAGGATCTTCGGTCTTTTCATCATCTCTGCCATTGCCCAGTCAACCGCTGTTGCAGATGTCTCACTCCCACCAAGAAACATATCCTTCCAAAGAAAAAAAAAGGAAAAAGAGGCACAAGCTTAAACATCGTATGCATTAACATGAGTCCGTTGAGTTTTTAAAATTGTCACAACAAACTAATAAATTCATACAATACAATTATGATTTGCTTCCGTTGTTGCCAACTTACCAAGCTTGGACTTTTGGATTTGCAGTTAAACCTGTTAACTGGCTGATGCATGGAAATGGAAGCAACAACGATAGTTATGAAGATAACTGCTTTGATGTTGCTTGTGCTCAAGGGAAATCCATTTTCATCGTGTTCCTCAAGTTTGAGAAGAACATCTATCAGATCCATAGTTGCATCACTTTTGCCTGTCTTATTTGCCCTAGCCTCCCGGTGCTCGTTGATGATAATCTCCAGTATCCCATCGATTTCACGGTGCATCTTCTTGAACTTCGACTTTATTCCGCTGATGATATGAAGCCATGCTACCGACGGGAAAACAGCAGCAATATCAAAACCAGCTACACGCTCCAGAAATTCTGCAGCCAATAATATGAATCGGTCTTAGACAGATTAACAGGTGACCCTGCATTTGAGACTATCCTCTCTACCAGATTCGACACTTCTTCTCTGATCCACCAGAATGACTGAACACGTTTCGTGCTCAATAGCTTGAGCGTGCAGATCTTTCGGAGCTGGCTCCAGAACTCGCTATATGGTGAAAAGATAATATCCATGGAGCTATAGCCCATGATTTTAGTGACGAGATTGGTGGGCCTAGACACGAAGTTGATGTCGTGCGTCTTCATCACCTCTCGTGCAACCTCAGCGGAAGAAACAACGACCGCAGAAACTTCTCCAAGCTGCAGATGCATCAACGGGCCATATTTATTGGCCAAGTCTTTAAGTGCATGATGTGGTAGAGACCCGACCAAATTGCGCAAATTTCCTATGATAGGAAGCTTCCGTGGCCCAGGAGGAAGGTTCGAGGTTGTGCTTGATTTGGATCGTTTTCATATCATCAATGTTGCAAGGATGAAGAGGAAGAAGGTGGTCAGGAGATGATAGCTGGGCTGGGGACCCATGACTGAGAGGAGGGAGATGAGTTTGCTTTGCTATGATCTGAAAGGTGCAACATATGCTATTGTCTATTTATAGGCCAATCCATGTTAGAAATTTATGATATTGTTACCCCCTTGAATTATCTTCCATGACGAGATAAAAGTCATTGATAAACCTGTCGTGTTTTTTGTGTTCGATCGCATCACCTGATCTGGAATTTGGTGGAGAGGATCTAGTCATATGCAGGGAAGCAAAAGAAATAACAGTCATACTAGTAAGGGCACTAGCAGTAACCATTAGAGAAGAAGACAACCCCGCATGATATCAATTTAACTCAGCAGTGTACCACGTCTTCAAAGTAATCCTCAGTGAGTCACACCTCACCATGTGAGAAAACACCAATCAAACTATGACAAGCGAGCACGTTTGCATTAATTATCTGAGTAACTACCATAATTATTATCAATAAGAGCAATTTAATTGGTGTTTCCCTCTCCACTTCATTGTGAGATAGTATCATCTAAAATTTTTTTATTGCTTCAAGATACTTTTCTTTTCCATTTCATAACAGTGAAGATCTCCTAAGCATGATATGTCCTGTACAGTTCAGAAGTACCCTTTTTGAAGAAAATAAGGTCCTCCCATGAATCTTGGAAAGGTATTCCCACACGTGCTTTGTCAAGTTATGGAGCTCCCAGAAGATTCTCCACAAAAATTTAATCTTCAAAATACAAGAGATTTGATATAATATTATCACCCTCGACTTAGAATTAAAAGATCGGACAAGTTTGATCCTCGTCAGTTACACATTTGTTCTCTTCTTTCTCCCATTTCATTCTTGCCACAAGAACTTCTTATAGCCAAAAAAAAAAAGGGCATTGAATTCTATATTTTCCTAATTATCGACAAGAATCAGAAAGATTAACGCAACAATATTCAAGACACTATTTGGTGTAATGCGATACTGGTAATGTCAAAAGGAGATCGCCATTTCTATGCAATTTTCTTGAGAAACGAGCTCATTCTACATGGAATGCGATACTAAGATGTAAATCCCATTGCCTTATCCTCATCCTCCTCTTCCTTTTGAAAAGTCCAGCAACTGCAACTCTCATTGTTTTGACTCGAACTCTGCAGTACCTTTTTTCTTTCACAGACTGGTCGAATTTAAAATCTCATTTAAGAAAGAAATTTTCCCACACGTGCTTCTACTACACCATTATTATTTTTGAATTTTTCACTCAATTTTCTTGCTACCAAAAGATTGGACACATTTCGTGCTTAATAGCTCGAGTGTGCAAATCTTCCGGAGTTGTATCCAGCACTCACCATATGGCGAATAACTTCTCCATGCCAAAAATGCATCAGTGGGCCATATTTCCATGGCCAAAGCAGAGACCCGACCAAACTGAGTAAATTTTCTATATATAAGAGAAAGCTAAGCTTCCATTGCCCCGGAGGAAGGTTCAAGGTCATCAAATGGCTCGATTTGGATTGTTTTGGTACTGCCAATACTGCAAGGATAAAAAGGAAGAAGGCAGTCAGGAGAGGATTGAAATGTCAAACATACTACTGTCTAGTTGTAGGCTTATTCTTGTTAGAGATATATGTTAAACAAATGAAATTATTATCTCCTTGTGTTGTATGTCTTTATAATAAGAAAATATAGATCCCAATTGAATTAGATCTTTATAAAATTTCCCTAACCGCTGGTTCTTATAGCCAATCTTCGGGATCTATACATGGCCCAGTGTTAGGATCTTGATTACACAGACAATAAAAATGGAGCGGAACAAAAGAAACGGCACACACGATATACGTAATTTGGGACAACGGTAAAGCATCATACGTACTAGCATGGTTAGAAGGAGGCTCAATGGTGTCTTCTTTATTATCGAGCAACAACCAGGAGAGTACAAGATAGAGAGGCACACAACGCAATCCTCAAGGCACACGGTTTAACATGTAAGAGAAATCCCAAGACCTCTCAAGAAGAGAACACGTCTCACACAAGTCCCTCAACACTCATTAGATGCACCTTATCAAAGCTGTCATTTCAGAGAGAGTTTTCAGTGGAGCGGTCATATTACACAAGCAATGTTGACGTAATATATCCGTCCAATTGGAATTCCCCATTTATATATTTGTCCAATTATGGTTCATCATTTACTAGGCTTTTTAACTTTTATTACCATTTATATAAAATTTTCAATTAGGGTTCACCATTTATTTAATGTTTTTATATTTTTTTAAAGATTTTTTATGATTTAATAATCATAAATATATAATTATTTATTACATATCAAGTCTCGATTGGACAAATATACCACGTCAGTATTGCCTGTGTGGTATGACTAACTAAAGATTTTCTCATCATCTCAACCCTAATTTATAGATTCGACAAAATCTATCTTGAAATATCATTATTTTATCTCTATCTATAACATTCTAAAATACAATAATATGTCAGGATAACATCTTTCCAAAGATAGATAATCAAATCTGGAAAAGTAAAGAAACAAAATCAGATTAACCACCTTTGAATTTTTCAAGAGACAATCAACACACGGTGGTAGTCCATCATAGTTCATTTCATCTCCTTGAATGTAAACAACAGCTCAGCTCGTTGGCAGACACGGAGATCATGTGCACCCTTATCTGGTAATACATTCAAACGACCGAGAGATTCTTTCAGTTGTAAATTAATACTTGATAATATTGTGCACAGTTCGTGTCTATGTGGTTTGAAAATTGAATGAAAAGAATACATTCATAAGAAAGAAAGGGTCTTTTACTGCTTGATGGTTTGTGTTTAGGGTTTTAGGATAGTTTGAAATATGATAAAAATAGATGGAGGTTTGTAGGATGATATTTGGGAGGTGTTTAGAAGGAGTAGGAATTAGAATATTAATGGGATGAATTTGAGAAGAGGAGATTCTTGAGAGGAGAATGGGAATTGTATTTCTTGGAGGTTACCGTATACAATTGGTACATCACATATTTATACTAATTCATGAAAATTTCTAGAAACCTTCCATCTACAATATCCAAATGTTCTAGAATTTGAAATTTCTAGAAAATTCATGCATTTTATCTAACACTCACAATGTTCTAGAGAACCAATGTTCCAGAGAATTAAAACATCTAGAAGAATTGTGCACCACAATAATTTAATACTACTATATTTAAATGGTTTATTCCGGCGAATGTTTCCCAAGTACATTTAGGGCAACCATCAGAAACCCACTCTGGATAGATCTGATTCTGCAGGAAAAAAAAGTGAATAATCAGACAGATTAAAGCATTGAAACCAAAATCTACATTTCGGAAGTGCTTTGCCAAGGACAATAACGGATCGGGATTAAGTACAAAACATCTTTCTTTCTAATAGTTCCTCAAAGGACTCGGTCATGTTGAGATCCCGATTATTCATTTCGTCAGTGAGCTTCCAGTAGAAATGATAGAGCAGCATTGCTAATTGGAGCTCCACATTCAGAAGACCCAAAGTAATCCCTGGGCAAATCCGCCTCCCTGCCCCCAAATGGGGTGAAGTGGAAGTTATCTCCCTTGCAGTCAATGGGACTCTCTAGGAACCTCTCGGGATCAAAATCTTCGGGCTCGGTCTAGAACTCGAGATCTCTCCCTGTGGAAGTTATTTCCCTTGACATAAGCTGTGCCAGATAGATGTCATGCTTAAAAATGCCATGTTTACTCTGGCCCATTTGGGTAATTCTTGAACTTTAAACACTCGAATTCTAGCTATATGAGGGGTATGCTGAAGTTGAAATGTCAACATAATCTATCGAATCCTTTTACTGCAGTGAATGCCTTCCAAGTACATTTGGGACAAATAAACAGAAGCCCACTCTGGGTAGATCCCATTGTGCAGGAAACTAAAACAACTGAATTAGACGTATTGAAGCATTGAATGCATTGTATAATTAATTGACAGGTGCTGAAACGATAGAGAGGAAGAACAGAGGTAGGAAGAAGAAGAAGAAGAAAGTCCCATAAGCAAAGCATGCCCATACAAGCTCTATTTCTCGGTTTAATAACTGGGGAAGGGAAGTCATTATTTGTTCTTTCCTGGCCTAACAGACTCCCTCACTCGAGTTTACAAACTCTACCCTTTATTCATAATATCTATAAGAAAAAAAAAACCCCCACTACATTCAGTTTCATGCAATGCTACCCAGTCTTCAAGTTGTCGCAGATTGGTCCTCTGCCTGTAACACTAATTCTCAGGAGTGCTCTGAAACGGATGATAAGGGGTGGGGATTAAGTACAAATCATCTTTTCTTCTAACCGACAACCCAAATGACTCGGTCATGTTGAGATCTGTGTTTTTCATTCCATCTGGGAGCTTCCAGTCGAAATGATAAAGAAGCTTAGCAAGTTCAAGCCCTACATTCGTGATGCCAAAAGTAATCCCTGGGCAAATCCGTCTCCCTGCCCCAAATGGGATGTATTGGAAGTTGTCTCCCTTGTAGTCAATTGGACTTTCTTGGAATCTCTCAGGATCAAAGTTTTCGGGATCAGTCCAATGCTCTGGATCTCTCCCTATGGACCATACATTCAAGAACATTTTGGTTTTCACAGGTATCTGGAACCTATCGATGGTGCAACTTTCCCGACACTCTCGCGGAATCAGGGGAAGGACAGGGTGGAACCTCATAGTCTCCTTGATGACCGAGTTCAAGAACTTCAGTTCGGGTAAGTCTTGTTCTACAACTCTTCCCCGTCTGTTGAAAACCCTTCTGACCTCAGCTTGAGCCTTCTCCAGGATCTTCGGTCTTTTCATCATCTCTGCCATTGCCCAGTCAACCACCGTTGCAGATGTCTCACTCCCGCCAATAAACGTATCCTTCCAAAACAAAACAAAGAGGTAAAAACATAAACATCATATATATTACCATTAAGCCCGCTAAGTTTTGCAAATTGTCACAACAAAGTTGTAACGACCCGAAATTCAAGTCAAATAATTGATACAAAAAAATTCTAATAAATACAAATGATTCAACTACAAATATTAATGATTTGAAGTACAAGTATATACAAATCATGTAAAATTCAAAGTAAAAATCAAAACCTAAGATTTCTCAAAACCCCCACTACTTCCCAAATATCTTGTAAAATAACTAAAAAGGAATAATGGGATGAGCTTAAAACCCAGTGACTAAACACATCATAAATTAGCCGAATCTTGCACGGGTTTCATATATATCTATATCCAATAAAATAACATGGAATCATGCACAGGCTCCACACCGGCAGCCTCTCTGCCCCAGGTAGCTCTTTCCCCTGCTCAACTCACAACTGGCTCGGGACACCGCAAGACTCACCGCTTTCCATCTATCTGATCTTTCTCAATCTCATTCCATAGTACTAAAAATACATGCATGATCTATAATACTGACATGATCATGATAATGTAGTTCTAAAACATGTAATATAAACGATAAAAGAACTAATTTAGAGATAGGTTTTGCTCACCTTATTTAACTCAAAATCAAAAGCAGATAATCAAGTCTATTTTTTTCCCCCTCATCATTGCTCTCGGTGCCCTCTCTCAATTATGTTCTTTCTTTCCTCACTTTTGTTCTCAGACTTGCCCAATGAAATGGGAAATGACCTTTTTATAAACAGTTCATAACGGTAAGACAAAGGGATAAACTGAAGGAGAGCTTGACACATGGCATACACACATATATATTTGAAAGGGGAGTACATATGCATTTAATATATATTGATAAACATTATCCATAAATAAAATAAGATAGTTATAAGTAAATAAATAGTTTTTTTATCTTTACATTTTTTTTTTGATATCACAAAAGTAATAAATTCATATAATACAATTATGATGTGCTTTCGTAACTTCTCAAGTTTGGACTTTTGGATTGTAATTAAGCCTGTTAACTGAAAAATTTAAGAGCTGTATAGTCGGGCTGATACATGGAAGCAACAAAGATACTTACGAAGATAACTCCTTTGATGTTGCCTGTGCTCAGGGAAAATCCATTTTGACTGCTCTCCTCAAGTTTGAGAAGAACATCGATCAGATCCATGGTTGCATCACTTTCGCCCGTCTTATTTGCCCTAGCCTCCCGGTGCTCGTTGATGATAGTCTCCAGTATCTCATCGATTTCACGGTGTATCTTCTCGAGTTTGGGCTTCAATCCGCTGATGACATGAAGCCATGCTAACGACGGGAAAATACTAGCGATATCAAAACCACCTGCATGTTTCAAGGTTTCTGCAGCCAATAATATGAATCGTTCTTGGCTTCTGCATTTCCCGCCAAAAGCAGCCCTTGCAGTGATGGTGTAAGCCATGGAGAGCAGGTTCTTAGTCAGATTTACAGGTGAACCTGCATTCGAGGCGATCCTCTCTACCATATTTGACACCACTTCTTCTCTGATCCACCAGAATGACTGGACACGTTTCATGCTCAATAGCTCGAGCGTGCAGATCTTTCGGATCTGTCTCCAGTACTCGCCATATGGTGAAGAAGAAATATTCATGGAGTCGTACATCATGATTTTGGAGACCAGATTTGTGGGCCTAGATGTGAAGTTGACGTCGTGCATCTTCATCACCTCTCTAGCAACATCAGCGGAAGAAACAACGATCGCTGAAACTTCCCCAAGCTGCAGATGCATCAGCGGGCCGTATTTATTGGCCAAGTCTCCGACTGCATGATGTGGTAGAGAACCGACCAAATTGTGCAAATTTCCAATAATAGGAAGCTTCCATGGCCCAGGAGGAAGGTTCGAGGTTGTGCACGATTTGGATCGTTTTTTTATTATCAATATTGCAAGGATGAAGAGGAAGAAGGTGGTCAGGAGAGGGTAGCTGGGCTGAGGATCCATAACTGGGAGGAGGAAGATGATTTTGCTTTGCTATGACGTTCTGAAAGGTGCAACATATGCTATTGTCTATTTATAGGCTTATTCATGTTAGAAATTTATTGTATTGTCACCTCCTTGAATTTTCTTCCGTGACCAGAATAAAAGTCATTGATCAACCCGTCGTGTTTTTCTGTGTTTTTCTGTGCTCCATCGCATGGCCTGAATTGGAATTTGATGGAGAAGATCTAGTCATGTGCAGGGAAACAAAAGAAATACCAGTCATACTAGCAAGGGTACTAGCAGTAACCATTCGAAGACAACCCCGCATGATATCAAATTTAACTCAGCAGTGTACCATGTCTTCAAAGAAATTCCTAGTGAGTCCCACTTTACCATATTATGTGATAAAATACCAATTAAATCTTGACAAGCAAGTAAATTTTTAATAATTATCATATCAGTTACTATAATTATTATCAATCGCGATAATTTAATTGGTATTCCCCCGGATACATTATTATAAGATAGGATCATTTAAAATTTTCGCATGTCTTCAAGATGCTCTTGTTGGAGGCCTCTATTAAACCTTGTCGCTACCAAACCTTAGATCTGACACAGTCACGGCGCCGCGGCACACAAATCACGTCGCGCCGCGGCGCCGTGACTGTACCTGATCAAAGGGACGGTACCGGCAATGTTTTTTAAAATTTTCCTTGTTTTCCATCCCATAACAGTGAAGATGTACTAAGCATATGTGTCACGTACAAATCAAAAGGACACATTGTCACCCTTCTTGAAGAAAATAAGATCCTCCCATCATTTTCCCACACGTGCTTTCTTTGTACTGTCGCTATTTTGAATTTTCATTTTACTCAATTTATAGGGCTTCCAGAAGAATTTCTCCACAAAAATTTAATTTTTTAAGTACAAGAAATCTGATATAATGTTATCACTCTCAATTTAGAATTAAAAGATCGGAATGGTTTGATCCTCATCAGTTGCCACTTTATTCTCTTCCTTTCTCCCGTGTCATTCTTGACACAAGAACTCCTTATAACCAAAAAAAAATTCTATAATTTCCTAATTAACGACAAGAATCACAAAGATTATGGCAAGAATATTCATGACATTATTTGGTATAATGCGATACTGGTAATGTCAAGATGAGGTTGTTATTTCTATGTGCTTTTCTTGAGAATACGCTCATGGTACATTGAATGCGATACTAAGGTGCAAATCCCATGGTCTTCCTCTTCATCCCCCTCTTCATTTTGAAAAGTCCAGCAACTCCAACTCCCTCGGTCTGACTAGAATTATTTTCATTCATAGACTACTCAAACAATCCCGGTTGGTTATGAATAATTTTCAACTCGGAATTTGCTCGCATTAGGTTGAAATTAACATGGATGGATGAGTTTTGTTGGACTTGGTAACAATGGAGATTTGCTCAGCATGTATGTCATATACACACCAAGGACACATTGTCTCCCTCCTCGGTGAATATATTGATCCACCGATCAATCATAAGAAGATTTTACCACACGTGCTTCGACTGCATTGCTATTATTTTTGAATTTTCACTCAATTTTCTGGCTGCCAAAAGAATTCATCTAAAAAATTATTATTATTATAAATAAAATGGTTCAGTTGATGCGATGACATTATTCTCAACTTAAAATTAAAAGATTAAAGGAATGGTTCTCATCAGTTGTCCATTTATTCCTCTTTTTTTTTGTCCCTCTCCGATCACGTTCTTGACCCGTGGGTTGATGATATTTTCTTGACCAATTTCCTATCACACGGTGCGAAGAGACCCGACCATGTGGATATGGTGCATGCGCTCTATGAAGGGTGGCTTCCACAGCCTTGGGACTAAGGTTCCCGTTCAAGCGCTACGGTTTGGACATTCGTCCTATCTTCGAACTCGAAAGATAAGGACGACGAGGAGAAGGGAAAGTGAATAGGAAAAGAGAGGCAGGACTGGAGCTCCATGGAAGTTCGATTTGATTCCTTTCTTCCTTTCCTAAGAGTAGGTACAAAGGCAATTCGAGTAGACTTGCACATAGGCTAGGTGTAAAGGACCTTTTGTGTGACATCCAAAAATTTTTACAGAGATTTTTTTAAAAAAATAATATTTAATTACTTATAATTATCTCACTTTATTGGATAATGCATGGTAATGGATAAATGCATGTGCACTCCTCCTCCTGCCAAAGAGATATATATGTGTGTGCGCGCGCGTGTGAGAGAGAGAGACATGTGTCAAGCTCTCCTTTTGCTTATCCATTTGTTTGACTTTTGTGAAGTGTTTAAAACGTTGTGTCCGTTCCATTTCATTCGGTTGAGTCTCATAATAAGGAAAGGAATGAGAGAAATTGTTAGAGAGCAGCGAGAGCAATGTTCAGAGAAAGAAAATTTTATTTAATCATCTATTTTTTATTTTTAACTGAATAAGGTGAGTAATATATCTCTAAATTAATTCTTGTATCGTATATATTATATGTTTTAGAACTGCATTATCATAGTCATGTCAATGTTACGGATCATGCATGTATTTTTAGTACTATGGAATACGATTGAGAATGATGAGATTGATGGAGAGCGGTGAGTCCTGTGGTGTCTCGAGCAAGTTGTGAGCCGAGCAGAGGAAAGGGCTACCTAGGGCAGAGAGCCCGCCAGAGTGGAGCCGTCACTGTGGTTGGGAGCTGGAAGGGGCATATGGGCGATCTGGATTCTAGAAGTCTTAGTGTTATTTTATTGGAGATATATATATATATATATATATGAACTCGTATAAGATCCGGCTAATTTAGAATGTGATTATTCACTGGACTTTAAACTCACCCAATTATTCCTTTCTAATTGTTTTACAGGATGTTTGAGAAGCAGTGGAGGTCTTGAGAAATCATAGGTTTCGATTTTTATATCGAATTTTATATTACTTGTGTATATTTATATTAAATCAATTGTATTTATTTGAAATTTTCCCCGTTTGACCAAATATTTGTAGTTGAATAAATTGTATTCATTGGATAATTTTTTCATGTACCAATTGTTCAACCTGAATTTTCGGGTCGTTACATTTTGTAAAGAAGATCGTTTACATGTGGTTTGAAAAGTGATGAAAAGAATATATCCATGGAAAAAAAGGGGGTCTTTTGATACTATATTGAAATGTTTTGCTGCAGAATGTCATGAATTTTCCATGTAAATCTATATATATATATATATACAATTTTTTTTTTTTGTTGTCTATTTGTTTTTCGTCCCATTTCCATAACAGCTTTCTCCAGCCATCCTCGTGGTGCACGTTTTACTCCTTAAATGTAAACAGTAGCCTTGCAGGCGTAAATCAATTAGTCCATCCACATCTGGTGATGGATTCAAAGAAAAGATTCTATCTCGCAACAATACAGAGATTTAAATTTTATTATAATCCTTTCTACAATGTAAATTAATGTTGTATAATCTTGTCTACTAAGCTTCATTTATTGATACTCCAATCAACTTGAAGGTTCTCTTGTCCGTAAATCGTGTGTACAAGATCTGGAAAATGGCCTCTCAGGTGCTCATTGGTCATGCTGTTTATCAATACATCAAGATCAAGTTGTTCACGCATATTCTCGAGTTTAAGCTTCCTTCATTACACTAATGAAATTGAAACCATGTGGGTAAGGGGACGAACTGGCAATATCAAGACCAGCTGCCAGATTTGCAGCTTCTGTAATAACTGAAATGAACATCTGCTGTCCTCCATGAATACATAATTTTGTTTAGTTTGTTCAAGTTGAAAAAAGGAAATTAGCTAATCTTTTGAATCCTTTTTATTGCGGTGAATCATTTCCAAGTACATTTTGGACAATCATGAGAAAGTCGATCTGGGTAGATCCCGCCGTGCAGGAAAGACATGTGAATTAGGCAGATTGAAACATTGAAAGAAATCACAACCTAATCTGTGGGAGTGCTCTGAAACGGATGATAAGGGGTGGGGATTAAGTATAAATCATCTTTCCTTCTAACTGTCAGCCCAAATGACTCGGTCATGTCAAGATCTCCATTCCTCATTCCGTTCGGGAGCTTCCAGTCGAAATGATAGAGAAGCTTAGCAAGTTGGATCTCCGCATTCGCAAGCCCAAAAGACATCCCCGGGCAGATCCGCCTCCCCGCCCCAAACGGGATGAAGTGGAAGTTATCTCCCTTGTAGCCAATGGGACTCTCTAGGAACCTCTCTGGATCAAAATCTTCGGGATCAATCCAGAACTCGGGATCTCTCCCTATGGCCCACAAATTCACAATCACTTTGGTTTTCACAGGTATTTGGAACTGACTGACAGTGCAACTTTCCCGGCACTCTCGCGGAATCAGTGGAGCAGCAGGGTGAAGCCTCAGGGTTTCTTTGATTACCGAATTCAAGAACTTGAGTTCAGGCAAGTCTTGTTCTGCAACTCTTCCCTGTCTGTTGAAAACCCTTCTGACCTCAGCTTGAGCCTTCTCCAGGATCTTCGGTCTTCTCATCATCTCTACCATTGCCCAGTCAACCGTGAATGCAGTTGTCTCACCCCCAGCAACCAACATATCCTTCAAAGAAGAAAGAGGCTCATCATATTACCATAAGAAGTCCATTAAGTTTGGCAAAAACCGCCGCAACAAAGAAGAAAGAGATTCATATATTACAACGTGCTTTTATTGATTGTTGCCAATTCTTTTGAAGTTTGGACTTCTGGATTTGTGGTTAAACCTGCTAACTGAAGAATTTAATAGTTGTATAGTCAGATTGATACATGGAATGATGATCAAAGACTTACTAAGATAACTGCTTTGGTGCTGCTTCTGCTCAAGGAAAATCCATTTTCATTGCTCTCCTCAAATTTCAGAAGAACGTCCATCAGATCCATAGTTGCATCGCTTTTGCCCGCCTTATTTGTCCTAGCCTCGCGGTGCTCATTGATGATAGTCTCAAGTATTCCATCGATTTCATGGTGCAACTTCTCGAGTTTGGGCTTCATTCCGCTCATGATATGAAGCCATGTTAATGACGGAAAAATATCAGCGACATCAAAACCAGATCCAAGTTTTATAGCTTCTGCAACCAACGATATGAATTGTTCGTGGCTTCTGCATTTCCTGCCAAAAGCAGCCCTTGCAACGATGGTGTAAGCCAGGGAGAGTAGGTTCTTAGTCAGATTGACAGGTGACCCTGCATTGGAGGCAATTATCTGGACAAGGTTTGACGCTTCCTCTTCTCTGATCCACCAGAACGACTGGACACGCTTCGGACTCAATAGCTCAAGCGCGCAGATCTTTCGAAGCTGTCTCCAGTACTCATCGTAAGGCGAAAAAACAATATCCATGGAGCCGTACATCAAGACACTGGACAAGAGAACGGAGGGCCTAGATGCGAAGGTGATGCCGTGCATCTTCATCACCTCTCTAGCAACCTCAGCCGAGGAAACGACAACTGCAGAAACTTCTCCAAGCTGCAGATGCATCAACAGGCCATGTTTTCTGGCCAAAGCTCGGAGAGCATGGTGCGGCAAAGAGCCGACCATATTGTGTATGTTTCCTATAAGAGGAAGCTTCCATGGACCAGGAGGAAGGTTTGAGGTCAGATGGCTCGATTTGGATCCCCTTCGTACTGCCAAGAGTGCAAGGATAAAGAGGAAGAAGGTAATCAGGAGAGGATCCATAATTTGGCTTTGTTGTTATGATTGAAATGTTAAACATGCTACTTATATGTAGGCTTATTCTCGTTAAAGATCCATGTTAAACAAATGAAATTATTATCTCCTCGTGTTGCATGATAAAGTTATCGTGTTGCCCTGGTGTTAGGATTCGGATCACACGAACAACAAAGATAGAGCCGAACAACAGAAATAGCGGCACGCATGATACACGTTGTCCGGGACAGCAATGGAGTGTGTCATCCATGCTTGCACAGTTAGAAGGAGGCTCGATGCTGGCTTCTTTATTGTCGAGCAACAACAGGAGAGTACGAGACAGACAGGCACATGGGCCAACCCCTCAAGACACACAGTGTAACATGGATGAGAAATTCCAAAATTCCTTAAGAGAAGAACACATCTCACACAAGTCTCTCAACACTCATTGGACGCACCTTACATCAAAGCTCTCAAGCTAATTTATAGATTCGATATAATCTATATTAAAACATCCTTATATTATATCTATCTATAATATCCTAAAATACAATATATCAAGTTATGATCTTTCGAATCTAAAAGAATAAAGAATCCTCACCTTGCCTAGCGAGTTGGTTGGGTTATTTATACCAGCATGAGTTGGTTCAAGTGGTAAAACACTTCTTAAGTAAAGGTCTCAGGTTCGTGTCTTTGTAGGTGGAGAAAACTCATGCTGGAGCTTTACCCCTTAAATGGGCCGACTCGGTTCGAATTGAATTAATCAATTGTCCAATGGGTTTCTGAATACCAGTGTTTACACTAAAAAAGAAGAATAAAAAAAAAACAAAATCAGGTTTAACCACCTTTGAATTTTTCAAGACACAAACAACACCTGGTAGTCTGTTACCATATCTGTCTTATGAAGCTCGGGGAATTTGAGTTATCTCGAGATTCTCTTGGAAACATGCAGAGGAGCAGAAGGGTGACGTCTAGAACTATTATAGACTAAGGACTTGCAGGTCATACCATACGCCGTGTTGTTTATATACGATTGAGCTTGGTGAGTATCATCATATATTGAATTAAACTTCTCGAATTCACGCTCATGTAACGTGTGAACATGCATCATCCACCAATCGAGGAGAAAGAAATCAATTTTGCCTTCAAAATTCAATTGCAGAAACACCCCTTGACTATTCACAGTACGTTTGATGAAATTATTGTCTCCTCGTGACGTACATTTCCTCTTTTTATTTTTGTTTTTTTTGCTCAAGGCATATTTCATTTCATCTCCTTGAATGAGAACAACAGCACAGCCGGCAGACAAGAAGATCATGTGCATCAGTGTCCGATTTTACATTCAAACTAGAGATCCTTTCCGTCTGTAAATCAATACTTGATTAATAGGTTAAACAGTCTAGAAAATTGATCCAAAATTTTAAAAAGTAGTTAAAAATTGGAAATATAAGGAATTTTTTATAAAAATGAGAAAGTGTTTTTAAAAGTTCAAAAAATCCTAAAATTTTAGGAAAAAAATAAAAAATTCTCAAAAATTATTATAATTCATAAAAATTTTGTAAAAGATTCCCCGACAAACTGATTTTCATGGCCATTGTAGTACTGAATTATTAATTTTGTCCAGTATCGCATGTTATTAATTTGAGAGAAAGATATTAGGAACCTTATATCTTTATTGATTCTTACAAGTGAGTCCTAAATATTTTAAAATAATAAATCAATTCATATATATGTTGCTCCCGTTGCAACATCAAATCATTTCCGTCACCAACTGTTATTTTAAGCTGACGTGACACCGACACTAGTCAGTTTCAAGTAACGATGGATGACGAAAAGGACTCAACGTCGTAACGCGTGCAACATTTAGGACTTGATTTATTGGTTTGAAATGTTTAGAACTCAACTTACAACAATTGACAAATATATAGAACTTCGGTGTCTTTTCTCTCTTATTAACTTTGTCTAGTATCAAAGCCGCGTGACATGATCAAAAGGTGGAAGGGGAGGTCCTCATCGGAGAGCACTTATCAGTTGTCCACTGATTGACCTTGAGAGGCCATTTTCGTAAGTCCCTTTCTAGCACTACTTCTTGTGTGATGCTCCTTTCACACTGAAGGCTTCCCATGATACTTCAGAAACCATTCAGTGTGCAATGTGGTGATCCCACACCCACCATGACCACTGTCAACGTTCGAGCATCCCCAATCATACGAAAAAGATATCAATATCAGTGGTTGAATAACATAATAGTGGACATATGCAAGCAAGGCATAGCATTGAAATTGATGAGATTTCTTCTATCAGCAGCTGTACATGTTGTCCAGTCCCAGCCTTGAGTGCCTCATTTAATAAAAACTTCTCATTTCGTCCATCGATCTGTTGAGGTCTTTCAAGTACGTATGTTAGCATATGGTGACATCAAAAGGAATCACAGAATAATCAATCCCTGTTGGTTATGAATCGTTTTAAACTCGTGATTTGCGCGCATTAGATTGAAACATGGATGGATGAGTTTTGTTGGAGTTGGCAACTAATATCAGAGGTATGACAAGTTAAAGATATAGAGTCTCAGAAAGGTCTTGACATTCCCAACGGGATGAGCTAGCAATCCTTAGCGTGTCTCCACCGGTTGGTAGTAGGCCTTTCAGCAAGTTCCCTAGTACCTGACAATACAAGAGAAAGCCAAATAAGAGCTGACTATCCGATTTGGCATTCCCATGCTTAAGTCAGTAAGTGCGTGGGTGCCATGTTCTTCCCTTTTTTTTTTTCCCTTCCTTCTCCTATAACATTCCTGACCCATGGGTTCACATTTTCTGGACCAATTTCCTATCACAGGGTGCGAAGAGACCAGACCATACGAATATCGTGCATGAGCTCTATGAAGGGCGGTATTCCATGGACTAGGAAGAGGGTTCCAGTTCAAGTGTGCAGTTTGGACATTTAGCCTATGCGTCTTCAGATCTTGAAAAGGGGAAGTACATTGGAAAAGAGAGGAAGACTGGAGCTTCCATAGGATCAATCAACGGATGAATGGATTCCTTTCTTCCTTTCCTAAGATTGGGTACAGAAGTAATTAGAGTAGACTTGCACATAGGCTAGAGATCTCAAGGAACTTTTGTAGAGAAGACTCATCAAAAAGAAGGGTTCTCTTACTGCTATATTCAAATGCTTTATTCCGGTGAATGTTTCCCAAGTACATTCAGGACAATGATGAGAAACCCACTTTGCATAGATCTGATTCTGCAGGAAAAACAAGACAGATCAAAGCATTGAAACTGCAATCTATTCTTCTGGAGTGCTTTGCAAAGGATAATAAGGGGTTGGGATTAAGTACAGATCATCTTTCCTTCCAACTGTCCCCCCCCCCCCCCCAAAGGACTCGATCATGTCAAGATCTCGATTCTTCATTCCGTTGGGGAGCTTCCAGTCGAAATGGTAGAGCAGCATTGCTGGTTGGAACTCCACATTTGCGATACCAAAAGTCATCCCCGGGCAGATCCGTCTCCCTGCCCCAAACGGGATGTACTGAAAATTATTTCCCTTGTAGACAATAGGACTGTCTAGGAATCTCTCGGGATCAAAAGTTTCGGGCACAGTCCAATACTCCGGATCTCTCCCTATGGCCCAAGCATTCACTATCACTCTGGTTTTCGCATGTATATCGAACCGGTCAATGTTGCATCTTTCCGGGCACTCTCGTGGAATCACAGCACCACCAGGGTAGAGCCTTATGGGGTGTTTGGTTGGATGGAATAAGATGGGGAATAGAATGGCTATTCTATTCCATTCCCCATCATATTTCATTGAACCAAATGAGTTTTTTCTATTTCTGATAGGTGGTTTTTTTATTCCCATCAAATTGCCCAGAATTGGAATGGTCACCGGGAATAGGTATTAAAATGTCAAAAGTATCCTTTCTTATTTTCATTATTTACTGCCCATGCCATTGCGACGAAGACCGCCGGCGTCGAGCCCAGCCTCGCGATGAAGACCGCCGGCGACGACCCCAGCCCCGCGACGAAGACTGCCGGCCACGATGGGGCTCTCACTCTCTCTCTCTCTCTCTCTACTGGTTTGAAAATGGGAGCTCGACTAAGAAGCCGGGGCTTGATGGCGGGGGCTCGACTGCGAGGACGGTGGTCGAACGGCGAGGATAGGGGCTCGACGGCGAGGGCTGGACAGCGGGGGCTTGACTCCGGGTCTCACGGTGAGAGCTCAACTATGTGCAGGAAAGAAGAAGATGATGAACAATGCCTCTATGCACTGTTCACATCTTTAAAAAAATTATAATTATTAAATTTTATTTTTCATCAAAATAAATTAAAATAATATAAATAAAAATTGCATACTTGAGGGGTAATTTTATCTTTTTATATTTAGTTGTCTTGTTCCTTATTACTCTATTTCCTCCAATCAAATAAAACATATTTATCCCTTATTTAACTCTATTCCCCATTTTATTCCCTCTCTCCATCTATTCTATTTCTTTTCTATTCTATTCCCGCTAACCAAACGCATGATTAGAGTTTCTTTAATGACTGCATTCAATTCAGATAAGTCTTGCTCCACAGCCTTTCCCCGTCCGCTAAAAGCCCTTCTAACCTCAGCCTGAGCCTTCTCCAGGATCTTCCGTCTTCTCATCATCTCTGCCATTGCCCAATCAACAGTGATTGCAGATGTCTCACTCCCAGCAACAAACATATCCTCCAAAAAAGAAAGAGGTACAAACTTCAACTCCGTATTACCATAAGTCCGTTAAGTTTAGCAAACTGCCGTAACAAAGTAAAAATAAAAATAAAAAAATTCATATAATCCAATGTCCTTTCCCTGTCGCCTGTTTTCCAAGTTTGGACTTTTGGATTATTAGTTAAACCTGTTAACGGAAGAATTTAAGAGCTGTGTAGCCAAGCTAATAAATGGAAGCAACAAAGACTTAGAAGATAACAGCCCTGATGCTGCTTGTGCTCAAGGAAAATTCATTTTCATCGCGGTCCTCAAATTTCAGAAGAACATCATCAGATCCATGGTTGCATCACTTTCGCTCATTTTATTTGCTCCAGCCTCCCGGTGCTCACTGATGATAGTCTCCGGTATTTCATCGATTTCACGGTGCTTCTTCTCGAGCTAAGGCTTCCTTCCACTGATGACATGAAGCCGTTAAGGACGAAAAATATCAGCAATATCAAAACCAGCTGCAAGTTTAATTATCATGACCCGAAATTTTTGGCAGAATTTCCTCTTATTTTTACAATATTCTATATTGAATAAACATGTTATAAATTTTCATCCATATAACTTCTCATCCAGTATTGTACTCAAAATCACAACACATCTTTTTTATACTATATAAACAATCTAACTAAAAGTTCAAGTCGTAATATTGAATACAGAGCTTCACACTTCTACTATACATACCCTGATAGCTAATTATCAAAATGGCAATTGAGCGACTTGTTCTTCTTCTATTTATCTGAAAAAGAAAATATCGCAGAGGATAAGTTCCGAGTTCAGTTAGTACAAATTTCTGAAGTGGAATAATATTATGATAAAATTATCAAAACACAACAAAGATAACAATTTCCATATTTCTCAATTACTATACATATGCAATGCATACAATCAATGATAATAAATAATAGTTATGGAGTCGCACCCCCTCTACGACAGAGTTACAACGATACTAATACTACCTCTCTCCAACGATATCGTGACCCCGCACCTCGATCAATGTATTCTTCCTCCCATCTCCTAGGGACCTTTATCTACACATCCCACTCCGCGGAGTCCGCCCATCACCCTCTGAAAGTAAGAGCAATTTTTATTATCTTACTTTTATATATTACTGGAGACCAATGGTAAATTAAATATCTCTCTCTACATTTCTTTATCTTTTCTTTTTCTAGCTCATTTTAACAATCATTGTGACTATTTACAATCACATATAATAATACAAAATACATATGATAATGCACACACTAAGATACAAATTTCATTGCAGTCAAAAACGATCTCATTCCTGCAAATTGATTTTTAATAAATCTATATAACCCACTACAGCGCCAAATTATATTTTGCATGTGGCATTCAATCAGCGAAGCAAATACCATATACATATATATATTCTTGCAGTGGATGATCGCATAAATACATATAAGATATTGTAATATATTTTATAATGGAAAATAGTACTCACGATTCCTTCTAGCAATTCCTCTACTCTACCAGGTCCCCAAGGCGCCTAGTTTTGGTTTTTTTAATTTCTATCATATCATCATAACAAAATCAAGATATATCATATATGTTTATATTAAAAATGGTCCTAAAATTATTTTATGATAATATTCATTCTACTTTTATCGATTCTGCGACTTTCACCTATTATATTGAAACTCATAGAAACATTTCATTCTAACTAAATTCCGTTAAACAATGTATATAACATTAAGTGATATAATTTATTTGATTCGAATCGAATCTCAATTACCTAATCATTTTCGTTATCTTCCTCTCGTGACCGCAGTTCTTCCCTCTCGTCTCCGCGGTTCTTCTGTTCCTCAATCATCTCTCGCTCTCTGTTCTTCGTATGTTTTTCTCTGTTTCGCCGAACAGCCAACGTACTTATTTACACATGTGGCGGTGGGAAAAAGGAAAGCTGCATATTTGCCAATCAGGCTTAAATTTGTTATTGGGCTTGCTATTGGGCTTGGCCCAATGGGCTGGGCTCACATTAATAGCCCGTGGAAACAATGATATGGTTTGTTCCCGGCTCCTGCATTTCTTGCCAAAAGCAGCCCCGGCAGTGATGGCCTAAGCCAAGGAGAATAGATTCTCGGTCAGATTGAAATGCACTCAGGGCAATTCTCTCAACAAGACTCAACCCTTCTTCTTCTCCGATCCACCAGAATGACTGCACACGTTTCATGTTTAATAGCTCAGGTGTGCGGATCTTTCGAAGCTGTCTCCAGTACTCACCATACGGAGAAAAGACAATATCCATAGAGTTGTAAAACAAGATCTTGGATGCGAGAACAGAGGGCCTAGATGCGAAGGTGACGTCGTGCGTCTTCATCACCTCTCGAGCAACACTGGCAGAAGAAACAACGACAGTAGAAACTTCTCCAAGCTGCAGATCCATCAACGGGCCATATTTCGCGGCCAAATCTCTGAGTGCTTGATGCGGTAGAGACCCTACCAAGTTGGGTATATTTCCTATAAGAGGAAGCTTCCATGGCCCGGGGGGAAGCTTCGAGGTCAGATGGCTCGATTTGGATCGGTTTCGTATCATCAAGATTGCAAGGATAAAGACGAATAAGGTAGCCAGGAAAGGGTAGCCAGGCTGAGGATCCATAACTGAGAGATCAAGAGAGAAAAGTTTGCTTTGTTATGCTTGAAAGGTGCAATCTACTCAACTCGTAGGTTTAATCTTGTTAGAAAAATATATTATACCATAAAGAAATGAAATTATTGTCTATTCCCAAATAAATTATAAAAGATTCCCTGACAGCTGATTTTTATAGCCGTTCTCGTACTAAATTAATTTATTTATCCCAGTATAATATATGTTAATTACTATAATTTGAAAAACATTTGAAGTAACTATCTGATCATCTCTTTTACATGCTCTGATCTATCTGAGTTGTCAATATTGAGTGGCTGATACGAG
This sequence comes from Lagerstroemia speciosa, assembly GCA_037672795.1. Lineage (NCBI taxonomy): Eukaryota > Viridiplantae > Streptophyta > Magnoliopsida > Myrtales > Lythraceae > Lagerstroemia > Lagerstroemia speciosa. The sequence continues at coordinate 8,431,052 of CM075310.1, forward strand.
TTTTTCTTATCATCCCTAGAGAGTGACAGCTCTCGATCAGTGCTGCCAGCAGGGACTGTGTTGCACGAGACAGACGGGAAGGGAGTGTTACAGTTCAGGCTTACCAAGTAATGTCTGTATACGTCAGATATATGGTTCAGCAGCAGTCAGTAGACCCATCAGCTCTTGAATTTGTGCCCAGAAGGAGAAATCTTACCAGGAAACTTTGTCTTCAGTTTCTTCACTGACAGGGAAAGGGTTTTAGTGTTCTAAATAGACAAATTAGTCAATAATTTAGTCTATTACCCAGATGGAGGTCAAGCGGCTCAATTTGGATTTTGGTTATGCCTAACGAAGTTGGAAAATCCACCAAATCTTTCAAATCCTCTGAGTACAGCAAGTGTTTCCTAAGTACATTTAGGACAAATCATGAGAAGCCCACTTTGGATTGATCATAGATCTGATTGTGCAGAAAAAAAGAGACAGATTAAAGAAATCAAGCCACAATCTACTCTTCAGGAGCGCTTTGAAAAGGATGATAACGGGTCGGGATTAAGTACATGTCGCCTTTTCTTCTAACTGTCACTCCATAGGACTCAGTCATGTCAAGATCTCGATTCTTCATTCCGTCAAGAAGCTTCCAGTCGAAATGGTAGAGCAGCATTGCTAGTTGGAACTCCAAATTTGCAAGAGCAAAAGTCATCCCTGGGCATACCCTTCTCCCCGCCCCAAATGGGATATATTCGAAGTTATTTCCCTTGTAGTCAATGGGACTCTCAAAGAATCTCTCGGGATCAAAAGTTTCGGGCTCGCTCCAAAATTCTGGATCCCTCCCTATGGCCCATGCGTTCACAAACACTTTGGTTCTCACGGGTATCTCGAATCGGCCGATTGTGCAACTTTCCCTGCACAGTCGCGGGATCAGGGGACCAGCAGGGTGGAGCCTCAGGGTTTCTTTAATGACCGCACTCAAGAACTTCAGTTCTGGTAAGTCTTGCTCTACAACTCTTCCCCGTCTGTTGAAAACCCGTCTGACCTCAGCTTGAGCCTGCTCCAGGATCTTTGGTCTTCTCATCATCTCTGCCATTGCCCAGTCAACCACTGCTGCAGTTGTCTCACTCCCGCCAACAAACATATCCTTTAAAAAGGAAGAGGTACAAACTTCAACATCATTTTACAAAGTAATAAATTCATTTGTTAAATTGTGCTTTGGTTGTTGCAGTTTTTGAAGATTGGACTTTTGGATTTGTAGTTAAACCTGCTAACTGAAGATTCTAAGAGTTGCATAGTCAAGCCGATACATGGAAGTTACAGAGACTTACAAAGACAACTGCTTTGATGTTGCTTGTGCTTAAAGAAAATCCATTTTCATCGCTCTCCTCAAATTCCAGAAGAACGTCCATCAGATCCATGGTTGTTGCATCACTTTCTCCCATCTTATTTGCCCAAGCCTCCCGGTGTTCGTTGATGATAATCTCTAGTATTCCATCAATTTCATGGTGCATCTTCTCAAGCTGGGGCTTCCTTCCGCTGATGACATGAAGCCATGTTAACGACGGAAAAATATCAGCGATATCAAAACCAGCTGCACGTTTTGTACTTTCTGCAACCAATGATATGAATTGCTCTTGGCCTCTGTATTTCTTGCCAAAAGCTGCCTTCGCAGTTATGGTATAAGCCAGGGAGAATAGATTCTCAGTCAGATTGACAGGTGACCCTGTGTTCGAGGCAATTCTCTCAACGAGATTCGACACTTCTTCTTCTCTAATCCACTCGAATGACTGGACTCTTTTCATGCTTAATAGCTTAACTGTGCAGATCTTCCGGAGCTGTCTCCAGTGCTCACCATAGGGTGAAAGAATAATGCCCGTGGAATCGTACATCAAGATTTCAGTGGCGAGAGCAGTGGGCCTAGATGCGAAGGTGATGTCGTGCGTCTTCATCACCTCTCTGGCAAACTCAGCTGAAGAAACAACGACCGTAGAAACTTCTCCAAGCTGCAGATGCATCAACGGGCCATATTTTCTGGCCAGATCCCTGAGTGCATGATGCGGTAGAGACCCGACCATGTTGTGTAAATTTCCTATAAGAGGAAGCTTCCATGGCCCCGGAGGAAGGTTCGAGGTCGTCAGACGGCTCGATCTGGATCGCCTTCGTAGTGTCAAGATTGTGATGATAAAGAGGAAGAAGGTAGTCAGGAGAGGATAGAAGGGTTGAAGATCCATAGCTGAGAGGGAGTGTTGATTTTGCTTTGTGGTGATTGAAAGATGAAACCTGCTCTTGTCAACTTATAGGCTTAATCTTGTTAGAAATACGTCCATGAAATTATTAATCTCCTCGAGATGCGTCGCATTTCATTTCTTAATAATAAACATAATGCTCTTTCTTGTATTCGATTAATTTATCCGAATATATTATATATTCAAACAGGTAAAGGTACAGCTCCCAGACAAAGCCAAGCCCATCCATATGATCTCCTGGTAATATATTCAAAGAAAAGATTAAGGTTTCATTAATTAATACTTCAATCGTTGAGAAAGATTAAGGTTTCATTAATTAATAGTTCACTCGTTGAGAGGTTCCATGTATGTAAATCATGTGGAAGCATTGGGGGCCAGCCAGTAAATTTATGGAAACGACAAGATCCGGGAAATGCTGGGTTCTCATAAACAATCCGATCCATGCTTGCTTTGCCTCTCCTTGTCTTCTTTTCTATAGCCTCCTAATATTTTTCAATATACAGTCATCTTCTCGGTGCATCTGCTCGAGTTTTATTAAGAAGCTCTGGCCTGGAAAGCGAAAGGTAAATATCATGTGATTTTAATGAAAATTTGCAGGACAGCATGGACTGATCTTGCGTGATTTTCTTCCTTGAGCAAATCTTCTGCACATATCTTATATTGTGACATAATATGGACTGAAAGTTTGGCATCATTAAAACTGTCTGTCTTCAATGTCTCTGTCAACCAGTCGATCTGCAGGAGACGCTCTCACATACTTGCTCTCATTTCTTAATAATATTAAACGTATGCTATTTATTGTATTCCATTCATTTATCCGAACATATTATGTATTCAAATAGGTAAATGGTACAGCTCGCAACAAAGTCAAGCCCGTCCATATGATCTCCTGGTAATATTTTTCTTAGCATTTGAATGTTTATTAAGCTTTCATTAATTAATGCTTCAGTCGTTGACAGGTTCCATGTCTGTGAGCCATGTGGAAGCATTGGGGGATGACCGGTTTCGTTTTTTACTTTACAGAAACGACAAGACCCCGGGAAATGCTAAAACACTCTCGGACAAAATGCAGAGATTAGAAACACCGAAACAAATTGTAGGTGGGAGTTTGATTTCAATTTCTGTTTTCCCTGTGGATGCCTTATTTACATACAGAATCTGTACCGAATGTTTTTCCAAGTACATTTAGGACTATCATGAGACGCATCTGATTGTGCAGGAAAAACAAGTGAATCAAACAGATCAAAGCATTGAAAACACAATCTATTTTTCGGGAGTGCTTTGCGCAGGACAATAAAGGGTCGGGATTAAGTAGATATCATCTTTCCTTCTAACTGTTCCCCCAAAGGACTCAGTCATGTCGAGATCTCGATTCTTCATTCCGTTGGGGAGCTTCCAGTCGAAATGATAGAGCAGCATTGCTAGTTGGAGCTCCACATTCAGAAGACCCAAAGTTATCCCTGGGCAAATTCGTCTCCCTGCCCCAAACGGGATGTACTGGAAGTTATTTCCCTTGTAGTCAATAGGACTCTCTAGGAATCTCTCGGGATCAAAAGTCTCAGGCTCGGTCCAATACTTGGGATCTCTCCCTATGGCCCAAGCATTCACCAAAACTTTGGCTTTCACGGGTATCTCGAACCGGTCGATCTTGCATCTTTCGCAGCACTCTCGCAGAATCAGGGGAGTAGTGGGGTGAAGCCTTAGAGTTTCTTTGATGACCGAATTCAAGAACTTCAATTCAGGCAAGTCATGTTCTACAACTTTTCCCCGTCTGTTAAAAACCTGTCTGACCTCAGCTTGAGCCCTCTCCAGGATCTTCGGTCTTTTCATCATCTCTGCCATTGCCCAATCAACCGTGGTTGCAGATCCCTCACTCCCGGCAACGAACACATCCTTCAAAAAGAAAGAGGTACAAACTTAAACATCATGTTACCATAAGTGCATTATGTTTTACAGATCGCTGAAACAAAGTAATAGATCAATATAATGCGATGTGCTTTCGTCGCTGCCAATTTTTCATCTGTGGACTTCTGCATTTGCAGTTCAACCTGTTAACTGAAGAATTTAAGAAGAATTTAAGAGTTGAGTAATCAGGCCAATACATGGAAGCAACAAAGACTTACATAAATAACTGCTTTGATGTTGCTCGTGCTCAAGGAAAATCCATTTTCATTGCTCTCCCCAAATTTTAGAAGAAGGTCGATCAGATCTGCAATTGTATCGCTTTCGCCTATTTTATTTGCCCGAGCCTCCCCATGCTCATTGATGATAGTGTCCAGTATTCCATCGATTTCACAGTGCATCTTCTCGAATTGGGGCTTCATTCCACTGATGACATGAAGCCATGTTAACGATGGAAAAATATCAGCGACATCAAAACCAGCTCCACGTTTAATAGCTTCTGCAGCGATTGATATGAATTGTTCTTGGCTTCTGCATTTCTTGCCAAAAGCAGTCCTGGCAGTGATGGTATAAGCCAAGAAGAATAGAGCCTCGGTCAAATTAACAGGTGACCCTGCATTCGAGGTGATTCTCTCGACAAGATTCGACATTTCTTCTTCTCTAATCCACCCAAATGACTGGACTCTTTTCGTGCTTAATAGCTCAAGCGTGCAGATCTTCCGGACCTGTCTCCAGTACTCACCATATGGCGAAAAAACAATGCCCGTGAAGTCGTACATCAAGATTTTGGAGACGAGAATAGTGGGCCTAGACGCGAAGCTGATGTCGTGCGTCTTCATCACCTCCCTAGCAACCTCAGCCGAAGAAACAACGACAGTAGAAACTTCTCCGAGCTTCAGATGCATCAGTGGCCCATATTTCTTGGCCAAATCTCTGAGTGCATGATGCGGTAGAGACCCGATCAAGTTGTGTAAATTTCCTATAAGAGGAAGCTTCCATGGCCCAGGAGGCAAGTTGGAGTTCAAACAGCTCAATCTGGATTGCGCTCGTAGTGTCAAAATTGCAACGATAAAGAGGAACAGGGTAGTCAGGAGAGGATAGCAGGGTTGAAGATCCATAGCTGGGAGGGAGGAGTGTTGATTTTGCTTTGCTGTGATTGAAAGATGAAACTTACTCTTTGTCAACTTATAGGCTTAATCTTGTTGGAAATATATATAAATGAAATTATTAATCTCCTTGATACGCATCGCGTTTCATTTCTTAATAATAAACGTACACTCTTGTATTTGATTAATTTATCCCAATATACTTGCATATTCGAACAGGAAGATGGTACAGCTCGCAGACAAAGTCAAGCCCATCCACATGATCTTCTGGTAATATATTCAAAGAAAAGATTACTCTTATCACAAACTGTAGCATCTGAATCTTAATTAAGCTTTCATTAATTGATACTTCAATCGCTAAGAGGTTCCATGTCTGTGAACCATGTGGAAGCATTGGGCGCCAGCCAGTTTTGTTTGACAAGATCCAGGAAATGCTCGGTTCTCATTAAACACTCCGATCTGTGCTTGCTTTGCATTTCCTTGTCTTCTTTTCTCTAGCCTCCTAAAATTTTTCAATATATTATCATCTTCTCGGCGCATCTGCTCGAGTTTTAGGACATAAGAAGCTCTGGGCTGGAAAGCAAAGGTGACATCATGTGCTTTTAACAAAATATTGCAGGACAATATGGACTGACCTTAAGCATTTTCTTCCTCGGGCACATCTTCTGCACATATCTTATACTGTGACACGATATGGACTGAAAGTTTGGTATCGTGAAAACTGTCTCTCTTCAATGGCTCCATCAACCAGTCGATATGCAGGAGCCACTCTTACATACGACACTGCTGCAATCGTTTCAGAGCAGCTTAACCAGACAGGAGAGATTTTGTTCTCCTGTGTGAGCAAATTACAGGAAGACATGACCCGCCTATCCTTCTCTTTAAATGCATAGTTCGATCTGGGCCTCAATATTCAGCATCGGCGAGGACTTACCTGTTCTCGATCTTCAAGGACTGATCACGGGTCACACATATTAAGACACTAGGAGACCGTGTTGGCCAAGAAAGCATTGCTTGTAAATTGATCTTGCTGTGAACACAGAAGATCTGCATGATGTCACTTACGGAACATATATTAAGATCAGTAACTGCCCGTAGATATATTATATATACAGGGACGATTCTCGGAATCCTTGGCCTGGTAGTATCAAACGGGACTGCCTGCTTCATAATCCCAGGCCAGTACGTGACTGATTAAACAAGAAACTCCAAGATTCAAGATTTCTAGATAACGTAATCGGACCACTCGGATATGTGCGAGATATGGTCCATCGTGAGGCCTGGCATCTTATCCAGCTTCACCGGGTTCTCCTTGCCTCCTACCAGCCTCGCGGGGTTCCCCACCGCGGTCGTCCTCGGTGGCACATCCCTCAGGACCACAGAGCCCGCCCCGATCTTGGCCCCTTCGCCGATCCTGATATTCCCCAGTATGCAGGTCTCCGCCCCGATCAGCACTCCGTCCCCGATCTTTGGGTGCCTGTCCCCTGAGGCCTTCCCAGTGCCTCCCAGCGTCACATTGTGAAGGATCGAGACGTTGTTCCCGATCACCGCCGTCTCTCCGACCACAACTCCAGTGGCGTGGTCGAGCAGTATCCCCTGGCCAATCCTCGCGCCGGGGTGGATATCCACTGCAAAAACTTCGGAGACCCGGTTCTGTATAAGGAAAGCAAGGACATCCCTTCCCTGAGACCACAGCCTATGAGCCACCCTGTGGGACTGGATTGCCAAGAACCCCTTGAAGTTCAGGAAACAGTGGGCATGACTCACACAGGCGGGGTCTCTCTCAAGAACAGCCCTCAAATCCTCCCTGACAGAATCCATGATCTCCTGTTCCTCCACCAGAACTTCATGGAAGATATCGAACAACGTTGTGCTCGGAATGCTCGGAATGCCCAGCTTGCTCGACAGATGATTCGCCAGGGCAGTCTCGAGCGAGTCGTGCGACAGGATCGAGTCCTCATAGTAGCCCGAGAGTGCCGGCTCCGTGGAAGCATCCGATAAGGCCTGCTCCCGCATCTTCATCCAAATCTCATCCCCGCCGGGTTTAGCCTTGGCCCCGTTCCCGGAAAGTGGGTGCCGGCGGAAGCTTGCGAACTTGCTGGCCGGAGGGCCGGGCGAGAGCTGCGGAGGGGTGTCGATTCTTGGAGCGGTGCTCCGGACTTGGAGACAAGCAACCACGGAAGGATTCTTGGAGGGTGTGTGGCGTTTCTTGGCAGGATGAAGAGTTGAAGAGGATAGGGAAGGTTTACGGAGAGGATTGTGGAAAGAAAATCGGGCATCGAGAGGACGAAGAGAAGGCGTCTCGTAGCTCACCGGAGCTTTCACGGAAAGTGAGATTTTCCCGGGAAAGCGCAACATTTTCTCCAGCTCCGTTGCTATGAGAGGGGAGAAGTTGCGATAAGGCAAGTGGATTTGATTTGGAAACTGACCCTCTCAGTGTACTACGACGCTTCGTTCCACGGCAAAGATACCCGAATCTCTGTAACTGTCGATTAAAGTTCTCGATGGAGGTTCTAAGCCCTTTCCATGTACAAGGTATAATCGATGACTAGTAAACAGAGATTAAGGTTGCTCATTGTTGACAAACGAAGCTGACAGGGCATAATCGGAATCGGATTAAGAATTCGGCGCAAATCGAATGTCATTAATCGTCAGAAAGCTAAAAGGGATGCATAGGGCATGAGTAGATCTTTAGATCTGCCGTTCAGGCCCACCCTTCTGACCGAAAAGCGCAAGGCTTGAGTGGTCCCTCCGTTTCTTTCTTTTTGGATGTTCAGTTTCACAGGCAATAATGCTTCAACATGATACAATAACTATGGGTTAATATCGACCAGCCCTCCGATGGTTAAGTTGGTTTAGTGATCAGAAGCAATCCCGTAGCCATAAAAGAAATGAACAATCTGTCCCCCTTTTCACTGATTAACATTATCACAGATAGCTTGGAAAAGTCGAATTTATAGTAACAGAATCATTCTAGCTTTGATGATAATGAGAATGTCTGGTGCACTGTCAAATACTTATTGACACTCATCGTCATGTATAAGTAATGCGAAGATACAGCACAAGAATGCTGCCGGAAACAACAACCCCGGAGATATTTTCACAAAGAGACATTCAAGATGAACTTATGAATGTCAGACTAGTCAAGATCTAGAGATTCAGACAACACAAGGTTGCTTGCAGTTGCAGTTGTTCTTCCCATCAAAGCTTCGCCAAATTCAGTCACTAGAGAAAGGAAAATGATAAGATGAACTTGCTAGGCATAGGAAAAAAATGGACAGATTCGGCAGATCGAAGCCGTGTGACATAACTAAAAAGTTAAAGGAGTGGTCCTCGTCAGAGGGCACTTATTAGTTGTCTATTGATTTGCCTTGAGGGGCCATTTTGAAAGTCCCTTTCTACCATTACTTTTAGGGCTAAGTTGCCCTTTCAAACTAAAGGAGCATCACACTAAAGGCTCCTCACGATTCTTCAGAAACCATTCAATGTGGAACATGGTGACCCCGCACCTACACTATCACCGTTCAAGCATCCCCAATCATACGAAAAGGATATCAATATCAGTGGTTGAATAGCATAATAATGGACAAATACAAGCAAGGCATAGCATTTAAACTAATGAGATTCCTTCCACCAATCCATCAGGGGGCAAAAAAAAAAAAGGATTCCTTCTACCAGCAGCTGTACCTGCTCTCAAGTCCTAACCCTGAGTGCCTCATTTAATAAAACTTCTCATTTCGTCCATCTATCTGCTGAGGCCTTCCAAGTATGTTTGCACATGGTGACATCAAAGGGAATTGCAAATCAAGGCAGATTTACATTGCTTCCACCCCTTTGCCAGAAAGAAAGCCAAAAGAGTTCAAGTCCATAGTTTGGTAACTTCCCACTGAAACCTGCTTCAGAGAAAGAAGATGTTGCAATTAGCAGGAAGAATATTGGGATGATGATTTTACAATGATCAGATATTGGAACACCTCAAACACTTCAAAGTTTCTAACCTGTCAGTCACCCCGATGGAGTGGATATGCTGCAACTGGAGCTCCGCTTGAATATCTCCATTGCTGACATGCTGAACATCTATCTGATTCAACACTGTTGTCCAGAGTGCAAAATTTACAGGACCAGAACTTGAATTTGGCATCGCGATCCTCGGGTCTTCTATAGCGGCACACCTTACATACCGGAGCCAGTGGCTACGTTTGTCCATTATCATCACAGAAGTCAGATACAAAAACCATAAAGTAAGTTGTTGGAAGAAATCAAGCATATAACAACTAACAGATGTATGGATGTGACAGGAGTGCAGCCCCAAATATATATACACTTTAATTCAACTGATTCTAAGTAGAAGAGCAGAATTCAGACCAAATAAAGACCTTTATGGTATTTCATGAAATTCTCTTGATCAATATCTGTTTCTGTAATACTCACAGGATTCAACAAAGTGCAAATTTCACACTCCCACATTTGAGATTCCTCGTAATTATCTTTAGCACTGTCATCTGCCATGGAGATGGAAGGTATGGCTAAATTGTCCTTGGATTGGGTATGCAAAAAATTTTCGGAATCCACTCCTCTGTCTGGAGATTTGGGGGAGCAACTGACAGAAGTGGAAGATGCTGAAGCATCCTCTGTTAAATCCAAGAAATTGGGTAGCCGACTCTTTTTGGATGATTTTAAGGTTGATCTAGCATCCAGTTCAAAAACTCTTTTCCGGGATACAGTCTCCAAAATCTGTTCTCTAGAACCAATATCCCTTGGATTACCCTGGCTTTCGGCCACATTCTGAACATCCTGCAAGACATTGGGACTATTTTCTATATCCTCCGGCTCTTGGCAGGACCCAGAGCCACACCAGATATCATCTTGCAATCTCCTCTCTGCAGCCATTGCAGCAGCCTGCACAGGACTAAGTGCAGCCATGATGTTATTGTCACCACCCAGGCGCCTAGGTCCAGAAGGCAGTAGAGAACCCAAAACTGCCCTCTTTTCAGCTGCTGCTGCTGCACTTTTATGCAATGCCGAAAGAGGCGGCTGACGAGAGAAACCACCAAGGCGCCTCCCTGGAAGATCAAACCCCTCCCCAGTGCCAGATATTCCACGTGAAATTAACTCCTCACATTCCTGTATATGGTGTGGAAACACAAAATCTTAATAGAGCAGAACAGGGCGCTGACATTATGTCTAAGTAATGGCAACAGCAACATCCAGAGGGATCTTAAAAGATTCTGAATTACAGGCCTTCCTAAGTTCATCCCAGAGGCTGTAAAATCTGGCATCATGAGGGCCATGGACAATATGGCACAGCTCATGAAGCATCGTGTCAAGGACTTGGTCATAAGGATAGAAGTCACAGTCATGGGTTGGCCTCCGCAGCCGCAGCTTCACATTTACTCCACGGTTCACATTCAGTCCAAGAAGTCGTGCATTCTTTGGGCTGCAAAGAGTAGCACCCCAAAAAATGAGGAAAAGCAACTCCAAAAGATTTAGGATAGAGTACTCAATCACTTCTCCAGATAGCAATCAGATACACCATTTTTCAGTTTTGGGTAATCACGTGAGCATAAGACACGGCTTACATACAAAAACTCAACCCAGCGAATTATTAACACAAAAATGGCATGAAAGCTGTAATTTTTATGTTCTTTTCTCTCCACATACACATCTTTCAACGAGATGCCCCTAACCTTAGATACTGCGATGAACTTCCTCATACAAAACGAGAATTATTCAACCAAATGCGATACCTTGATACCGACTTAGACTACGTTTGAGCATGGGACACCATAAAAAACCGCACAAAAACACAATTCCCAGGAGTCCAATTACAGATGGGAGACTTCACCAAAACTCGGAGAGGAGCTTGACCCGCCATTGGCGCTTACGCATGATGGGCTGGACCTGCTTGGCTACTCTATCGAGCATCTTCCTCGCTTCATCTTCCCCGGGCTTCTTCAGCGCCTTGATCTCCCACACCTTGTTGAGATCGCCCAGATTCATTCTCCCGCTCACCTGAACACGGCACCAATAGAGGAACCCTAATCGAACAGCATTGCAGGAACTCAACGCTATATATTCGGGAAATTTGAGAGAGGGATTGGCGCGATTCTCTTTGGATTGGGGGATTGTGTTCTTCGAGAGAGGGGAAGGGGAGCGTTTGGAAACGGGTTTTAGATGTAACCGAGAACGGGATTGGAGCCAAACACTGTGGATGGTGCGGAGTAATACTTATTCGGGTTATTATTGGTCATTATATATTATTTCCTAAATTTATAAAAATTTATTACTATTATTATTATTTATTGGTAATATATTTTCGATTTATGGGTCATTGATTTCGCACTTGTTGCAAAATAATTAAAATAAGAGAGAAATACACTAGAAGTTCTATATGTTTTTTATTCTTTTTTATTAGTACTAAATATTTCAAAGTGATAAATCGAGTTTTATATATTACTTACATTACAAATCGAGTAATTTCTGTCATATACTGTTACTATATGCTAACGTGTATCATTGTCACGTCAGCATCAAGTAAATACCACGCAATCTAAAATAACGTTAGGTGATAGAAATGATTAAATTTTATAACGTGGGTAATATATATGACTTAATTTACATTTTAAAATATTTAAAACTCACTTATAAGATTCAATAAATATATAGGACCTGATTTTTTTTCTCGGTAAAATAATATATTATTTTCCTTTATCTTTTATTTCTCACAATAAATACAAATTTTCGTAATTTTATCGTGCAATAAAAAAAATGCATATACGAATTCTGAAAAAGGACGAAAAAAGGAAAGATCAGGTGAAGCTCGAAGGTGTTTGACGAACCCCTATTGGTCAAAAGCTGGTGGCTCCGTCTTTCCCTATCCTAAATATCGATTCTCGTCAGTGCACTCCTCCTTTCTTGCACCTGCCCAGATCGCAATTCCCCGTAAATTTGCCGTAAAACCGATTTCAAGGAAATTTTCCCGGTAAAAGAGTTTCCTTTTCCTTGATTTTCGCTCTCGCAGAAGCAGAGACAGTGGAAGTAGATCGAGGCGGGAGATTGAAGAACAAGAAGAAGCGAAAGAGAAAGGAGATCTGGAAAGAGTTGGGTTATTGAGATTTAGGAGGGTCTATACGAACAATGTCTGGCATAGCTTTGATTCTTGATTTGTTGAGGAAGAACCCAAGTTTTCACTCAACCCAGCCCCTTCAATCCCATGGGCTTTTCTGTGCCACAGCCGCTGCCTCCGCAGCCGCCGCCTCTGTCGCCGCCGGGACTCCCTTCGCGTCAAGATTCCTCTTTGGGTATTCCTTTCCATCTCTCTGTCCAGCACTTCGCTTCACATTTTTGTTTGCACCTTTGAGCATTTGAGCTTCGGGCTGTTCACTTTTGTGTTGAATGCATTATTAGTGTTATCTCCGCGGGGGATGAGTTGCTCCCTTGAGGTTTCTGTCATATTTTCCGGATCAATTTCTATTTATATCGGAGTCTTCCATGGCCTTCTGGTCTGCCCAAGACTGAATCCATTCCTAGGCCGGATCTGCCAGAGGTTTAGCGTCATGATGCGAACCACGCCTCTATTTTGGCTATACTGAGATGATATTTTATTCTTCGAAAGCCCTCTGTGGAACGAGCTGGGGTTGTATAGTCCACAGTTAGCTTGCATTGGAGTTGCCATTTTCCTTGCAGTCTTTATTTTTCAGGTTGTCATAATGTTTCTTCTCAGTTCTCCTTATCAATTGGAATCCGGTACACATGTAAAATTCTGGCATCTTAATCTGTTGTTATAGTTCCAATTAACAGTATAGCTCTTACTCTGCCGATATCTCCATATCCTATCCTCTTACTTCAATCACTGCTTCCTTAAGTTTCATGACAAAAGTTGTCGAAGTTGTTGTTTGTTAATCTCCAATCATGGCCTTCTCCCATCTAATAATTTTCCAAATGGATCCCCTTTATTCATCTTTGAGATGTGCCACTCACCATCTCATTTCATTTCAAAATCTGTTTATATATATATATATATATATATCATGTATCATTACATTGTCTTTCTTCTATACTTGTTACATATGCTGACCATGAATTCATGTGCAGTAATTACAGGAATCGAGTAGCCTATTGTGATGTTGGGGCAGCATTTTCTGACCCTGCTTCTGATATTCAGAGTAGTTTTGAGATCAAGAGCTTGGAGTATGAACCTCAGAAATATATATCAAAGGAATACAGGATCGAGCTGAAGCCTCTTTTTTCAGCTTTTGAATTTAGGACATTTGCATTGACCTCTCTGAGGTCATTCCTATTATACTATTTGCCACTCTTGGAGCCCCATCACAATGCAGAAGACGATGATGACTTCTTGCAGGACGCCACAGAGGAGCGCCATGTAGATTTGGTTGTTCCTTTCAAGAAATCTGTCAAGCAGATAGTCAGGGAGGTTAGTGTTGCCAATATCTCTGAAGGTGGTTCAACCATCTTTACTGATTTCACCAGTGCCATGCTTACTCAAGCCTGAAAGTTATGTGAATATGATGTACCATGTTCTTAGCAGACTAAGCTAAATTTTGGGAATTTGGTTATTGCATTATCCATTAATCCATAAGCCCAGTTTTATGAAGAAAGGAAGGTGGGGGGTTCTGACTTTTGGCTGACAAATATTATATCTATCAGCATGTGGGAAAGGAAGCTTCTTCTCATTCTTGAGCATTTTGTGTTGGAAGCATCTTGATCAGATTAATGCTGATGATCTTGAACTCCAAAAAGACCTGCTGCCGCTCGAGGACTTATTTTTCACTTTGAAATTTAAGTTCATCATGTAGTGACTTCCCTTTTGGCGCATTTATTAATGTCTTAAGCCAGACATTTTTTACTAAATTTATCTAAGTTTAGTGTTCTTAACCTGATTTTCTATCAGTGGACATTTCCACTGGTTCCTGTCTCCACTGTTCTCTTAGATTTCGATTGATTTTCTAGTTTATCAATTTTTACAAAAATTCCTCGTTTTATGAACTAATTGTGTTCAGTTAATCTGTTCAGACTACTGTTGTAACTACTAGACGGGTCCTGGAAAGGCTTGCTATCATCTATGTTTCACAGAGGATGGCTTGGAAACTTCTTAAAGGTATATTTTACCTTCCAGTTGCTTCAGATGCAATTTACATATCCCATGTGCCATTGGTGGTGAAATGACCAATCTACCCATCTGTTCAGATGTCCCGAAATCTGCCGTCCGCAAATATCAGAGGCGCATGCCCACTGTGATCTACATGTGGAGAGTTTCTAGAACAACTTTCAGAGGTCAGAGCATTGCTTATCTTGCTCATCCAGACTAGAATTGAAACTCTCTTGATTGCTCTCCTCATTGACTATTATTCTTGGCCTCTTCCATTGAGCAGGACACTTACTCGGTGTGGCAGCATCGTGGATCGTTCAAGTTGGCATCGATACATACCGATTCTTGTCCAGCGTATTTAGCCCCAGCCCTGAACTCGAGGTCGAACCATCAAAAGAGGCCAAGATTCTCGGGAAGAAGGTCGCCGGGACAACTGTTAGGTGTGGAGGGTCACTTGTTTTTGCCTCTATGGGAGCAGGGCTCGGTGCCATTATTCTACGGCCCTCGCTTGGACAATGGATCGGTAATAAGAATACTGTTCTTGGGCAATTTTGCTTATCCATTTGCACATTTTGTAATCTTTTTACTTGTCCCGATACCTTCTGCAGGCTGCGCTGCTGGAGATTTGGCGGGGCCTATCATCGTGACATTCTGCTTGGAGAAATTTCTCCACGTGGATCTTTAGAACCCCGGTTGGATTTGTTCTGAGGACTGCAACAGTCGATTGTTTGCTTCTAAGTCTTAACTTGGAGATTTTGGTAGCATCATTCTCTGAATAATGCTCTTGCTGGATGCGGATTTTAGTACTTAGAGGCAGAGGCTGCCATTTTCAGACCATTTCTTCGGAGACCACCCCTCCTTATCTGGATCAAATGCCTTTACGTTAAGCAAAGCGAGCAGGTGGCATCGTTCATTTAGACACGATTTGCGATGCCCTGATCTGTTGTTTAAGGTTGAACAAACAGCATCGTCACTTGCATTCTATTTCTTTCTGCTGCAACCTACTTCTCAAGGATGCAAAGAATCTGAATTTGGCTATTTACTGTGAGATGCAGAATCTTCCACGTCATTCGTCAATTCATCCAGGGTCCAGGTTGATTGTGGTATCACTCAATGGCTTCAATTCGAATGCCTTTTATAAAGAAACCCGAGCTCGGGAAAGAGGATGACAATATCATACCCTCAGGCTAGGAATACCCCTACCAAATCTCAGTGAAACGTTTTTGTAAGTATTTGCAGAACCTCAATATTAACAATGTTTGAGATGGAAAGCAAAGTACGAAACATATCCCGTATCAACAGGACAAAGATTATGTCTGCCTGATGCATCTATTACCCAAAAGGGCCAAAACTGTGATTCTCATTTCTCACCACTGAAAAGAAGAGGCCAAAGATTGTCACGAATGGAGCCCAGCTACCGAACCCAAATATTACAGGTTTGGCGTGTCAGTAAGAATTGTGCCAGGAATCACTCCCACTGAATGAAACGATGCTGTGCCTCAACCAATTGATCTGTTCTTTGTCCATCAACAGGACTTCAGCGTCGCCATAAACTCCTGCTCTGCCTCTGTTCCTGGACTCGTCTGCACCATCATTAAACTTGAAAGGTCACATGACGAAGATTCTATCATATTCCAGAGAGATGTCCAATTCTACAAATTCTTTTTCCTTTTCTGGAAACAGATGAAACTATGAGAAAGATTCTTGATGGGTCCGAGTGCAGTAAATATAGTTATTTCGGATTATAAAATCTATGACAAAGCAGAATCCAACCCCTTCTTTCCTTTTTCCCCTTCATTTCAGGTAAAGAGACAATGTGAGAAAGCTTTTCCTAATCTTTCTCACTACTGACATTAATGGAAAACCCAAGCCTTCCCATTTAGTAAAAATTTTCCAGATCGAAAACATGTACAGCAGCTCAAGGGGTGTTTGTCTTTATTGACAACAAGAAGCAGGATAAAAATGTGGCACAAGCTCAGTACTAGAAACGACAGAATATAATTCATGATTAATAAAGAAAACTCCAGGTTTGTTATAGGAGGTAGTGCACAGACTCCCAAAACAGTTCTTTTTCCCGCACTTTTTTTTTTCCCAACGAAGAAAGGGAGTGAACAATGTCGTGCTCTTACGGCAGAAGCTTGATTCAGATAGCATGTCTTTATGCCCTCCATCAAAAGATCAGCAGTTCAAGGAACACACTTGCACCATTCTAATTATGCAGTACGTAACAAACTTTGAAGTGCATGGGAGATTGGTGATAAAATTTTATGGCCTGGAAGTGAGTATGAAATTATGGAATGCAGTAAATAATTAAGAACATGAGGAAGATGATAATTCTTACTTTTGATGCTCCAGTGACCGCTTGATGAACTCTGTTGGAATGTCCTTTCCTTCGTAAGATGCCAGCACTGGTCTAATATCGGATGGTTGTCTACTTGCAACAACTACACAGAGCAATGCAAGTTGTCAACGGCATATTCGGCTGTGTACTGAGGTACGCAGTGATTTATCTTTTATCAAATTTCCACAAGAAGTGCAAAATCCTACACTCGAGAAATGGAATAAGATCTAAAAGTGCTGTATCATCTGCCTCAAGCTTCCATGGCTTAATCTGTAGGCAATTTTCAGGCTGAAGACACGATTCCAGGGCATGGCCGCTGATATAGATAACCTTTCCAGGATTCCTGTTCAGCTTGGAGAGATCCTGTCATGAGCAATTAAGTTTTAAAAGATGCATAGATCTTTACTGAAGAAATTGAGTAACAATATGCAAGCAAATTTGAGGAAAATATGATAATAAATCAAAATCCCACTGAACTTCAACCATTTCCCATGAAATCAAAAAGTAAAAACTGTGATTAGTAAACAACGACCAAGGTATGCATGAATTTAAGCACACAGAATCCAGTGAATTGAAAGACAGTTAAGCATACCCTATAATGTTTTCCATCCTGATATTTGGTTGCACCCCTGGAAAGCCTATATCGTATGCATTGCTTACCGTCAAGCCTTTCAACCACAGGGTCAACGTACTGCAAGAGCCACAGGGTTAGACCTTAACGACAAGTCAATCAAATTCAAAAGGTAAGTTAATCTAATCAAACCGGATTTACCATATTTAGCTGGTCAGAGTAGACAACAATTTCGCAAAATTTGGCAAGATGCTCCAAGAATGCATCAACTCCAGGTCGTTTGAATGTTCGCCAGCCTCTGTCACGCTACATTATGAAATGAAAATCATCAAGAAGCAACAGAAATCTGTTAGACAACAAAATCTCCTCATGTTAGCAGTAGAATTAACAATAGATAATATAATATCAAAAGGAAGTATTTCAAAAGGGGAGCGTAAAATGAGCTTGTAATATTAAAAGCAAAAGTAAACCAGGTCAGCATGACTAATTTTCAAAATATTGTCCTTATAAAATATAGGAGACTTTGGAATTTCTTGAACATCCAAGGGAACTGCTAATTTTCTTTTCTAAAGGCTGAAGTTCCTTTTTCATTGAAATGGTAAATAAGTTTGCATAGGCTGCGATTATTAATATTTACCTTCCAATCAGAGTAAACTAATGTCTCATTCAAATCTAGAACAAGTGTAAAAACATGCTGCTCCAATGGATGCAAATCTGGAAGAAGTTTATCTGAGGTGGGCTCAGTGAAACCCTGACAAAAACAAAAGAATAAGGACAAACTGAGAACTATTACCAAACTAAGCAAACATGGAGATCTAAGGAAGAGGACTTACATGAATTTGTTCTTCAATCTGCCTCCTCAGATCCAGATAAAGATCAATAGCTTTAGCAGGCACTGATTACATGATTCAGCGCTCAGTCAAATGAAGATAAACACAAATTCAACTACCAGAGACCGACAAATTTTAGCATTTAAAAGGGCAAAGACGTGACACCACAACATCTTGCAAAATATAGACATGTATTAACAGGAAGGCAAAATTAATAAAGAAAACACAAGATGCTATCATGTCAAGGGACAAACCTGTCATGGCAGCAGAATAGAGTGTTTTTTGAAATCTCTGCATGAGAAATGAGTAAATAAATGTCCAATCATACAACAACCTGACTACAAGTCAGATGACTGAAGAACATAAATAAACATCAAGGCGTAGCCACCGACACAGTCCAACTGAATAAAGCCATTGGTTAGATTGTTTCTACTCATCTACGCAACAGAAAAAGAAATTAACATATTTATTTATAAAGTTCGTTTGATGGAAGACAGTCCAACTGAATAAAATCTAGACGCAACATGAAGTCGAACACCTGAAATTCAAGCGAATAAGTAGCTACTTCCACAGACATGGTACTGATGTCAATCATAAGACAAGGCTTTGTGAAACACTCAATGACACACTCATAACTATGTCAGTTCTTTTAAAGTATATACCAATTCTTAAAAGTAACTGTCTTATTAGTGTGATATCAATTAGGAGTATAGCATGTTGCTCCTCCAGAAAAAAACAGCACATATAGACAACTTCACGGAAGCTCCATCAAGCTGACAGCCCAGACAGAGGAAGAAGAAGACTTTTACTCACCTTTTCTGCAGATTCGGAGTCTGCAGCAGTATTACTGACTGATGCTCGAAAAGCTTTTGTTTTGTTGTCTACTTCATCGACAGAATATGCTGCCATTATGCAAACACTCGATAAGAACTTCATTGAAACAGCTGATTAGGAGGCTAAAATGAGTCAAGTTTACTTCCGTGCCAATATTACTGCCGTTTACTGTGAAAGAACTTTTCAATTAGCACGTTGACATATCTTTAACCACATTTAAGCAATAATATGAAATTTTTTTCAAGGCATTTCCCAGCTATGATCATTTGATTATCATATCAAGAAAAAGGTGAAACCAATCTTCTCCAAATAGATGTCAACCGTGAAGTATCTCCCCACTGGGAGAATAGCAGACACTTCGAAGCAAAAGTACCATAGGTGGCGTAACCGGTGGTGGCAGCAACGCCAGTCAGAGTCGCGAGGAGGCTGTACTTGAGGAAACTCCACGATCTCTTTCCCTCGGCAGGAGCAGCCTTCTCCTGCGGGGGCGATGGCCGCGCCTGATCGGAAATGAGAGACTGCGATGCGATGATCGACTCCTTTTGGCCGTTAATTGAAGCGTCCGAGCTCAGGAATCGCCGCCGACTGTGCTTGGCCAGCAACGAGCTGAGGCGAGATCGACTGATCATCGACAACATTCTCCCTGCGAAAATATTTCCTAATTCTGACCTGCGGAGGACTGACTGGCGGGTTACCGTAGGGTTTTGCACAGAAGAGATGACCGAGAGTGAGGGGGCGTGTTTGGGAGCTTGGATTAGCTCGACCGCGTTCGGATTCGTTAGTTGGGATGGACAGACAGGAGCCGAGAAGTCCAATGGGGGCTGTTTGGTTGTCGGTGTAGGTTAAAGCGGTTCTATGGTTCTACAAGGAACTAGAAAGGGAACTGTTTGGCTGCAGACGCATCCAATTTCAACGGTCAACTCCCCCAACAGTGGACAGCCCCAGCAATATTTGACATGACACAATAATTCGATATGACAGGACATGGAATTAAGCGAGTTCGGTAGACTACAAATGGGCTTCGTGTTTAAACGGATTGACCCATATAACTTGTTTACATAAACGGGTTAAACCAGCTTGAATCCAAGTAATCCGACACGACACAATTAAACCAGTTTAGTTGTACATTTATGTGTCAAACCAATTAATCCATTTAAAAATATAAATATAAAATTATAATTATACCACACAAATTTAGTTATACAGATTAAATACATCATGTCATATTAACCTAGTTTTAAACAGGTCGTATTCATATTTGAAAGGAGTCCAACCCTCAAGAAGATAGCCCAGCTAGTACAGTATTGAAGTGAGTGCAGCCCACGAGCTTAGCCCATTAAAAAGCCTAATGAGAATTTTAAACCCAATTACTGTAGTTAATTGCCTCTTTTCCACCGTCACCAAACCTCACATGTTTATCTAAAACAATCCATCAACTCTTTCCGCTGTACTGCCACTTCTTCTTCCCACCCATAACAGAGAGCGAGATAGAGAGAGAGGAAGGAGAACGAGAACTAAGACGAAGAGATTGGCGACTCGCAGGTGAGGAGAAAAATAAAATAAATATGATGTAAGTGAGACTCATTTCAAGTTTAGTGAATTTTATTACTCGATAGTATATTGTAGTTTGTATAATTTGGGTATAGGAGTAGAGTTAATAGTATATGTGAAGGTTATATGATTGATCATGGTCGAGTAGATTAGGTTCCACAAGTATTTTTAGGATGTTTTTTATTTAAATACATATGTGAATATGATAGGGATTAAGAAGAACCAAAATAGACCTTCAGGAAATCAAGCTTAGTGGAGCACCGAGTGAAAGGGTTATGAGTACTTTCTTCCGTTGTAAAATAATATATGTAGTATGTTATAAAAAATCACGCAATCATCTCGCATGAGGTATACGCGTGTGTGTATAATTAGTAGCTGAATTGCATGCATAGTTATAAATTACAATTTTGGTGATGAAGCTCTACTATTGCATGCATATATATATAGATATATGATCGCAATTTAATAAGTTATATGAATCATATTAAAAATCAATAAACATAAATGAGATTGCTTTTATAAAATTGGTAAGTCCGTGTGTGCATTATTGTCTAAATTTTGTACTGTTGATTGTGTTTCTCAATAGTCATGGCGACCGCTACGCCATGACTATTAAGAAATGGGCCAATGAAGAAAAAGAAAAGAATGAATAAATAAATAAAAAAAGTGGAAAGAAAGATATTTAATTTATTGTCGGTGTTCGACGGAATTTAAAAATAAGATAATATAAAATTGCTCTTACCGCCGAAGGGTAATGGGCGGCCCCTGCGAGTATGAGATGTGTAGACGTGTAGACGAAGAGTACCGGAAGATTGGGAGGAAGACTGATAATGATTAGGGGTTACGGTATCGTCGGAGAGTGGAGTATTTATATTGTCATAACTTTGTCACAGATAGATTGCGATCTAATAGCTATTATTTGTATTGCTTGATTATATGCATTGCATAAGATTAGGGTTATGCATTTTCATTACCACTCCCGTTTTGATTTTATAATGTATGTGATTTGTTTAAAAAGTACATTTATAATATTATTATACTCTAGAAATTTATACTCACTGAACCGCATCCACCCCTGTAATATTTCTGTTCTTAGCTAAGCAGAAGAGGACGAGCCATTGGGAATAGCCATTTTGGTTTTCTGGAATCATCGTGAGGTCTATTGTAAATAGATCCTAGGAGTATGTAAGATAGAAGTATAATCGTAATTTGTATATAATGTTACGACCTGAATTTTTAGTTGAGTTTATTTTTAGATGATAGAAAGATGGGTTATGGTTGTAAATATGATACTGGAGTATATATCACCTTGGTGAACATTATAGCAAGATCATGATTGATGTGGAATGTTATAAAAATAAAGGGAACTCTGTCAAATTTTTTGGGTCATGACATTGACCTTCCAAGTTTGACGGCCAGCAGGCGCATGCCAAGGTGTGTTTTCTTGAGGAGCCGTAAGAGTTCATCAGATTCGTCTGACTTAGTCAAAATGCGTAGTTTGCTGGCTGTTGCATGTGCTCTGGGAGAAAAGCGTCGCAACCTCCGCTAATCGAACTTGGAAGGTGCATGAATACCTCCGTCATTCCAAAAAAAAAAAAAAACTCCTTCGCGGTGGAAATCTATCTTGAATTATGAATTCAGGTCGATTCGAGAGGCCCGGGCCAGACTTGCAAGGGGAAGAACTTTGAAACTCCACAGCCCATCAAAGGAAGGAATAATGGGTGAAAGCCCAACTAGCGTTTGGGATCACTCTGAAAATGGATGCCATGAACATGAAGTCATTTGTGGACAACAAACAAATCGAGAAGATGTCGACGAGAAGACAACCGCTTCCCTTGGACATGTCGTCTCACAATCACGTATGTAAGAAAAGCCCGTTTCTCTCATACATGAACGTGATTCCATCCTTCTTTGTAAGAAGACTTGTCTGCAGCATCCACCTAAGTTCCAAGTTGAAAACCCGCACGCTGATATCTTTCTCAGTTTTGAATTAGGATATCCGGATCTTAGTTCTTATCCGTGCGATCGCCCAACATTCAATATCTTCTCTGTTTTTCTGGGATTTCCATTGTCAGTGTCCACAAGCGCAGCAAGTATTTGGATAATCATGTTCGAGCCAGGACTCCACTAATCAGTAAAACTCTCACGGTACGGGTTCTTTCTATTCATAAAGACCCGAATATCCGTGACCTTTACTATTTCGTATATTTCTATCAACTTTCAATTCGACACTCCTTTGATAACTTTATGAAAAGATGTTTGATCAGAGTATATATTCCATTTCCTTTATTCGTCTTCACAAAAGTTTTGTCGTTAGGGTAAGACATATCCACTTTGATCAGCTACCCTCCAAAATGGAATCTAACATTTGGTTCATAAAAGCCTACAAGATAACAAAAGTGGCAGTCAATCAAAATCATAAATAATAAGGAAAAAAAAGATTTATTGCAATATCGTTAAATTAAATTAAAAATTAAAATACTTTAATTTGAACTCTTATTAGTAAAATTTATCGTATAAATTTTTTTTTCATGTTTTTCTTTTCTTCTCATGGGCCTCTATATTCTTTTTTTATAATTTTAAAAAAAAAATTAATAGTATTTGGCGAGTTCTTTTGCTTTCCTTTTTACATGTAAATATTCCATAAACATTTTTTTTAATTTGTAAATATAATACATATATTATATATTTCCTATACAATTTTCCCATGTCTGTGAAGTAATTCGCAAGTATATGTTATTAATAATGAGGAAAAAGAATATCAAAAATGATAATTAATCTTAATTTTCAAGCCAATGCAAGGATTAATTATTCAATCCAAGCAATTGATGCTCCCTCCAACCCTACCTTTCACATCCAACAATGTCTCATTGGAGAAATTTTTAATTAATCTTACCTCTTCACGTGATGTGAGAAAATACCAATTAAATTGTGATAAACATCTAAATTTATGTTAATCGCTAGAATATTTGTCATAACTGTCACTAATCAGACCAATTTAAATGGTGATTTCTCACCACGTTACTGTGAGATATGAACATTTAAGATTTTTTCGTCTTATTGGATTAGTTATGCCCTAATTATTTGCCTGTCACCAAAAGATCCACCGGTCCATGATGTTTCTTGTTAAGTCGTGAAAGAGACAATGACGTTAATGTCCCTAAGGCATCTCTCCCCCAAGGGTGGGAGGAGCTTACCACCGTGGGGGCGTTCTTGCAAATCGACAGACCATGTCCCCCTTCCAAGCTTCTATATAAGCAGCCCTGCACAGGTTTTCTCAATGCACCAAACCCTCGTGTCCTGTCCTCTCTTCATTCATAACTCCCAAAATCAATCACCACTCTGCA
Organism: Lagerstroemia speciosa; assembly: GCA_037672795.1. Classification (NCBI taxonomy): domain Eukaryota; kingdom Viridiplantae; phylum Streptophyta; class Magnoliopsida; order Myrtales; family Lythraceae; genus Lagerstroemia; species Lagerstroemia speciosa. Next base: position 8,454,862 of record CM075310.1, read on the forward strand.
GAACTCCAACATATCTGCAAACATAGCCTCCATTAATCCCCGACAGCACCATCAACCTCTCCAAATTCCTCCCAAGAAGAAGAAGAGACACAAACATGGAGCAGCAGCAGACCGGTGTGTTCTTCGATCACCACCAGAGACTCGAAACCCGGATTCTGAAGAGAGTGAACATCAAGCAGCTGTTCATGCTGCTGTCTGTCTCGTCTCTCTTCTCCTTGGTGTTCTCCAGCTCCAACTGCCCCTCCTTCCTCCAGCCCTTCAACTCCTTCATCTCCACCAGCTTCCTGTTTAGGCTCCTGACCCACACGGTCGACAAGAATTGCATATTCCTCATCTGCAACGGGATCCTCGTCTTCCTTGCCAGGAGCTCGGGCTTGATCAAGGGCTCGAGGTTCCGGTCCAGTGGCTCCTACAAGGCCGGTCCAAGGCAAATTACCGAGCCACTACCCCTGTACACGATGAAAGTGCCGGGTTTCGAGTACGCTGATGAACGCCTGCCCCTGGACCTAAGAGGTTCAGGTTATTCACCGGTCGAAGAAGGGAATAAAGGGAACGAGGATCTGATCGAAGATCACAAAGTGTCAAAAGAAGAAGAAGAGACGATTACATTGGTGGGGGGAGAAGAGAAATTGATAGAACAAGGCGGATTCGACTGGTACGGAGATGATGATTTCATCGATGATCAGATCGAAGAGCGAGAAAGAGAAGAGGAGGAGGAGGAGGAGGAATTCTCCGGAAGTAAAATCCTGAGCACAGAAGAACTGAACAAGAAGTTCGATGAGTTCATAAAGAGGATGAAGGAAGAGATTAGGATCGAGGATCAGCAGCAGCTCGTCGTGGTCTAGTTGATCGATCGTTGATACGACATGACAAGATACGATGCGTACAGTTAAAAGTTGGCTTATGCGGATCGATTATGTGAAATTTCCCCTTAAATATAAGTCTGTTTGTAGATCGATCATGTTAATTATAGTAATAAATAAGTTTTTCTCATATTTCCTATTTATTATCCAATAGAGCATGCATGTCATGGACAATTTACAACAACCGATACAACACACGACAGCCTTAGTTTGATTAGCGTACGATGTAACAAAAATAGTAAACCTCTGTACGTATCAACTTTCATCCGAAAACAGGTGCGACGATTCCATGTGGTCTATTGCGTCCGATGGGTCGGGACTTTGATTTTCTTCTCACACGTTCTCCGGATCTGCCCGGGGTTATATGTCAACCAGCTTCATCCATAAATTTAAGAGGGATTGAAATCATAAATCGAAATAGGGATTTGTTATAATTAATCAAAAAATAATTCAATGAAAATGTAAATTAACTACCAAATTCGTTCACCGCCATGCAAATACTAATTATCTTTAAACTGATCATGGAAAGCTCGGTCGTCGATCCATCGATCATACAAAAAAAAATGCAGCAAAATTCAGAAACTTTTTTGGTATTGTTGCCTGAAAGTGACTGAAATTATGTATAGGGTCACCTCAACTGATGCCCTCCCAGCACACAAGTGGCTGAAGAATCAGAATGTGAACCCTTTACTTTACACCTATATGGTTAAGGACCGAGCAACCTTCACTATCACAAGTCTCATGTCCCAGCTCACAATAGACAGAGAGCACACAAATTATAAATGAATTGTTGAAGGGATTCATCGCATTCGCATGCACGTGTTCTTGACTTCCGGGTTCAGTTCTCATCGGTACGGCCTCTCTTACCCCTTATGTTTCCTCTTTTTCTATCTTCTACGTGCCCGGTCCGTTAACATCCATTGCACCTCTTTCGATGTGCATCGATCCCCCGATATCTACAAGTTAGTGGGAGCAGTGCCGACCTATTGAAGAGTAAATGGTGCGGAGGTCATGACCTGAATTTTATTTAAGAGAAGAGCACAATGACCTAATAAAATAGTCGGAGGTCTAGATATTTCTAGGGTGACACACCACGAGTCGAGTGCTTCATCCTTTCTTTTTTCCCTACAAAGTCAAAGTTATTCCATATGCTGCACGAACGATGGAGATGTGTTAGAGGAGAACGTCTCGTATGTAACGGGTATATCGCGTAACAGTACTGATGTGTGAATGAATGGATCTCTCATATATCACCAATAAATCAAATCGAGTCCTTTTTAGGGTTTTTTCCTCCTAGGTTTTGTTAAAAAAAATCATGAAAATAACTTAATTCTATTAATTCAACACACTACGTCAGCACTGTCACACGGTACACTCATTATATGGAAGAGTTTCTCGTGTTGAAGGGGGTGAATGAATGGATCTCCCACAGGAGAAGAGCTCCATAAAAAGAAGAATAACTTTTAAGGGCAATTTTTTCCTTGGGGTGGAAGGAAGGAATTGAGGAAGCTACATCTTCCTTTTTCCCCACAATGCTTTCCTCCAAATTTTTGTCACTTTGTAGGGAAAAAAACTTTATTACATTCAACAAGTATATTATATGTTATGAATCAATGGTTATTTAATATATTGGCAAAAATAATTATAAATATTTAATAATTTATACTTATTTTTAATCGATATGTTAAGTAAAGATTAAATTGTGACTAAAATATGTTACATGGTATATTAATTATACAGAAAGCTCTCTCCTTTATCAGGATATATCAGAAATGTGACTTGGACCTATGGACTGCCATGGGAATCCAAAATGCCAAAGGAACCCAACCTGTGGGCTCTGGTAGGGAAACTCTTGAGGAGCCTTGATGCTGTAGGAGTGTAGGAAAGGAAATCAAAAGCAAATGAACTTTTAGTTTCTTTTCTCTCGGCTATAAAGGAAATTGTTTGCAACAATAGAATTCAGAAAATCCCAGTGATAAGAATTGAAATCCGAACCTATTAGGTTTAGGCAAGGACACAAAAGTACTTTTACACCATACATGGGAGAGTTAAAGTCTTGTATGAAAGAATTCTATCGTGACTTTTAATAGCACTGAAGTCTAGAAGAGAGAGACATTTAATTAAACCTAGAACAACACGTAGGAAGCTTGAGTTAATGCTGTCGATTAGGTGGCATGCAGTTGGTTGACCTGTCAGGTTCTATATATACTGATGTGTGGAACATGTGGAGCCTCAAACAGCGCTGTCATCAGTCGACTCCATGAATGATCAACAACAATGGGAACTCAGTCAAGATTTTGAAATCATGTGTCGAGCTGAGATTGATGTTTTTAGGATAACTCGTAATCAATGATGAAATTTACTCAAAAACAAGATGACAACGGACGTGTGTGTATGTGTGTTTTGATGGTCGGTTCTGCCAGAAACGTCCGATGAATCCTTGAAAGGACCGGAGACACAGAGACAGCCCCGTTAGTTTAGCGTGCTATTTTTCAAAATAGTTGCCCATGCATGAAGGAATTTGGTGGATGAGTTGATTGTGTAAAGTGTGATTATGTGCCCGTACTTATGAGATATGATACTTATTAATAAAATTCAGTTATTTTAACGAGTTTTTTGTGAGGCCTGAAAAATAAAATAAAATTAAAAAAAAAAAAAAAAAAAGAAGCCTACCAATGTCACCTCCAACCCATTTGGGATATTTTTATGATCTTCCATAAGGATTAGGAATTTGAATGAATGCTTTTTTTTGGGGGTCAGGTTTACTTATAAATGGGCTTTTGTTTTACAACCAAGGTATTCGAAAGCCTTTTAGGACTGATTGGTCGTGGTTGCGACACCTCCTCCTCGACAAAACCACAGCACCAAATAAGTGCCACCGTACTAAACCCAACGTAGTTCTAAATCTGGGCCCATCACAAAACCACAGCACGAGTCCACTCGAAAAGCCCGCTAACAGCAGCAGACATCTCTTGAAGTTGAAGGCCCAAGATAGGCCCAACAAAGCCCAGTGGGCTGAACCCGAAACCCGAACAGAACCATTGGGCCTACAATGGGCCCATAAGGGAGCGGACATACCCCACCAACGCGACAGTGACACGGTTAACCAACAATTATTAACCGAATTTGCGTGTAACACGATCAACCTGAAGGATCAACGGTCCGAATTCACGTGCCTTTTTTTTGTCAGCTCCTTCCACTCTCTGCTTTTTGGAAAAGTTCTCGGTGAAATGATCATATTACATAAGTAATATTGACACAGCATATCTGTTCAATTAAAATTTATTATTTATATAATTTTTTAATTATAATTTATTATTTATTATATTTTTAATGTTTTTTATTATTTACATATGATTTATAATTAAGACTCATCATTTATTTAAAATTTTTTATACACCTTTAAAAATTTTTAATATTTAATAATTATAATTATATAATTATTAATTATATACTAAGTGTCGATCGACAGACATATCACTTCACGGTCATACTCCACTGAGACTTTCTCCTCCGACCCGGCAAGATGGGAATAATTGCCAAAATTAATGCGGTCAACAGTTCAGGGATAAACACAAGGACGCTGGTGGGGGTCCCGGCGTGAATTTTCAGGAATCTCTGTACGGAACTGCCGACTTTTTTTATAATTTTAAAAGGTTGTTCGCTCACGAATTATCTGTGTTTTTCATAATTTATCACATCTTTAATTTTAATTACTAATTTACATCATTAATTTTATTAATTGTATAAATAGTGTGTGACGTAATATTACACTTGATATTCTTCTTGTCATAAAAATAGAGAATTAGTGCTTACACATGTATTTACACGTTCATCTTCACAATAAAATAGAGAACTCGATAATAGTTCGTAATTTTTTATGGCAAGATAGATGTCGCGTCAGATTCCGTCGGTACAATCAATAAAATTAAAGATACACATCAGGAATTATGAGATGGATTAAAGGTGTGGTAGATTAGGAAATTCTTGAATAGTTCATAATTTTTAGAGCAAAAAAATAATTCGTGATAGACTAAGAAATTCCTGCATAGTTCGTGATTTTTAGGATAAAAAAATAGTTCTTTTTTGGGAATGGTGGTGCGATTCCATTCAACAGTAATAAACTTTTGTAGGAGTGGTAGTCTTAAAAGACAAAAGCTATCTTATGTACCAGATAGACCTAACAAGAATGTTACCCTAGAATTACGAAGCCTCTGTTCTAGCCGGGGAAGAGTAGAGGTCTGCAGCTTCACTGTGTCAACGATGACGTTTGATATTTCTCCTTCGCTTCGAGCCTTACGATCAAAAATTCGCTTGTTCCGTTTGCTCCAAATCGTATATTTAAAAAATGTTGGATAATTCGTAATTTTTAGATAAAAAAAAATTCATGATAGATTGAAGAATTCTCAGATAATTTATAATTTTTGATAAATAATTCAATTTTTAAAACAAAAAATTGACAAACCCAAAATAAGATAAGATTAAAAAATTTGCCGGAGACAGCTTTTCAAAGCTTACGTGGAATTTACCATTTTATAGTTTTATTTATTAAATCTAAATTTAAGATATCACACCTCAATTCGTATGTATTTTATTTTGTACGTTCAACTGCACTCTCCGATACTATATATATATATATAGATATATAGATATGTATATATATATAGATATGTATATATATATATAAAGAAATTGTGCCTGAAAAGTTTCATGAACGGCAGATTATTATACATGTGGAAAATAATTATTCTAATTGTGCGGTAATTAATGAACAGAGAATCGGAGGGGTGCGCATTACGCATCAGGCGTAAATTAGGCAGGCCCTCAGTATCCCTTCCGCCGTTCACCAGCTGTAAGCCTATTGCCACAATTGGATTGAATCATACATTTATAATTTCGCCGACTTAAATTTTATTAATAATAAATGAAAGAGAGTTTTTGATAGTAAGAATTTTATCTTTATTTGCTCAAACTTCCATTAAATGAAAAATTAATTGATGTTCTGAATTTCAAGTAGTGTCGGCCATGAAATATATATATATATATATATTAATAATATCAATATCTGACATGAAAATAAAATTAAAAAAATATGGATATTTGACAATCAAACGAACCCAAAAATGTCATTAATGATATCATCCATTGATCCTTTTTATTACATCTCAATTTCTGTCGGCTACAGGGAGAGGAAAAGGACATGAGTTCTGACATGGGATTTCTCCAGAAATGTCAATTGTCCTGTCACCGGCTCGGAATATCGGAAAACACCTACTGATCATCGACGGGATCGTCGCCGGAGGTGTTGGGTCGATGCTGACCCGGCTCGTCGGTCTTGAGACTGTGTACGGGTTCGGCAACCGCGCGGTCGGGGTGGTCTCCCGTGACGTAATCCAGGAGGCCCTCGCCGGCCTTGTCGGCGGGCGGGGGCGAGGTCTTGCCGAAGACGACGATGGCAACGAGGAACAGGGCGGTGGAGAGGAACAGGGGCCAGAAGTAGGCTAGCAGGGTGAGGAACCTCGGGGCCAGGAGGACGAGGCCGAGGATGGAGAAACAGCAGATGAGGGCGAAGAGGAGGTGGAGCCTGTACTTCAGGAGGGCCGCTGGGACCGCCATGGAAGGGATCTTGGGAGAGCTCAGTAGACGTTTTCTGCGGAGAGAAAGGGCGAGAGAGATGTGGAGGGATTGGTTGAAAGTTATGATCTTTTTGTTCCCTTTTTTCCTCTGCTTTCTGACTCTTCACTCCCTCTGGCTCTGTACAGAGATTCTCTGTAGGATGTCTGGTCTATCTTCGGGTATGGAGTTTAAATTTCAATAATCATTATGGGCTTATTTTGTCCCTTTGCAAACGGCGAAAGGTTAAAACTTTATGTTCGTACAGCAATTTAATGCAGTTTTTTTTTTCTCGACAGCAATTTAATGCAGCTGGGAGTATACTCAAATTGACATTAATAAATTTATTATTATTTTTTTATTCACTTTTCCTCCTGTACTTTAAAATTTTTATGAGTATTCTTTGTAATCCAAAAACTTTTTTTTTTGTCGCCAGCCACGGTATCCAAGCAGGTCCCACCAGCGGTGAGATGGTATCTTTCAGCCAACCATACTTGACTAATCCATTGGTCGCCCCGGGTCGCACGCCTGGCAATGGCGGGTGAGGCCCCCAAGGGGGTGTCTGCGTACGTGAGATCTCGAACTCGAGACCTCCTTAAGCGGCACCGAGCTGCTTACCACTCAGCCCAACCCCCCTTGGTGTAATCCAAAAACTTTACGGGTTATATTGATTTACCGGGTCAAGCAACGACAATCTTTCTTTTTGTCACTGATCTTTGCCATGTAATGAGTTGTTGGTTTTGCCATGTTTCCACAGGGGCTTGTAGTTGTTATTGTACTGTGCAATCACAGGTTGCTAGTGATACCATAGAATCTCAACTAAACTTTCGAGTTTCTAGTCAAGCTCGTGGCTGCTTAGATCAACAGAGAGGCGTGCCTTCATCCCGGTATAATAAGATCATTTCGAACTTCTTTTCAGAATTGAACCGCAACCAATAGCTCGTGGAGGTCGCTTGACTCGTTCTCTTCTGCCCTTATGCGTATAATTGGCCTTACGTTCATTTTCACACCCCAAGCAAAAAGATTTGGGGCCCGGGCCCCCTTTTTCAGCCTACTAAGACTAACGGAAGACAGAAACGCAGACGTTTTATCAAACTAGTTTTCCGGATGGATGGCGGCTGATAAAATAAGTTTCACCTGTCAACCTTTCTAGTGGAATTTCGCAGCTGGGATTCTTTGGTTTTTCGTGGTTATGGAGGATTTCTGTTCTGCAAGCTGCTTTAATTACTAGAATATCTACATTCCCGGAAGTCTTGACAGTAATGGGAGTTCTTGAACCCTCGGGAGGGTGTGAAATACATTTGCAGTGAAGCTCGTTGAAGAAGGAGAGATGCTGCAGTTTGCCAGAAGCTGCTTGTTGAGTTGATCTTAATCATATAACCTGCCGGTGATGCTCATTTCTTGTTTAATTCTCCTGATGGTTCGTGGACTCATCAGACCTCGTAGATGAACTCTGAAATTTCTTATTTTTTGTCAGCAATTTGCTATTCGGTTATGTATGTCACGTGGGTTTTTGTACATCGGTTTCTTCTTTGAAGTTGTAAGCTTTATCATCTAATTCTTCCTGCAGGCTTTGCTACAGGGCAAGCTAGTAAGACCGGGGGAGTGGTTGCCCGAAGGACGTAGCAGAAGCACGGCTAAATGGCCCATTCCTACAGATGCAAGTGCCGTGTGGTTGTACCAGATGACGCTGCAATCAAAAAGGTTCACGGGTTTCAATTTCTTTATATCAGTGATATGATGCATGTGATGTTTACTGATCTGTGGTTTTCTTTGTTTTCTAGTCTTAAATTCTTGAATCCCTCTGATCCACAGCTGAAACGGACGATGACAAGGCCCGTGTCATTACATGGAGACGGGCGGCAGATGCAAATGAACTGCAGCAAAGGAGTCTGAAGGAATAGCAGAATCCCGGATCAGGTTAACAGGCGGGTCTCCTTCAGGTAATGGGAAACCAAGTTCCATCATCTAGAGTGATTGTAAAGGGGAGTGCTTTGCCGATCAGTTTGAAAGCCTTGCAAACCTCAGGGGCTGTACAATCTTGACCATTCTGTACGACAGCAGAGTGAAGCACTTGAGCAAGTTCTTCAGTACCAACCACTTGAATCATCTCAGTTTGAAACCAAGTTCAGCTGGGATAATAGTTTCTCGGCATCAAATAGGGGGGGGGGGGGGGGATCCTCGCATATCTTGCGCTTCGGGTCTGAGTGTGAAGTGTGTTATGCTGGTGAGAATTCGTACAAGTATCTCTACACGGGGATTGGATGCTCTGCAGTCGATATGCAGCTGCTTCAAATGTTACATTTTTCGATATCGATCTTCTTCGGGCAGGTTATTGGCTAAAGCAAATTAGTTTGCTGCATTCGATTTGGTTTCTGACTCCAATATCTCAAGACTGAAGAAGAAACATCGTGGTGATTGCTTTCCAGTTTTAGCATCCACTATTTCAATCATGATCTTCGAAGAAAATCGTTGCATATGAACAGATCTTCGAACTTAGATGGCGATGATTCTCTATACGATTTGAAGGTGATCTTTCAAAAGCAACCACAGTTCAGCCCCAGAAAATGAAATGTAAAGCAACATCTACTTCCCATTTTACTGTCAAACTTTAGGCTTCTACTAAATTTTGCTCAGAGGGCTTGCTGTTGCTCAATCTCGGGTCCGACCATCGGGAGCTTGATCGACCCCATGGAGATATCCAGCTCGATGAGGTTATCTTCTTCTTCCATCTCATCATCTGTCAGAACTCCATCGTCTGAGAAAACATCCGGACATTTCGATATGTCCCTCGAATTCTGGCACTTCTCTTCATTGATCAGGGGAATGGGAGCCCCTTCTTGAAAGGCGATCTCGATCAGGCCGTCGTTTTCATCGTCAGTGAGTGAACAATCAGACCCCGCTCCACTCCGACTCGCACTGCCTGAACTCGTGAAATCGAAATCACATACCATTTTGCATTTTGATTCCACTGCTGCTTTCTCCTGGGAAACCTTGTTTTCTGCAAAATGCTCGGACAGCAAAATTTTCTCGCTATTTGCAGGGCTCCCGTCGTCCACCACAGTCTTCCTCCTCTCCTTCTGCACCACCACGGCCACAAAGATGGCTGACACTGCCAAAACGGGAACAGCAGCTAGGAGAGATGACGACCAGAAACCCGATAAATACATCAAGAACAGCGGAGGGACAATGGCTGTGAAGCTGAGGAGTGACGGTTTCCTCATCATTGGGAAAGTTGGAGTGATCAAGAACACGAGAGAAAAGACAGAGGAGGAACCTTTTTCTGGCAAAGGGAAACGATGCAGGAGCAAGGAGACTCAAAGGGTCGTCGAGAAATGGCAGCGAAGCATGAAAATTCTAAACTTTCAGTACCTACTGACTTAAAAGAGCCCAAAAATCTCAGCAAGAAGACTGCAGAACGAAAATGGCCGCTCCTCTCTGTGTTCTATGAGTGAACAGGTGAGTGAATGGACAGATTCTCCGCTTCTTGGAAGCGGCAAACGGAGGAAAAGGTGAAGACTTTTACCCCCACCCACCCCAACAAAGATCTTGGGGTTGACGATGGTCATGTGCTGAGCATCCGATGTCTTGTCGGTCTCCACGTGGCACGAGGCTGCCTTCCCGTGACAGGAACCCGTCCACCCCCCACCATCAAGAAACCACACTTCCGCTCTCGCCTGCTCCCTCTTTCTCACCCACTTCTCCCATCGGCCAAACACCAACCACCAGAGAGAGGGGAGAAGGTAGAGAGCTCTCTTTCCTGGAGGAGAAACCAGAGACTTGCAGACCATTCACTCGGACAGTTACTGCCAACATTGACATTCAATTTATATATCTGTACATGTATGCATTGACGTATGTATGTTAGTGGAGAGGTTTGAGTGCATTGGTGAGGAAAGTTCAAAGCTTTTCTGTAGATCGGGCAGGATCCACATAATGATAATCTGATGTCCCTTTGTCTGAATTCACCCAAAACAATGAATTATCAAGAAAGATGTCCCTTTGTCTGCCATGGCGGGGGCACAATCCACCTATCTCAGTCGATGAAAAGTTTACCACGGTTGAAATTTGCACCAAGCACCTCGAGCTGAATGATTTTCAATTTCTTTCACCTGAACTGGAGAATCTGATTTCAACTGTCTGCTCTACGCCCCTGACCTTGGATGAAATCCATGGCAAACTCGGTCGATGAAGTGCATCGCCGTGTTCCTACCTCTCAGACTCGCCACACTGGAAATGAAGACCGCGATCGATATCAGCAGCACGACATGTGATTATTTACTCTGTGGATGATGGTGAATCCGTGTGTTGACAACATTAGAGACATCATGGTGTGTCTCCCATGATCACTGTCTGCCAAACCCGCTTTTACCCCGCAATGCGCGCAGGAGAGAAAGGTGGGCGAACATGGGCCCTGCCCTAATGATGTTCAGTCTCGTGCAAATAGAGTAATCATAATCAATCCTCATGCATGGGCAATAAGATCTCTAGGACTGATTTCAGATCTAATCCATCGATTGTGATCATTAATGTGTCTTCTAATTCCCTTGAACATCTCTTGAAGAATTCGAGGTTACCTTGTTTGTACGATCGATTGATGTGTCTAATTCGTATTTAGACTATGAAGCATGGCTTGCTCCTAGGAGGCTGTTCTATTTCTGCATCGAAAAGGTCGGTAAGGCTTCCGGACAGGGACGGATGTAAAATCATGGTTTAAGGGGATGCTAAATGCAAAGAAGATGAATCTTGAAGGGCCAAAACTCGAGAGAGAAGAATTTAAGGGATGAAATCTGATAAATTATTTTTTTAAGAGGAAACAGCTTTCCACATGTTTTCCGAGTTTAGGAAAAAGGAAAATGTACAATAAATAAATTGGGAAAAGAAAAATCTTTTGGGCCATTATATTGGCCCATTCACAAAAGGGCTTGAAATACAACTTTAAACATCAACCTCTCGTCTGCCACTAAATGACCATTATACCCCTATCTCCTGCATCGTTATTCCAAATAATGGAGGGCACGCTGGGTAGAAAGAAATGAACCGTCCTCTCCCTCCCTCTCTCTCTCTAGGGTTTCTGAGTTGGGGATTTTAAAATCGACGCCTGTGACTTCCGATTCATCATATCAAAGAGGGAATCGATTCTTTCTCGTTGGGTATAAATACAGTGGGAGGTTTGTATTGTTCGATCACGACGATTGGGAAGAGCTTTCCCACTGTCGCAGCGTGACTGCCCATCTCTCTTCCTCTCTCTGGGCTTCCAGCGCCCTGTGACCGTACAGATCCATGATCGTCTGCACTGCTCCATGGACCCTTCTCCAGCTCACGCCACTCCAGTTCACGAAGAGGATGAGTGGGGTACTCTTCTCCATGCATAACTTAGCCCTGTGACTCGTGCGCATGTTTAATTATCCGGAAATTCGATCGGTTGCATTGGTAAAGTTTGAATGTTGTTGCTTGAAGCGGCCCCAATTTGATCAAGATCGTGCTGGGTCATTGAGCTCTTTCCTTACAAGAAACGGAAAGATAAAATTTTAACCCAAATAGGAGGTTATATCGATTTTGTTTCCTCGCTGATTGAAAGCATGAACTCATGCGTGTTCGTGTGTTTATGTCTAATGATGCAGAGAGATTAACTATTTAAAGTACTTATGTTGGATTCTTTATCTTTGCCTGCAATATGAAGAGGATGAGTGGGGCACATAGTTTAGCTCTGCAACTCATGTACTTTGTCTGGTTCTGTGGATATTGGATTGGTTGCAGAGGAAAAGTTTGCTCTTTGGTGCTTTAAGTGGTTCCTGTTTGATTGGGATTTTTTTTTTTGGGGGATTAAATGGAGTGTTGCTCTTCGTATTACTTATCATATGAATGTACAAAAGGTTGGAGCTCCTAGATCGAGCTCAAGACACCATATACATAGCAAAACAGATGGTCATAGAACAAAAGACTGACTCACTGGGTCAATCCCCTGTTTTGAAGTAATTTTCTATGATAATTTGTCTTGACTTTCCTATATAAGTTTGTCAAACCTAATAGACGATATCTTACAGCAAACTTAATACGACACAAAATTCTTTCCTGAGAGAAAGAAGTATCGGCAAAAATATACTCATTTCGAGTCTTCCAAATGAAGTAGATATAGGCATGCCATGAGAGACGGTATATAATGGAGGCGAGCTGTTTTGCTTCATAATCCTTGCTGCTATGTCGAGGGATTGTTTAGGGTTATTGAGCTCCTTTCTTTATAATTTTTTTTATGCGTTTCTCCCTGTTGAGTTGAATAACTTGCCGTTGCGACATAAAAAGGCAGCTCCTCACAAGAAACTCAAAGCTAAATTTGTGCCAAGTAACCCAAATTTCACTTCCCACTGATTGTATTGCATTAATTCTTGTATTCTATATTTTTTTGGTTCTGATTCAGAGAGATTAACTACTTGGATTGCTTATGTTGATCATTTTTGTTATGGGTAGTTCTGTCCCATTTTGATGAGAGTAGATTGAGTTTGCCTGCTCCTCCTTCATATAACAACAATTCTCCTACTTGCGGTTGATAGTAAACTGATGTTCGAGCTGATGCTCTTTCTCGTTCATGTATTCTTTCATCTACTAGCTGCGTTTTCAATGTTCTTGAACTGATTATACATTATTGAAACTCCAAGATGGCATGATGATGGGTTCATGCCACCCCATAAGCAGTAGATTTTCATTCATTCCTTCTTTGCAAGAAGATGATTGGCTCCTGTTCTCTACACAGACAACGATGGGTTTGTAATCCCGAGTTTGGAAATAGGGGAGAAAGTTCCAGCTGAGCATGATGCTCCAGATTTAGAAACCTCGACGGCCACTTCTCAAAAGGTCAGTTACAAGAGCCCTTTAAGCATTGTTTCGAAGCCAAAATGCATTGATGCAGTGGCAGAGAATATCTAAGTGTGCATGTTTTATACTCCACCAAAATAATGGAAAACTTGGTGAGAAACCTAAAGAGCTGTTTACCGGTTTTGAGATAGATAAACTAAATTCTTGTATAGAATATGGAGAGCTTCAATAGGTTTGTATTGTTGTGAGACGGACTTCTGGAAGTGTATATAGCTTGATAGTATCAAATGCTTACTAATACTAAGGACGTTTGCTGCAAAATGGGGCAACGGAGACAGTTCTTAGAGAAAAGCATTCACTTATGAACCTTTTATCGGTGGCGTTTGCGGGACTTTCAGCAGGTAAAGAAGGAAGAGAACATCTACCTAGGACCTCACGGGGCACCTCCGTCACAGTCAAAGCAGCAAGTTCCAAACACGTCAAATAACCGAAAGCAGCGGTTGAAGCAGAAACTGAAGGAAGCAGACAAGAGGTTTGGAGGGTCTGGGAGGGAGAACAAGGTGGAGGATCTGAGAGAGCTCGTGGGAAGCGGAGCGAGATCGAGTCCTAACATGTCGAAGGGCTCTTCCCGGGATTGGCTCGACCCGCACTGTCACGAGTCTCAGTTTGAGAAGTGGCGGTAAAGGCTTTACATCCTTCTACCATCGCTGGTATCTTAATGTTGTCCTAGTCAAGGGAGTCGACTTGCGAGGCGAATATCGGTATTTCTGATGAGCTCTGTATTTGAGACTTGTTTTTGGGTACTGTCTGGGATTCGGATTGATGTCGGATTCGGGATTTCACAGCTGCTCTTGTCTTTTGTCTGGAATTCATGGTTCTGCCATTCACCACGGATCATCAAGTTCATTTTATGACTGATAAAAAGCAAGGAAATATGAAAATAAAATAGTAAATATATTATACAACATCATGAAATTTCTGATACAAAATTTGTCCGTGGAGTACGAATGGTCGATGTTTCAGCAAAAAGGTCTGATACATACATACATATATATATATATTGTAAACTCCCATATTACCATGTGATGTTTAAAAATTCACTCCTGCTCATGTAGTGAGTGGTAGGAGAATCTTACCAATCTCTGTTTTTTTTTAATTAATTGATATTAAGTTGCCAATGGAGGAATTTTTAATAATATCATCACAATAATTTTATTAACACAGAAAAAAAGGGAAAGCACATATTCCCAAATTTTCAAAAAAAAATCCTCAAAATTGACTGCTAATCATTGTTCGTGCCTATAATGCTAAACTAAAACACCATATTTGAGTTTTTTTTTTAAATAATAGCAGTATTGATGATCCACTTATCTATACAATACAGTGCAACAATCGAACTTTCTCGTTGACATGCGAACGTATCAAATAAACTTAATAATTAGGGTTTAGCAGTGGCTTTGCCAGTGTAAAAGGAATTCAAACTTAAAACTTCGGAGTTATTAGATCACTTGGGAGTGAATCTTAGATCACTAGACCATAGTCCTTGACTGTAATATCGTGTTTGAGTTTTATAAATGAGAAAAACATTAATGTCAAAAGGATTTTATAATTCGTTCGAGCTCGGTTGGAAGAAATATTTAATGTATAATATATAACCAATTTATTATATAAATCACCGTTTAAAACTTGAAACATGTAAAGTCAACCCTAAAAAATTATGAAAGTCTTACCGGCGTAAAGATTTAAGAGAGTTTTACATAACGAACTTCTTGTGTAGTACACGCAATATTTACTTAGCCTGTTGAGTTTCTACGTACGGGAGAAAATGCTAAAAGATTTTCTGAGTGGGCCCACCCACGACCCGTTAAAGAAGCCCACGCAGCCCAATAGGATCCCGCGTGTAGACACAAGGGAATGACGGATCCCAGCCGTCGGATTCCCCTAAGCACACCCTCATCGGCAGATCTGGACCGCACGTCCACATCGCGGATTAATCTGCATTTAAAATCCGGATTTGAAATCCGACTTATTCAACTCGAAATTTTACGCAGGGACAGGAAGAGAGAGAGAGCGCTTTGAGGAATGGAGTGTGAGAGTGGGAGCTGAGAGCTTCGTCCGTTTCGTGCCCTAGGTGAGAGAAAATCTTCCAGTTGTCTGGGTAAGTCCTCGTATCCTCACTCTCTTTCCACGCTCAATTCATCTCTTCGAGCTCGTATTGCAACTCGGAGCTCTACAGTTCTACGTTGCTGGGTTTCTAGCTAACCTCGGCTAGGGTTTTAATTTCGCTGATTGTGCGAATTTTGCTTTGGAAGCTCGAATTTTGGCCCTGTTGCTATCTGCTTCTCTGTGTATGGTTTTGACGATGGATTGTTGTCGGAAAATGGAAACACGGAGTTTTTGTGCCCGGAAATGAACTTCTTTTATGAAATGGAGCTGCTGTCGAGCAAGTGATTAGCTTTTTCTCAATTTCTGTTGCCTTTGTAGCTCTTCTAAACCTCTCAATCTTTCGGAATCCCCCTCTTCACTTTGGCGCGTAAGTTTCACCCTTTCTTGTGTATAAAGCTTTTGTTGACCCTTTTGAAGGTCTCACATGAGGATGGGACATTGCAGTGTGATCTCATGTTGGTTTTTTAAATATTTGAAAGAAACCTCTTTCCCTGGCAATTGTAGAATGTGAATTCTTGACCTTCTCCTGAATTTGAGAGCTTGAAAGACTGTTACTTGAATGTTTTCTCACATCTGTGAGTTGAATGAAACTGTATTCGGTGCTAATATTTGGCCTTTTTTTTTTTTTTCAGGATATCTGTTTATTTTGGGAAGAAGGGTTATTTATTCCCATAAATTTGCTTAATTCCTTCAATAATGGCTGAGGAGAGTTCAGTTAGCGAAGTTGCTGAAAGGGAGGTGCCAGTGGCCAATGGGGGCGTTCCCCATAAAAGCAGAGACCTTGTGACTGAAAAGAAAGACAGTGAGAGCACTAGAGTTGATAAAATGGAGGTAGATAGTGAGGATGAAGAGAGAGCTGATCCTGAGAAAGAGGATGCAGAAACAAAAGTAAATGTGGAAGAAAAAAAGGAGGAATGTAAGGATGCGACTAAACAAGAGGATAATATTGGTGACAAAGAAGAGAAAGAAGAGGACGCACCTGAAAGTGCTGCTGTGGATTTAGACAAGGATGGCAAGGAAGACAAAAAAGAGGAAGAACCTGAAAAGGCAGCAGTTGAAGAAAAGTCTGTTTTGGAAGCAGGAGAGGATACTGATAAGAATACTGATGAAATCGAAGGAAGTAAAGAAACTCAGGAGAAAGTCGATGGGTTGGATAAAGATTTCGAGAAGGCTGGAGAGAACAGAGAGAACAATGAAGAAGAGAATCTTGAAGAAGATATAGAGAAGAATGATGAGGAGATGGCTGAAGAGAGTAATGAGAAAAAGGCTGAAGAGAAGAAAGAGAAAGAACAAGATGAGGAGAGTGATGAGAAGGCTGAAGAGATCAAAGAAGAGAAGGCTGATAAAGAGAAGCCCAAAGAAAACAAAGAGGACAAAGGGTCAAAGAGAGGCAGATCAAGGAAGAATGCTGGTGAGAAAGTTAAAGCGAAGAAGGAATTAAAGCAGGAGGTGGAGCAGCGGACTCCTGTGACTGACCGCCCTGTACGTGAGCGCAAATCAGTAGAAAGACTGGTTGCGACTATTGAAAAGGATGCTAACAAGGAGATTCATATTGAAAAGGTGCTCATCACCCTTGAATCCACTATACTCACACTTGTGGATTATTCTGTTAATAATGCAATTTAAAATCTAATTTGTCTACAATTTTGGTTGTAATGGCAGGGACGTGGCACACCACTTAAGGATATACCTAATGGTACCATTGTTTCCTTCTTCCTTCATTTGCTATGTTTTCCACTTTATGTTGATGCTAAAGAGATATTTGGTCCACGACTTGTGGAGAATTTTAGGGACAAACTAGAATGATTGGATCTTGCTGTTCCTTTGTTTATGCTGATCATTATGCTGATTGGCAATTATATATCATGATAGATGTCGCTGCTTGTTGAAGTTAGCATGCAATGCTTAGATATGTGGATGGAGTTTACATGGAATTGTAGTACTGCATTACTGATATGGCAAAGAATCTTGAATTCCAATGTTTACTAACTCCCTGTAGAACTGTCAGCTGCTCTGTATTTGATTCTAATAATTTCTTGGTGCAATTGCTAACATATTGCAATTCTTTGCCTGAGAATTTGGATAAAGTTCATAGAACTTTTGAAATTTTACAGAGTGGAGTATTAAAATTTGGTGTATATCGTGCTCAATATTGTAATCTTTGTGCTGTAGAATTGTCATGCACACACCGAATTATTGAAATCATGCAAAATATGAATCTTTAATGGATATGTTAGTAATTTCTTGTTATTTTGCTTCAGTGGCTTATAAATTGGCAAGGAGGAAGCCTGATGATACCTTCAAATTGCTTCACAGTGTCATGTTTGGGAGGAGGGTGAAGGTAAAAGCATCCTATCTTGAGATTGATTCATTGATTTCAAATTTTTTTCCCCGATTCCTGACCTTGTGGCTTAGGTTAGTGTGTGAAAATGCAACCTCACAGTCCATTCGAGGATTCAATGATATTAACTTTGCCAGTTTTCACATGATCTTCTGTTGTGGTTTTGCAGGCATTTCAGATCAAGGGTAACATATCCAGATTTTCTGGTTTTGTATGGCATGATAATGAGGTAACTTTGTATATATTGAACAGAGCATGCTATGGGCATTATGCTTGGGCGGCATTCATTTAATGAATTCCATGAAAAATATGAGCATGCTCATGTCAGTGCTTTTCAAATTATTAATTGTGAACTCTATTAATATAAAATGAACTTTCATGAAAAGTTTGGGAGCCCGTGTCATTTCCTGCACGTGCTTGACTTTTGCAGGAAAAGCAGAGGTCTAAAGTTAAGGAAAAGTTTGACAAATGCACCAAAGAGAAGTTGTTAGAAGTGTGTGATATACTCGACATATCCATTGCCAAGGCTACCACAAGGAAGGTTTGTCATCTTAGTTGTGCTGATGCTGTATTGTTTTATTTTCAACGCAATAGTTTGTGATCTGAGTTGTCACTTCTGTTCATTACTAGCAATATCTGTCAATGAGTAGTGCTGCTTTAATATGGTCACTTTCATATGCAGTAGTTTGATTTTGCTTCTCTCCACTGCTTTTGGTTTATTTAGTACAGAAGGGGTTTTTTGCTGCAAATATTGATTCTATGATTGGCTGGTTTCCAGAATCATACAGCTTGTTTATGTTATCTTGTCTTCGAAATTCTCGACGTGACTATTCTACTTTGTGTCATCTTTTAGGAAGATATTATTGTGAAGCTTATAGACTTTTTGGTGGCTCCCCATGCTACTACGACTGTCCTCCTTGCTGAAAAAGAGGTACCTGGCCTGAATTTGAATCAGTTCGGTCTATTGTTTTGCATTTCACTTATGTTCTCCTCTCTTTTGAGTATCAGTCTGGTAAGGGGCAGAAGCGAAAGAGGGGTATGAGAAGGAGTTCATCGACACCGAGGAGTGGGTCTTCAAATCAAGCAGCAAAGGTATCGTTCATTTTGCTGCTTATGGGATTTGTTCAATCAAAACTGAATGTTTGAACCCTTTGAGACTCCTTTGGCAAAAGGAATGTGAGTTGTTAGTTGTCATCAATATATTTTGAGTTGCACTCTTTTACTCCTTTTATCTTTTAATTAAGATAAGATAAGATAAACTACCTTCAGTTGCAAATTGAGCACCAAAGGGATAGCGGAGCTTTCGCACATGAGAAGTAGACAAATTTAAAAAGAAGGGTATAGAGCTGCCTGCCACACCAACAACCCCCCACCCCAAAAAAAAGGAAAAAGGATAAAGGAAAAAAGAAAAAAGAGAGAAGATAGATTCAGAAACACCGGCGGACTCCCTCACTGACAATCCTTTTATGAATGACATCAATAATCTCTCTTCCTTTTTTTAATTATGTTCTTGGGTATTGATCAATGCATTGTTAATGATCCATTATGTTTTTCTTTTGCTTAATTTATATCCTTTCATCATAATATTTTATAGTTTGTATACAATTGAAACAGAAATAAAGGTCTTGTCTTTTGTACAATATCTTTTTGCACCACAGTGATGATTAATAAAACAATTTATTTAATGTTCAAATGAAAAAAATAATTTGATTGGTTTTCCACTTCTTGTACTAATTGATTTTTTTGTTAGTTTTGCTGAAGGATGTGAATCTGTGTCCTATTCTCGTTGAAGGTTTTAGCTATTCAGATTGACAACAAAATGGTATCGAGTTGGAATAAGCTGGGAGAGAATTTTTTGTATAATCTTCATTATACCCATATTGAGGTTTTTTCTGACAATGTGCTTGGATTTTATTCCTGTGCTTCTCTCATTATCTTTACGGACATGGCCATATGCAGAGCCGAATGAAAGGGGTTAAAAAGGCTATCTCTGATTCCGATGATAATTCTGAAGATGAGAAAGAAGAAGAGGAGCATGGAACTGATGAAGAGAAAACTGTAAATGGTGTTTCAGAGGAGTCCGATCATTCCGATCATGGTAAGCAGGATCAATCTGAAACCTATGAAGAAAGCAGTTCCGAGGATGAATCAGGTGAAGATTCAGGTAAGAAAAAGAAGCAGAAATCATCCAGTAAGAAGCAATCTGCTGGAAGGGCTAAAAGCAAGAAAATCGAGGCATCTGAGATGACTAGTCCACCACTGAAAACGACAAAGAGATCATCAGCAAAACGCTCAAAGGTGGATGATGATAGTGAAGCGAGTCCAACCCCAAGGAAGAAAAAAGATTCAGGTGTCAAGAAGGCTTCAGCAAAATCTGCTTCGAAGGAGAAAACAGGTAAAGTATCACTCTTACTCCATTATTTGAGGTTTGTCTTCTATGTCAGCCTTCTTTGATAACCTGCTGTTTGCTGCAGCGGTCTAAAGCTTTTCGGGCTTAATGATATGAAGTTCCTTTCCTCTCCTCAATTAAATTACAAGCTTAAGCAAATTTTATTTTGCCTAGCTCTACTGAGTGCATAATGTTGAAGTCTGCTCTTCTTGTGTACCAGTTAGAAAGACTTCAAAAGGGAAAGACAAGACAAAGGACGAGAAAGCGGTGCGGCCAAGCATTGATGAGCTAAGGGATGCAATCTGTGAAATCCTTAAGGAGGTCGACTTTAACACGGTAAAGTTCCATATTTTCTCCTTAGGTGGCTAGTTTCTGTCATTGATAATGTATGCTGATTCTGATTTCGTCTGTGGTTTTCAATTCTGCAGGCTACATTCACTGACATTCTGAAGCAGCTAGGTACGTGTGCATTGGTTTATATTATGAAACAGGGATAAATCTTATATTATATTAGCGCTTGAATGTCGGAGTCTCTTTTCTTTGGTGTCATTTCTGGAAATAGCTTTTCCGAATCTTCTTCATCCTCATTTTTTCCTTCCTTACAAGATGCAATTACAGCTGCATCAGCTTGCTCTTAAACTCTATGTGGAGTTCCTAATTGCAATCTCCGTTCTCCTCACAGCAAAAAAGTTCGATATGGATCTCACTCCGAGGAAGTCGGCAATAAAGCTTATGATACAGGAGGAACTCACAAAGCTTGCTGACGAGGCCGATGACGAAGAAGATGCAGATGGGGGTGCTGGGAAAGATGAGATGGCTGTCGATGGCACAGAGGTGAAAGCTTGAACATTAGTCTTCTCGAAGAACGTTGTATCAGTAGCTGTCTTCTTCCCATTTCGCCTCTTCGAGGCCGGCCCCCTGGACCTGTCCCATCCTGTTGTTCTACTAGATCTCACTCTTGCGAAAAAAACTCTGTTGGATGTCTTAACTATGCCAGGGGAAAAAAACTAACCTTTCTTCCCTTCCTACTGGATAGAGAGATATTGTTGTCTTTAATAACCATGCTAGTTGTGTTCGAGTAGGACTAATAGCCAGGATTCCTCTGCAATGCATAGAGTAAGTGTGTGTCGGTTTGTGGAATGAACTGTGTAGAGCATCCCGATTCTCATTGTCTTTGAATTGTTGCCCTGTTCCTCATTTTCCTATGCTTGTCCGACGTGAATCTTGTTTTTGTGGATGGGATCTCCCCGCCATAACCGCATTTGCTTCCTGCATCCTCTTCCGTGACGCTGGTAGTGGTGATTTTGGTCTGTCTTTAACTATGCTATGTTTAGAACTTTGATTTGAACCCAGTAGCTTAGCATGGGTCTTGTCACCTGTTGATGATATGGGGTTAGACCTGACATGAATGAATGCACTGTTGCTGGGCTAAAAGATTCCTCATGTGGGAGTCATGTCACACTTTTCTCCAATGATATTTTGGACCTGTCGCGCATCGGTCCGTGTATGTTATGGTGTACACCTAAGAACTAGACAACTCGTTAACCTCTTACTACGATAGCGAAGGCTTTGGTGATTTGCCAGCCTCCTCGATGCATTAGGGTGGCAGTGATGTGGGAGATTATAGAGTCATAACACTCGCTAAGGTTGATCACTGCTTAGGGAGAACGCCTTGCATACTAAGAAAATACCGGTGGGGGCAAAGTGGACAGAGACAGGAGTAATCTGCGCGTCCATGTTGCAGATGCCGAATCAACGGCCTTGATCACTTCCTATCCCCAACCAATCGGATTTGCTCAAACTCCTCCTGTGCCAAATATTACAGCTTATCGGCAAGCAACGGTCCACGTTCGTACGCGTGTCTGAATATTCGTCGTTATTTACGACCAATGATCCGGCGGATCCGAGTAGCTCTCGTCCCTCAGTTCTCTCTCTCTCCTCTCCTCTATAACTTCTCTCTCCTCCTCTCGGCGCTGTCTATCTCCGGCGCCCGCCGCCGCCCGTTGGCCTCAGCTCCATCGACTCTCTCTCTCTCTCTCTCTCTCTCTCTCTGTGTCCATCTTCCCACGGACGCTTCCGCCAGTGATATTACGCCGTCAACGTTCAAGTGAACAGCTTCGAAATCTTCGATTTCTGGCGAGTGGCGACCGAAGCCTTCTCGGGAGCTGCTTGCTCCATCCGCAAGCGTTCGGTATCGTCGGAATTCGGTTCAGTGGTCCCAGAGTCGTCCAATCTATAGCCGCAGTTCAGAGCACCGAGCAGAATTTGGCGTGAAGTTGTGGTAGGGTTACTGAAATGGCGGACACGGACTCGGAGTCCCCGCCGAACGGAGGCCGAGGCGGCGGGGAGAATCTGGAAGGAGTGGGGGAGCTCTTGTCGCCTAGGGAGCAGGACAGGTTCCTCCCTATAGCGAACGTGAGCAGGATCATGAAGAAGGCGTTGCCGGCGAACGCGAAGATCTCGAAGGACGCGAAGGAGACCGTGCAGGAGTGCGTGTCGGAGTTCATAAGCTTTGTCACCGGCGAGGCCTCCGACAAGTGCCAGCGGGAGAAAAGGAAGACCATCAACGGAGACGACCTGCTGTGGGCCATGACGACGCTGGGCTTCGAGGACTACGTGGAACCGCTGAAGGTCTACCTCCACCGGTTCAGGGAGCTCGAGGGGGAGAGGACGGCCCGCGACAGGGACGGCAGCGGCGGCGGAGGGGACGTGGAGAGTGTCGGCGGCGGCGACGGGGCCGGGCCTTATGGAATGGGGGTAATGATGGGCCAGGCCCAGCAGTACCAGGGACACGCGTACAGCCCCACAGGCTTCAATCACCAGATGGGTCTTGGTGGGCGTGGGCCTGCCGTGACCAGGCCTAGATAATTAATGGGCCTTTAAACAACTGGACCTCATTGGGCCCATCCGTTAGAGCCCAGTAATTTAATCATGTGATTTGGCTTAAACTTTAGATGCTGTAAAAAGGATGGTATGTAATAGGATCTATTGAGGTGCCCCTCCCTAAGGTCTCTTTCTTGTAAGGAGAAGTTCAGTGTAAATCAAGTGCGGGTCGAAAACTGGCTATCGAAGATGCAATTTTCGCGGGTCTAACCCTTCACGGTTGCGACAATGGGATCGAACCACGTAATGGAGTTAGTTCAGGCATTCCCGAGCTATAGGGCATCTATGCAAGTGGACACGAGAATCGCTCTTCCGATGATGCTTCTCCTGAAAAGCCAACAAGTACATACTGCTAATGATATTACTCGGGTGATTAACACTAATTTACTTATTTGTTATGTTCTAAGTGATATTTTCTTAAGTCACGTGCTTGAATAGAATCACCCGAGAATCTCTTGGTTTACCAAGAGTAGCACTAGAAGGTACAAGCATGGGGTTCACTTGATAGTTCTCTCCATAAACTCTTAAATAAGTGATCTCATGATCGAACTCTAGGTTGGGAGGGTCGACGGGAAATTTTTCAGATATTTCGACCTGACGACAGATTAGTTTCGAAGTGCGTTTCGGCTGATTTGGGAATACTGCGTGGTTAAAAAAAAAAAAAGCGTAAACTGGAAGATTCCTTTACCGTTGCCATGCAACTTGCGGCTTCGGCCACCCAATCAGGGCCGTCTGTTGGGGGCGCAGGGCTCTGCTTCCGTCACCGGCCGTCCCGTGGCAACCGCACCAGCTGGATGAGGGCTTGCCTACGGGCCCTCCGCCTGCTACGGGCCAATCAATAACAAGACTGCCATTCCCATCCTGCCCTCAAAGTTCAGACGCATTAACGAGACTACCCCTGCGCATCTGAATTTCTGCGCTGGTCGTTGACCTTTGACTAATCTGTCAGATTTTACTGATTCTTCGTGCTTGGTGCGCTAGATCTTCATGTTAAGCAATTTATTTTAATCTCAGGATTTACAAATATTCATTCAAATTTAAGAAAAAAAATTAATAATTTTTATAACCTGCTTAGCAGACCAGCAGCGTCAGTATCGTAGCACTTGAATTTTAACTGATTTCGATCGAGCCCTGATCATCGAACTAGATAGTAAGACTCTGCAAATTACGAATTTTCTTAATTCACAGAATCCGACCCCGTGACATTGATCGACGGAAAGATGCGTCAATATATATTGCACCGTATTGTACGGAGAGTTTCGTGCACAGTACGCAGTACTTGCTTATCATTTGCTTAATTGTATTTACCGATATAAGTGTGTTTAATTTCATAATTTTTTTTCATTATTTTCTGGGCGAAGGGTTAATGAGATCACGTGACCTGTCCCCTAGAGCTTCTTAATTAATAATTTAGTATTATTTAAATATCATATTAATATTATTCACGTAATTTAATAGAGTTTATATAATCTCTTTTCTCTAGTTGGCACATTTTTTTATGTATTATTTAACATTTAAAAATTAATAATATTGTATTTAAACTTGTGTTGTGGAGATTAAACTCGTTAGACTTATAAATATCAGTGATTTAAATCGAAAAAAAGAGGTAAAAAAATGTCGGGACATGACATTTTGTAGTACCAAGCAACAAAAGGAAGACAGTAATAGTAGCGACTGAATAATCCAACTTCGTGATTTCGGATTTCGATATTTAATTGCGAACATTTCAGACTAACTGAACAACTAGTGTTAATATTAATATGGCCGATATAATCCCATAAAAAATGAAGAGTGTAATTAGAAAAAGTCTATTTGCAGCCTCACGCATGGCATATTATATTGTAAATTAAGGAGAGAATATTGCCTGTAATATGTATATCTCGTAATGGTACCAAAGTGATGTCACGAATTAATAAAAATTAAATATTTTATAATTTTTAAATAAAGTTCTAAAAAAGAAATTCTAAAAATAATAAATTTTTTTCTCCGAATATTCAAAAATCTAATATGTTGTACTAAGATCATTTTCTACATCCCCGTGTAACCATCAGCCACCACTCATTCAGCTTATTGCTCTCTCCCGCTTCTCCCTCTCACCGTCGCCGGAGAATCAAGAAACCCTCCTGCCACCAACCTAGAGCAGGGCGAGTACGGCCACCCCTTTCCCTACCCTCACCATGCAGCTCCGCCGGCACGGTCAGCTCGTCGCCCGGCTCCTCCTCCTCCTTCTCCTCTCGGCTTTTGCAGCTGCCCCGTCCCAGGCCCATAACATCACACGCCTCCTCGCGAGCCACCCGAGCTTCTCCACCTTCAACCACTACCTCACCCTGACCCGCCTCGCGGCCGAGATCAATGCCCGGACCACCATCACAGTCCTCGCCGTCGACAACGCCGTCATGGAAGAGCTCATCTCCTCCCACCCGTCCCTCGGGACCCTTAAGAACATCCTCTCCTTCCACGTCTTGCTCGACTACTTCAGTGCTCGGAAGCTCCACCAGCTCGCGGAGGGCTCCGCCCTCGCAGCCACCCTCTTCCAGGCCACCGGCGATGCCCAGGACTCCACCGGCTTTGTCAACATTACCGACCTCAACCACGGGAAGGTCGCCCTGGGCCCCAAGGACAACGGCGGGATCCTCGACGTGTACTTCGTGAAGTCCCTCGAAGAGGTGCCCTACAACATCTCAGTTATCCAGATCAGCAAGATCCTGCCATCGGCCGAGGCAGCGGCGCCGGCGCCCTACCCCGGCCAGATGAACCTGACGGCCCTGATGTCCGCTCAAGGCTGCAAGGAGTTCGCTGACACGCTGTCCGCCGCCAACGATGCTTTGAGCACGTACAAGGTGACATATTAATTAACAAAAACGTTACTTAATATTTCATTTTCTTCTGAAGATTATATTATCCAAAAAAAGGCCCTTTTTAGATTTTGTTAGTATGAATAATCCATCGATTTGCATTTGGATTTATTTGTCCGACCAAATTAAAAACAGAAACAATGAGTTCTACTTGAGAGTATTAACGTATTATCATGAATTAATAAAATTTAATTATTTTTTGTATTTTTTAATAACTTTTAAAAGAAAAATAATACTAAAAGTGACTTAAATATGATATTAACACTGTTAAATAGTATATCTATTACATATAAGATTTAGTGCATTTTTGGGTTGAATTTACGTTCGGTCGACTCTTCCTTGGATTGACTCTCAGGATAATGTTGACGGAGGGCTGACGGTTTTCTGCCCCTCCGACGGCCCCTTCAAGGCGTTCCGGCAGAAATACAGAAACCTCTCCGCCGCCGATCGAGTCTCCTTCCTCGAGTTCTACGGCATCCCGATCTACATGTCCATGTCCATGCTCCGGTCCAACAACGGCCCGATGAACACCCTCGCCACCGACGGCGCCAAGAAGTTCGACTTCACCGTCCAGAACGATGGCCAGGACGTCACCTTGAAGACCAACGTCAACACCGTCAGGATCTCCGGCACCGTCTTCGACCAGCAGCCCCTCGCCATTTACTCCACCGAGGGGGTCCTCCTTCCGGGGGAGCTCTTCAAGCCCGCAGCTTCGCCGGTGCCGGCTCCCGCCCCGGCGCCCGAGAAGGCAGCTCACGCCCCCAAGGCGGCGAAGCACGGGTCGCCACCTGCGCAATCCTCCCCGGGCGAATCTCCTGCGGATTCTCCGGACGGAGACGTGGCTGACCAGACCGCCGACAATAGAGCAGCGAGTCCCGTGGGGGTTGGCAGTGGCAGGTTCAAAGTCGTCGTTTTGGTTTCACCTTTTTGGGTTTTTCTCTTGTAATTTTAAGTTTCATGGCCACTATTTTTCTGCTTTTTATGTCTTATTTATTAAAAAAAATGAAAATTTGGGTGATGCCAATTGAAATTAAAATCCTTTTCGTATTTTATCATGATTTACTCCCGTTCGATATTACTAAAATGACTTTAAATGCAACATGTACGACTATCTGCTTCGTATTTTTTGTGAATGCAGTGATGAATAAAAATCTCACAAATGAAAAAGTTCATATAGTTCAATAAATCGACCATTTACCATACAAATGGTTCGGTTGAAGTTACAACTATTTTTCGAACCACTTTGCAGAATAGTTTAATAAGATAATTCATAATTAATAGTGCAAATTAAAAAGGATCCAATGGCTCTTTAGTTATTTTTCACCTGTTGAATGGTCTAATTAAAAAGCCCAAATAGGCCTGTGCAAGCCCAATGAGAATCTGAATGGGCCTGAAGTCAGTCCAGTAAGAGGCCCAAGTTGGGCCCAAAATCTTTAACGGGTCAGCCTCTTGGGCCCATAAGTTCAAACATCCTGTGCGCGCCACGGACGTGTCCCGTCTCCACCGTCTCTCTCGGTTCTCTGCATTTGCAGAACTCTTCAATGGATGGAGTAGTCCGATTGATGGAAGAAGAGTGAATAAGATGACGACGATGGAGAGGCTGTTCGTGCAGATGTTCGAGCGGAAGAGGTGGATCATCGACCAGGTCAAGCACCAGTCTCACCTCTTCGACCAGCACCTCGCATCCGCTCTCCTCATCGACGGGATCCCTCTTCCACCTTGGCTTCTCCCTCACTCCCACTCCTCAGATCCCGCCGGTAACGTCTCTCCCTACGAAATTGATTCTCACGCACAACCTGCCATACATCCAAGTAAAACTGTCCAGTGCTCCGCAACTTCATGGTCCCCCTCGGCTAGATTTGTAACGAAATTGTAGTTTGCTACAGAAATTTTGTCGGCGTCACTTATTTTCAGAAATTGGAGGTTGTAGACATTGAATTGCAGTAAGTTTTTGGAGCAAATCTGTTGTTTCTTTGTTGAATTTGCTCGACCCAGAAGGAAATTTAAGTGCTCCATCCTGTAAAACAACAGTTTTTCGACTGTCATCTTCACAAATCACTTTGAGCTGGGATTGCATTTAAGTCATCTCTTCATTTTCTAGTAATGATGGACGGATTTTTTTTAATAATGATGAATTCGCGGGCAATGCAATAACTAAATTCTGCTAAATATAGGAAGGCATTCAATTGAGTCCCTTTCTGTTGATCAAAAATCTTGATGTCTGTGGTTAAGTGATATGCTTTCTCATTGCAGAACTGAAGAAAGATGAGCTTATTTCAGGACTCTTGATCCCATTTCCTCAAGCTTCAGCCCCTTATTCCATTAGTCACAACTCCGGGCATGATCAGCCAATTTTTGCAGCTGATAGCGGACAGCTAGGGAGCTTTTATGGAGATGCTTGCACAATGCATGGAAGAAATGAAGCAAGAGGAGAGACATCAGTCTTGAGGGAGGCTGTAAGTACTCATGGATGTTTCTCAAAGGGTGCCCCAACTCCAATAGACTCTCCCTTAGCTAAGTCCCCTCATGAATGTGTCCTTAATGATGCTCCCAAGCCGATACCCACTCCCACTGCCAAGTATCCTCAAGATCAAAGTGAGGCCAACGTTCTTGAGACTTATCATAGTCTAGATCAATCACTTGCAAGGGTCCAAAGGTCCAAGTCAAGACAGAAATATCTCGAGCTTCGAACTAGTGTAAATGCGTCTAAGAGCTCTTTACGTGGTGAATATCACACTGTTGTTGACCCAAGGACCGTTGCTGGTTCTGCAATTGCCCATCCACTAGTTGACCATTTGGATGCTGTGGTTTCTGGTCTACCATGCGCTGAGGGATCAGCTAACTGTGAAAGCTCTCGTTCAATTGCTGAGAAATATGGTGCTCATGCCTTTGAATCTTCACTCAAGTCCAATAATAAAGCATTTGATGTGCTTCATAATAATGCGAGGGATTCTCAGGAAGAGGACAAGAACAGCAGTAGTTTCTGTGGGAATATGACAAGAACTCAAAAGTCAACTCGAACTTATTGTGAGAATGATTTTTCAAAGCTGTCCGGCTCCTGTGT
This sequence comes from Lagerstroemia speciosa, assembly GCA_037672795.1. NCBI lineage: Eukaryota > Viridiplantae > Streptophyta > Magnoliopsida > Myrtales > Lythraceae > Lagerstroemia > Lagerstroemia speciosa. The sequence continues at coordinate 8,483,849 of CM075310.1, forward strand.
CATTGATCATGAAGTTAGGACTTCAATTGAAGAAGCTATTCATGTCAACTCTACTGGAAAGCTTAATGAAAGCAGTCGAATGCAGGAAGCTAAAATTGACATTTGTCAGCTTGAAAATGGTGGATTTTCAACACTGCAACAGTCTGAAAATACTGGTGGGGAAAGGGCTTGCTACCCCAGAGACAAGTTAATGAAGTCGCAACAAGTCGAGGCCAGTAGCGGACAACAAGCAAAACCTCTGAAACTGAACACTTTGGGTTCCACAGCAAAACATCTCACATCCACTGCTTTTGAAAAGCCCGTGTCTGCCAAATTATCGACCAATCATACCCAGCAAAATGCGTCCAACAGTCAAATGGATATATTGTCTGGGAAGAGAGATGATGTTGATCTGGAGACCTGTGGCAAGAATGCTGCAGAAATGAGGGTTGTTCATGATAATAAGCCATTGGAAGATTTTCCTGTTTGCATCAGTTCTAACTTGAATTTTGATAATTCAATGAATGAGGCACGAGTTCTTATCTCTAGCTTGAGTGCTGATGGCAGCGTGCATTTAGAGCCCAAGCCGCTTGAATTCAATGATGCAGCAAAGTCCAATAATGGCTTAAATGAAATTCCCGGCGCTGCTTCAGAAAAAAGACTCCAAAAGATGTACAAGCTCAAGGTCTTAGTAACTCGTTAGACCAAAGGAATGGTGACAGAGAGAAATGCTATCTTTCTTCCAGTGAAGCCCGTGTCAAAGAGACAGGTGAAGGCAGCAGAATCACAGGACAAGATGCAAAAGCACTTTTAAGCGATGCATTTATGGCTGCCACATCCCTAAGTTCCGACCTTTTGCTGGAAAGAAAGACATCTAAATGTCAATCTTCTGTGCTTGAGAACAAAATTAGCATTCCATTTGGTGGTAAAAATGTACTTAACAAACCTCCTGATTCTTTTGAACATTCCAGTTTATGTAGTCTGAAATCCGTGGAGAGAATAGATCTTTCAGCAGAGAGGTGTGCTAAGCAGTTTGATACAGCAAAGCCATCCAAGTTGGGATCCCATGAAAATAAAGTGGGATATAGTGCTTGTATTGGTTCTGAAATATCAGCTGATTTAAAAATCAGAAAACCAGCAGCATCTATCATGTCCAGTGATCCAGACTTAACACTGGGAGATCAAGAAGTGGAAGCTCATGGAAATGTTCCCGTAAATACTAGTCATTCCTTGCTGCATGATATGAATGTTGGTGATTCTCTGTGTCGAGGTGCAGCTCCTGTTGAAGATTGTACCAGTGGCCAACAAGATGTTTGTTCTGACTTGGATGACCGCAGCATTTCAGGAAACTCTGTGCTGTCAGGACAGGTGTCAAGTCAACATCCAGGGAGTTCATGGCCTCAGTCTAGGCAGAGAAATGTAGGAAAGGGACATGCTGAGCTTCGAACTGCTTCACCAACCTGGAAGGTAGCTTCTACATGGAATTTTCGTGGGTATTCCCAAGATAGAAACTCGAGTGGAGTTGAATGCCACATAGAAGATGCTCCGAACCCTGAAGAGATTACTACGAGTCATGGTGTCAATGCAACAAGTTCTAGTGTCAGCTGCAGCCCAGTCAATTTGGATGAACAGAATTTGGATGGTTGTGTGGTAGAAGGACTTCAGATCTCGCTGGTACAGCAAGACAGAGAGGTACTTTCTTATGGTGGAAAAACCAGAAATGCTCTTTATTTATTAATTTCTTCTCCCAATGCAATCGTTTAAGTGGCTGATTGGGTCTTACAGGGTGATTCGGGACCATCTCTAGACAATGACGCTTTAACACAGAACACTGCTGATATGCAAGGTAGTTTGTCAGGAAAAACAGAAATAACTGGTCCATCTTGTAATGTGCTTGATCCAATTAGGACGTGCACGGAAGATGAAGTTAAAATCCAACAGCAAACTGAAGTTGAATATGAATCAGGAGATGCTGAACCGTCAGATTCTTCTGAAGGACCCGTTGAGGGAAAACTATCCCATTCTGAAGAGCCATCTCATTTCGATGGTTCTCCTCTTCCCACTGTGGAATTAACCAATGCTGATCAAGTGATGCATGTTCTTGAAGGGTTATTTATGCAGACAGGAGGTGAAGAAACATACTTGTCCAAAGCCAATAGCAGCTCTGAGAGGTTTGATATTTGCGATACTACAGTAGAACGTGCAAGTCTTATTGAGCAGCTTTGTAAATCTACTTGCTTGCATACCCCATCCATTCATTTGTCAACTGCAGATAAACTGCAGAAAGGATCAAACCTGTATCAGCATGTCCCTAATGGCCTTCTTGAGTGCATTGACCTCAAGTGCACTCAGCATTCAGAAGATGACATCGATGGTCTCTCTAAAGGCAGTTTCTTTAAGAAGGGAGTTGGATGTACTTTCTATGACAAGTTGTCCTCCGACTTCCTTCCAGTTTCTGGTGCTGAAAATGGTAGGAAGCCATACATGTCTCCAGTTGAAAAAATGTGGGAGAAAATCAAATCAAACTCTGGCAGTTCAAAGGATAAAGCAAGTTCAAATCCTGAGCTTCCATGCATAAGTGAGGAAAATGAGATTACAGATGAAGCAACTGGCATACCAGAAAAGGAAATTTCTTTTGGATTGGTGACAAGTTCAGCCAAGAGAAAACCACTGGCTGATATCACAGAAGATCCAAACTGTACTGCTTCAGTCTTTGAGCTTGAGAATCACAGATGTAGTCTAGAATCTGTTAGCACAGAATTTAGTTTCAATGGGACCAACAAAAAGCCCAAACAGAAGCTTGGTACATATAGAACAAGCAAGAAGAGGCACACATGTAAGGTAAGGGATAGCAAGGCCATACCAAGAGGAGCAAGGGCTGCAAAGGTTCCGCTGGAAACTCTTCATAACAGTGTCACCGAGACAAAAACAAGCCTTCAGAGAGATGGCCCAGGTATCTCGAGAATGGAGGTTAAGCGTGGCAATATCGTTTGTAATATGACATCATTTGTTCCATTGGTTCAACAAAAGCAAGCACCTGTGCCTTTGACAGGTAACTTCATAATCTTTCTTGGCAAGTGCCTGTTGTTAAATTTAATGACATCAATATAAGGATGGCAGAATGACCTCAGATGCTTTTCTCAAATCTGAAGTCCTATGGTTGTTTGTTGTAAGCACTTTTCTTTTATATTCGTGGTTTACTTTCCACGTTAACATGTAAATTTTCATGGAGAACTTTGTTCTAGAAGATAGAATCTGTGTATCAGCCACTTTTGTTAGCTAACAATATCAATACTTGGATATCACAAGAAAGTAACCCTCTCCAGGAATTCAGTTTCATCTACTATGTATTGCATTAGAAGCACTTGGCATAATGTAAGCTCAATTTGAAATGAGATAATATTGACAGTGGAGGTGATTAATGTATCCTGATGGAGCTGATCCTTCACATTTGCTTGATGGGGGTTCTCTTCAGTGAACTGTTAATAACCAGAATGCTATGTCCGTTTTTTCTGATATTTTCTCCTATTGCGATTTTTTGCTTGGCTGATAATTAATTATGACTTCACTCTCATACAGGAAAGAGGGATGTTAAAGTGAAGGCTCTTGAGGCTGCAGAGGCTGCTCGACGTCAAGCAGAAAGAAGGGAGATCGAACGTAAAATGAAGAAGGAAGCATTGAAACTTGAGCGGGCAAGGTTGGAGCAAGAAAATATGAGGCAAATGGAACTCCAAAAGAAAAGAAAGGAAGAGGAGAGGAAGAAAAAAGAGGCTGAAATTGCCACTAGAAAGAGGTTGAGGGAGGAAGAAGGGAGAAGGGAAAGAGAGAGGAAAAGAAAACGTGCTGAGGATGCACGAAAGCATCAAGAGGAACAAAGGGGTAAATTATGTCCCAAGAAAGAAGAGAAGGAAATAAGGACAAAGTCCACGGTGAGATCCATGCCTTGCAGGACCATTTCGTGGTGTCTATTTCCCAGCAAATATCCTTAAATTTTGTGGCATTTCTACAGATCGGTGAGGAGAAGAAGGATAACCTGAAGATATTATCAGAGAATGAAGGTGCAGAAAAGCAGAGTTCAGAAACTGTTCTGGAAGAAGAAACTCTTGTTCCTGAGACACCACTTCATTTTTCAGATAATTCGAAGGTAGATTCTGTGCTTTCCATGTCTTCAGAATGTCCAGTTGACAGTACCCTGATAGGCCTCTGGTATCATCCTTTTTGGAGCTTGTTCTCAGTAGTTCGTTCTAATCATTCCAGGTAACAAGCATTTTCAACCAGGGAAAAAATGAATTGTTTGAAGGACATGGCATTGAAGAGCAATCGTATGAGATATCCCCCTACCAGTGTTCAGATGACGAAGATGAAGAAGGCGATGATAGTGCACCCAGAAAGTTCATTCCTTCATGGGCGAGGTCTGTTGATATATTTTCTCAATTTTTTTCCAGATCATTTCTCGAGGGAAACGACATTTATAAGAAAGGAATTTGTCGAATAAGTTTGGCCTTTAGAATGAAGTGCTATCAATTGATTGCAATTGGAGCAAATAGTCTATCATCATCAATGTTTCCTTTTCCTCTTTTTCCTGCATGAATTAGCAAGAGATGCTTGAGCTCTTTCTTGCATCTTGCAGTAAAAATCGCATTGCACAGGCAATCTCCTCCCAGTACAGAGTGGATCCCGATCGTATTCTTCCTCCAGATAGCTTTTGCAGTATAGATGAAGGTGACTCATACTAGAAAAATAAAAAGGTTTGAAGGCTATATTATGCAGTGGTTGCTCGACTTAATAACTTTGTAAGTCCTGTCTGCAGTGGTGTTGCCTCGGAAGCTACGAGCGAAATAAGTGGCCACTTTCCATGCATTGAAGTGTGTTATATTGATTGAGAAAGGTAAACACCACCTTCTGTTTCCCATTTCTATTTGATCCAAGCACTACGATATCACCTTGTATCAACTTGCGGTCGTTCTCTCAAGTTACGTGAGCTTCAAAACCAAAAAGAGAGAACAAAAAGGTTGTTTTTTGTTCAACTGTTGATGCTGAATGGCATGTCCTTTGTTTTGTTTTGAAGGCAATAACTTATTTTGGAGACTCCAGAAGTTCCATTGTTTGTTCCTTGCACATTTTGTAGCTGAAGATCTTGCTCACCAGGAATGTACAGATTTCTCTCCTCAGAAATATTAATCCGCAGGAGATCTCAGAAGGCTCGATGTACATCGCAAGGTCACCAACTCGGATCTAGTCCATGCCAGATTTTGATCTTCCCTGCTCGGGAAGTAAGTCTCTGAGCCCCCTTGGTAGTGTCATAGTATTACAGTATCAGGGCAGGCCTATCGAGCCGACCAGTTCACTGTAGCTGATCCATTCTGTGACACGGCTTATAACCACTCTAATTCCTGCAAGTTCGATGAAATGGCCTACTGATTAATATTCTCTATCTTGATTTACAATTCTTAAGCTCGAGATCCCGGGTTTGAAGATTTTCACTAGCTGAGATCTTGATCTTCCTTCTGTTCGAAGAAGCTGCTAAAGCCCAGGTTATCTAATACTATCCTCAGCCAATGGCCCTGATCGTTATCAGGTATCAGTTAGTTCTGTCTTGGGTGGGCTACAGCCTGCTCCATTAAATTAGTGCCCAAACAGGATTTTCAATTAACTATGGGGTCTACCACTGACTCGGCCCGACCTTAAGAAGATAGCTTATGATCCCATGCTCTCGACACATCACGTGACTGTATATTCAGCGTACGAAACGCTGTCGTGCTATGACAGAAGACGTGCCGTGTGACCTACCCTGACAATTTTCTGCCAGAAAACACCGGAAATCATTTTTGTCACGTGCTTAAACACATTGGATTTTGCCTCCACAAGTCATAACAGCGTACCCTCAGCCTGGTGTTTTACTCGTGGATGGACTTGATATCGGAGCTCAAGTGACGCGGACATCCTCAGCGTCCCCAGAGGGCTCGGAGGTGGACCGAACTTGCCACGGTTTTCATGGGGAAAGTAGACGGCATCAGTGCTGCCGCCCCCGTCAGGGCTCGCCGACGGAGCTCCAGCGGTTCACGGTAAGGACAGTAACTTCTCAAGGGTTCGGCCCTAGACTCACCTTTTTGGGCTTCTAGGCCCAGCCCACATATTGTGGCCCAATTACATTTTCCTTCTATACAAAAAAACTTTTTAAATTCAAAAAAATTCTTTTAATTTTTTTAATTTCTCGTGCTCGGATGACCTGGAAGCACGCAGCAAAGCCAATGTTCACTTCTCTCTCTCTCTCTCTCGTTGCTTGAATTTGAATTAGACATTTGATGCTTCCATTTTCTATGGTGAACTTGACGAGGCCCAAGTGCATATTTTGGTACAGCGCAAATTGGACCCCAAGAAAGGAATAATTCACTTAAAAAGCAAAGGCAAAGGGAAGAGAGAAATGGTGTTTTGGTACACTGACATCACCTTTAATTTTGAATAAAAAAATTCCGGGTTAGATATTTACTACCGGGCTTTTAAGAATCCGTTTATTCCATATTTCCCCAATGTCGTTTCCGGCTTACGAGCTCCATGCGCGACTCAAAAAGATTAAGAGAGAGAGAGACAGAGAGAAAAAGATACACAGGTACGTATATAAATGTGTGCGTGCGTGTTTGTGTACTTGTATGCACATTTCCAAGTCAATCATCCTTTCCGGAGCCTTTACTGGTAAGCAATGGGAAAGGGAGGGACTTAGCTTAATCTCATCATAAAGATAAAAATATTTTATTCAGCCAAAAAAAAAGTATAAAAATGGAATAATAATTAAGTGGAAAATTTGTTGTTATTATTCCATGTGAATAAAGTGTGTGAAAAGGCACCCTTTTCCCCTACTAAGAATGTCACTTATCTTAGATTTTTCTCTTAAATGTTAAGATAAGCATAACTATAGGAGTAATTTGCAGGTGCACCTAGTACATGATACATGTTGTACCGCCCTCGTCTTGAAATCAAGGGGTCGTGCGTTCGATTCTCGTCAGTGTGACTCTCTGTATCTATTTATTCCCTATTCCTTTTGTTCGTAGGAGCGTAAGAAAAAAAAACTGAAAATCGACCCTGGCCGAGTAGAAAAACCCGACCGTTCTAATGTGACTGGATTTACTCACATGTTAAGATGCTTGTAAAATTAGATATTATTGTAAGATCAAGTTGGCTATGATTAATTTTGATTAGCATTTTTCACATTTATTAAATTATTGTATTAAAAGAAGGGTCCGAAAAAATCACCCGAATTGAATTAGTCGTAGATCATGAGGTTCGTGCAGAGAAAAAGGTCTTATTATAGCATGGTACATCCATGCTACTAAATCTAATTTTGGTCAATAAAAAGAATATTAAAAATATCATTTCATGCTGGAATATTATCAATTGTTAGAATTAATCCGGAATAAATAGGTGATAGTTGGAGTTATTTTTAATGGAATATGGGCCATAAAAAAATAAAAATAATTCAAAAAAATAAAATAGAAAAGTTATACTAGATTTTAAAAATCTTTGTTTGATTTTCTTTATCATTTTTGGTCTTGTCTTTGCTAATCAAATGTGGACCCAAAACCCTTGTAAAGATTAGTACAAATTGTTAATTTGAATTCTTCCAAAACAGAGCAAGAAATCACTCAGGTTCGCCGCTATCCAATCGTGTCACGACGCGTGTTAAAAAAATATGCAACATTCAAAAAATTATGGTACAGGGTATCAAATCGTACTTGGTAATGTCTTAATGGAGTTCCTATCCAAATAAAAAAGTATTATCGTAAATGTATTAAATTATTTATTTTTCGAATTTGCTGAGATAAAATAACGATCGAAATTTTCATTGAGAAAAAAATAAAAAATTACGCTTAAGTTTTTATGCTCTTTTTTTTTTTTAGTTGAAAATAAGGAATATTAACATTTTCTTATATTGTTATGAATAGCATAATTAAGAAAATAATATATAACTAAATAAAAAGTTGCAAATTGAAAAGAAATAAATATAATTGGCAGATGAAGGGATTTACTTTTTCCTAATTTTATTATCTAATTTTGTGGTTTTTGTTAATATCTATTTTTCTTCCTTTTTCTCCATATAAATACAGGGCTCCTCTCCAAGTCCTTCCCAGTTAAGAATAGAATTCTCTCTCTCTCTCTCTCTCTCTCTAAATCTCCTCGCATGATCCCTGTAAAACCCTAACTCTCAATCGCCAAGAAAGGTTTTTGATTTGAACTGTGGCCGGGGGTGTCGATTTTATCGAGGTTTCCAATCGCGAGTATCGTTTACCGCCATCGCTCCCTGCTGGAGTGTGATTAGTCCCACAGTCAGTTGATTGCTCGCTGACTTCGATCACTCGGTTGGGTGTCCGGCTTCGATCAATTCCTGGGAAGAGGGAATTGATCGGCTTCGAGGAGTACTCTTTGCTCGTGCAATGCGTGTGGTCACAAGATGAAGCTGAAGCGAAGGGCTGTAGAAGTGGTCAGTGCCTAATCACTTCGTGCATCATCGTTGTTTAACGATTGAAAGTTCAATCTTTCATCCTTAAGGGCGAATCTGAGCTATTGCTTAATTGTTCTAGGGATCCTGACTGTCTTCTTGATTGTTCCTTCTATAGCTTCTAGTGGGTAGCGTCGTTCTTGATTAAAAAGAAACAAACTTGCTGCTGCCCAGTTCGCCGGGAAAAATCATTGATTGCCTACGCAATCTGCATACATGTAGATATATTGGGTTTGGAATTGCATTCATTTCATTGTCCACGGAAATTAAAGATTGCTGCTAGATGAAGTCTGTTATCCACTAGACGCATTTACTCTCTCTATCTGCGTTTGGCCTTGAAGAGCATTCAATTAAGTCATTCAAAACTCATCAACCACGTTAACAGAAATTGTTCCCATCAGATTTTGGATCTGAAGTTTGACTTTTTGAGCATGTGCTTTCACTGAATAATGCATTTTTGGCAATGAATTAAAAAGCTCGAAATAGTGTAAGGTTATGAATTTGTCATGTACGTGTTTCAACTAAAAATCGACTTGATATTTGGATGTTGTCTCTAATGTTCAAGGATAATCCTCTGAAATTTATGACTAGACAGCTCCACGTTCTCAGATATTAGTGGTTCCTCTTAGATATGATAGAGATGTAAAAGGAAAAACTATAACAAGTCATTATTCCATGCAAGTACGTTGCCTTATGGTGCCTCACCATGCTTGTCAGAAAAGTGCCTGTAAAAATCTTGGATGGTCATGATTTAGTTGTTACCAGAAGGGTGACTCCTTGTGGTTGTACGCTTTTGATAACATTCTCCGGTGGCCTCTTCTCTTAGTAGGGTGAACTTCATTTGAGATGGGAAATAAAATCAAGAAGTTGTAAGACAGTGACTTTGCAACATGGATAATTGTGTTTATGTATTTTCTATCTCAGTTCATTCTTTCTGTTAGCTTCCATCTCTACTTTGCACTGTTTGAGTAGAATTTGATAGAAATACAATAATCATTGCATAGAAGTGTCAAATCACTTTTCCAGGATTTATGCTGTTCATGACCTCCTTTTGTAACATTGTCTCAGCCTCCAAAAGTCAGATCATTCATCAATAGTGTGACTGCAGTTCCGCTCGAGAATATAGAAGAACCGCTCAAATGTTTTGCTTGGGAGTTTGATAAGGTGAGTTTGTCACCATGATTCTTTTGTTGCTATGGTTGCTTGCACTCATGTGATGTAAGTTTATCTTTTGCTGGTGCAGGGGGATTTTCATCATTGGGTTGACCTTTTTGATCATTTTGATTCATTTTTTGAGAAGTTTATAAAGTCAAGGAAAGATTTGCAGCTTGAGGATGATATTTTGCACTCTGATCCTCCATTCCCTAAACCTGCTGTTCTCCAAATTCTTCGTGTTATAAGGATAATTGTGGAAAACTGCACCAACAAGCACTTCTACAGTTCTTATGAGGTGGGCACTCTATCTTATCCAGTCTGCTAATGCATAGAAGCCACTTGAATGCTAGTGCATTTTCTTTTTACGGTTATGGTGGCATAGACTATGGATAATAGAATGCAGTCAGTGTAGAGTTCAAGTGGTGACTTCTTTATATAAGGTGATGATTTCAATACTTTTGAATTTGAGTGTCTATGCACTTTAACATCAACATTCCATATCACTGCGGTTGATTTGATTCAGTTACGGCCTTGAGTTCACAGTTTTTTTGCTGCATGCCTTGAGCTCATAGTAAGATTCATGCTGAAGTGTCCTTGCAATCTTAACATTGACAAGAATATATGTCTATTGAATAATTGCTAAATTTGTTAGTAAACCAAAACTTCCAGAAGATAAGTATCAATTACATTTTTCATTCAGTCCCCTCTTTTGGTTAAAAAAATTAAATGATATATGTAGGCAGTAGCTTTGGTTGATTTAAATGATAAACATGCACGTAGGGCAACATATTTGAGTTAAGAGGGGTTAACTTTCGTAAAACAGGGTTATTTATGTCATGCGAAACATTCGAAGGTTGATCTTTTGTTTTACGATAATAAATCAAAGAATTCCATGTCTTTCTGGATCTTATGCATGAATTTCTTGTTTGCGATTAAAATTTTAGGGAAAAGGTTGAATTTTTGTTTGAATCTGTTTCTAGTGCATAATATCATGTGTCGGGTTGGCTACGCTGCAAGCAGGTGCTCCATAAATGCCTCCAGGTGCAGTCATATAGCCATTAATACTATCCTGAAGCAACCAGCAAGAACATTGCTCAGTGATTCTCAATGAATATCTAATTTGAGCTAAAAGTAAAGTCATTGAGAATCATTGATTGGTCTGTAATTTATATCAAATGGTGTAATCTTCTCATAGTATCTCCCAGTTTTGCAGGAGCAACTAGAGTTTTTCTTTTTTCTTTTCTGTTTGGTTAGTATACACAATGCCATCATGTTGAGTTAAGAATGTTTTGTAGGATCAGTTTTTCCCCTTCTCTCTCTCTCTTTCTCTCTCTCTTTGAATTCATGCTCTATGCACTATTCACTCATTGTTGTTATGCAATGAAGATTTAACTCCCGTTTATGTTGATGCAACATTCTTTTCCTATGCCTTCTTTGTTTTCTTTCCCTGTATATGCTGTATAAGTTCTTCAAAAGATCACATCCTATGCTATATGCAAGCATTGTGTTGTAGTCAAGGGTAAACGCTACATTTCTCTGCCTCTTGGTTAATTAAACCTTCTTTTTGGTCTTATTGATGCTTACTTTGTTTTATGTCTCTGCAGCAGCATCTTTCAGCTTTACTTGCTTCCACTGATGTGGACGTGGTTGAGGCTTGCCTGCAAACATTGGCTGCTTTTCTGAAAAAAGCTATTGGAAAGTGCAATATTGGAGATACCTCTTTGATTTCTAAACTGTATGCACTTGTACAAGGTTGGGGAGTAAAGGAAGAGGGACTTGGACTAGTTTCTTGTGCGTTACCTGATGGATGTGATCCTATTGCACATGAATTGGGCTCCACGCTCCATTTTGAGTTTTATGCATCAAAGGAACAGTCAGCCAGCGAGCAGCAGAGTGGAGAAGATCTCTCTCATGGATTGAAAGTCATTCACTTGCCCAATGTCAGCAATTGTCCAGAGAGTGATCTGGAGCTTCTGGACAAGTTAATCAGAGAATATAAAGTACCCAGTAGTTTGAGATTCTCATTACTTACAAGATTGCGTTTTGCAAGGGCTTTCGCCTCTTTAGCTTCTCGACAGCAGTACACTGGCATTAGGCTCTTTGCTTTCGTTGTTCTTGTCAAAGCGAGCGGGGATGCTGATGATTTGGCCTCTTTCTTCAACACAGAGCCAGAGTTCATCACTGAGTTGTTGTCTCTGTTGAGCTATGAAGAGGTTGTTCCTGAAAAGATCCGTATTCTCTGTCTGCTTTCACTGGTAGCCCTCTGTCAGGACAGGTCTCGTCAGGCCTCTGTCCTTTCTGCTGTCACATCTGGTGGACACCGTGGCATTCTTTCCAGCCTCGTTCAGAAAACTATTGACTCTGTCACTGGTGACTCATCAAAGTGGTCTCTAGTGTTTGCAGAGGCTCTCCTATCCCTTGTGACTTCGTTGGTTTCATCATCAACGGGATGCTCAGCACTGAGGGAAGCTGGGTTTATTGCCACTCTCTTGCCTCTGCTTAAAGATACAGACTCCCGGCACTTGCACTTGGTCAGCACTGCTGTACGTATTCTTGAAGCTTTCATGGACTATAGCAACCCAGCAGCTGCATTGTTCAGAGAATTGGGTGGCTTAGATGATACTATTGCTCGCCTAATGGTAGAAGTTTCTTATATAGAGAATGGTTCAAAGCAACCAGTTGAGGCAACTGGTTGTGGGTGGGATGTACAGTCTGTTTCTGCTGCTGCTGTTGCTGGCGATCTGGACAATGTGCAGCCTCTTTATTCTGAAGCATTAGTCTCACATCATAGGAGGTTGCTAGTGAAAGATTTGCTCCGTGCGATATCCCTTGGAACATATGCTACTGGGAATGCATCCAGTGCTTATGGCTCCAACGAGAGTCTCTTGCCTCAATGCTTGTGTATCATTTTCCGGCGTGCGAAAGATTTCGGTGGAGGTGTTTTCTCGCTTGCAGCAACTGTTATGAGTGATTTGATTCACAAAGATCCGACATGCTATTCTGTCTTGGATGCTGCAGGCCTTCCTTCAGCTTTCTTGGATGCTATAATGGATGGTGTTGTATGCTCTGCGGAGGCAGTTTCATGCATACCTCAGTGCTTAGATGCTCTATGCCTTAATAATACTGGTCTCCAGGCTGTGAAAGATCGCAATGCGTTGAGGTGCTTTGTCAAAATATTTACTTCCAGAGCATATCTCCGTGCTCTGACTGGTGATGCTCTAGGTACCTTGTCCAGTGGGTTGGATGAACTGCTACGCCACGCTTCCTCCCTTCGTGGACCAGGTGTGGAGATGCTAATTGAGATTTTGAGCACAATTTCAAGTATTGGATCAGTAGCTGAAACATCTAGCTCGTCCAGTGAGCCAGCTCCTGTTCCTATGGAAACTGATGCTGAAGTGGGGAGATTGGTTTCTGCCGATGATGGGAATTCTTCGAAGACCATTGTCAATTCAGAGCAGACCTCTGAGCCATCATCGGATACTTCAGGGACAAGCATTGAGTTCCTTGCGGATTTTGTATGCAATACTGCACGACTTCTTGAAACTATCCTTCAGAATGCCGAGACTTGTCGTATATTTGTTGAGAAGAAGGGGGTTGAAGCTGTTTTGCAATTGTTGACATTGCCGATGCGACCTTCAATCCCCCTTGGCCATAGTTTGTCCGTTGCCTTAAAGAATTTCTCATTACAGCACTCAGCTTCTCTGGCCCGTGCTGTGTGCTCTTTTCTTAGAAAGTATTCGAGCACAGCAAACGATCTCCTAGGTTCAGTTGCAGGGACTCCACTTGCTGTAATTGAATCAGCAAGGCAAGGCCAGATTCTGAGAAGCCTCGCTATTCTTGAAGACATACTGAATCTTTGCATTTTCCTGTTGAAAGGTACTACAAGTCTGTTCACTGAGCTGGCTGCTGCAGATGCTGATTCATTGAGAGATCTTGGTAAAGCATACATAGAGGTGATCTGGCAAGTATCATCATGTAATGACTCTAAGGTGGAAGAAAAGAAGGCTGTTGAACATGAACAGGAGAATGCAGATGCAAGTTCTTCTAATCCTGCTGGAAGGGAGAGTGATGATGACACGAACATGCCGGTGGTTAGGTACATGAATCCAGTATCCATAAGGAGTGGTTCTCAATCCTTGTGGGGTGGAGAACGGGAGTTTTTCTCAGTTCGTTCTGGTGAAAGTTTGCATCGGCGCAATCGGCATGGTTTCTCACGTATAAGGGGTGGAAGGACAGGGAGGCAGCTGGAGGCTTTAAATTTCGAGCCTGAGGTTCAGATGAATACTCCTGAGACTTCTTCCCAGAATGTGAAAAAGAAGAGCCCCGATGTTCTTGTCTTGGACATTCTAGGTAGATTGGCCTCCACTATGCGATCCTTTTTCACAGCTCTTGTCAAGGGGTTCAACTCATCGAACCGACGTAGAGGAGACTCCGGATCATTGGTGTCCGCTTCAAAGACCCTGGGCTCTGGCTTGGCGAAAATTTATTTCGAGGCCCTTAGCTTCTCGGGCCATAATAATTATCAGAGGATGGATTTATCTCTGTCTGTTAAATGCCGTTACCTCGGAAAGATAGTTGATGACATGGCTGCACTTACATTTGACAGCCGTAGGCGGACATGTTATGCATCAATGGTGAACAACTTCTATGTTCACGGAACTTTTAAGGAGCTGCTTATGACTTTTGAGGCCACTAGTCAGTTGCTGTGGACTCCGCCTTACTCAGCCCCAGCTTCAGCCTCTGATCATGAAAAGCTGGTTGAAGAAACTAGGCTGTCTCACAGCTCCTGGCTTCGGGATACGCTTCAGAGCTATTGCCATGAGCTAGAGTATTTTGTTAACTCTACATTCTTGATATCACCGACTTCAAATTCACAGGCTCAACAACTTACTCAACCAATTACAACCGGGCTTTCAATTGGGCTATTTCCTGTCCCGAGGGACCCCGAGGTCTTTGTCCAGATGCTGCAGTCTCAGGTGCTAGATGTGATACTTCCTGTTTGGAACCATCAGATGTTTCCAAACTGCAGTCCCGAGTTTATAGCTTCGATTATTTCGCTCGTTAAGCATGTGTTCTCGGGAGTTGGTGATGTGAAGCGAAGTCGTGGAGGCATCACAGGGACTGGGAATCAACGCTACATGCCTCCACCTCCTGATGAGGCCAGTATTGCTACCATTGTCGAAATGGGTTTTACAAGGACGAGAGCTGAAGAAGCATTGAGACGGGTTGAATCAAACAGTGTGGAGATGGCAATGGAATGGTTGATCAGTCATGCGGAGGATCCTGTGCAGGAGGATGATGAGCTGGCGCGGGCACTGGCCTTGTCACTTGGGAATTCGTCTGAATCGACCAAGTCTGATGTTGCTGACAAGTCGATGGATGGTGCAAGTAATGGGACCCAGGCGAAGGCACCTCCAGTTGATGACGTCCTGTCTGTTCTGGTAAAGTTGTTCCAGAACAGTGATGTGGTTGCATTCCCTTTGACTGATCTGCTTGTTACGCTCTGCAACCGTGACAAAGGAGAAGACCGTACCAAGGTGATTTCCTTCCTCATACAGCAGTTGAAGTTATGTAGAATGGATTTCTCCACAGATACAAGTGCACTATGCATGACATCTCACGTTATAGCATTGGTTCTCTCTGAAGATGGAAGTACGCGTGAAATAGCTGCTCAGGATGGAATTGTCTCAGTTGTGATAGACATATTAATGAATTTTAGGGCGAAAAAGGAGCTTGGGGATGAGACCTTGTTCCCGAAATGCATCAGCACATTGCTCCTCATCTTGGATGACATGCTTCAGCCCAGGCCAAAAGTTACTTCGGAAAATTCTGATGCTACCATTGCAGGATCTTTACCTGAGTCATCTCCTGATCAGTCTTCTCTCGCTGTGCTGGCACCAGATACGGAAAACAAGGATGGTTCTGAAGTACCTGATAAAGAAGTACCTGATAAAGAATCTGGCACTTTGTTGGAGAAGATATTTGGCAACTCAACTGGTTATCTTACCATGGATGAGAGTCAAAAGCTGCTGCCAATTGTCTGTGACTTCATTAAGCAACATGTCCCTTCCCTGATGATGCAAGCTGTTCTGCAGATATGTGCTCGTTTGACGAAAACGCATGCTCTAGCTTTGCAATTTCTTGAAAATGGTGGATTGGCTGCCCTTTTTAGTCTACCAAAAGCCTGCTTCTTTCCTGGCTATGATATGGTTGCATCTGCTATCATAAGGCATCTGCTTGAGGATCCTCAGACTTTACAAACAGCTATGGAATTGGAAATAAAGCAGACATTGAGTGCTAGCAGGCACGGCGGACATGTATCACCAAGGACATTCTTGACATCTATGGCTTCTGTTATATGTAGAGATCCTGCTGTTTTCATGAAAGCTGCAGCTGTTGTTTGCCAGTTGGAGTCATCAGGAGGGAGGACCCTTGTCATGTTGAAGGAGAAGGACAAATCAAAATCATCTGCTAGTGAGACTGGGCTGGCTTTGCATGAATCTGGAAATAAGTCGCAGGATGGATCAATGAAGTGCTCTAAAGGCCACAAAAAGGTTCCAGCAAATCTTACTCAAGTTATTGATCAGCTTGTTGATATTGTATTGAAGTTCCCTTCATTGCAAGGCCAGGAAGATTTTTCCAGTGACTTGATGATGATGGAAGTAGATGAACCAGACACAAAAGTTAAGGGTAAAGCAAAGGTTGACAGCACCAAGAAGATTGATTCGGAATCTGAGAGGTCTGCTGCACTAGCTAAGGTCACTTTTGTCCTCATATTGTTGAGCGACATTCTCATGATGTATGCACATGCAGTCGGGGTCATATTAAAACGGGATCTTGAACTGCAAGGGTCTAATCAAGTGGAAAGCTCTGGAAGTTTTGGTATGCTTCATCACATTCTACATAATCTGCTCCCTCTATCTTCTACCAAATCTGCAGGGCAAAATGAATGGAGGGGCAAGTTGTCTGAGAAAGCTTCATCCTTTCTGGTTGTTCTCTGTGGTCGATCTGCTGAAGGGCGCAGGAGGGTTATCAGCGAGCTTGTGAGAACATTATCATCATTCTCAAACCTTGAGAACAACTCTAGGAGCACTACTCTGCTGCCTGATAAGAAGGTTCTCTCTTTCGCTGAGCTGGTTTATTCCATTTTGTCAAAGAATTCATCCTCTGGTAATTTGCTTGGTTCCGGGTGTTCTGCTGATGTGGCAAAAAGTATGATTGATGGAGGCATGGTACAGTGCATGGCAAACATTCTCCAAGTGATAGACTTGGATCATCCTGATTCTCCCAAGATTGTAAACCTGATAGTCAAGTCTCTGGAGAGCCTAACAAGGGCTGCTAATATGAGCGAGCAAGTCCTCAAGTCTGATGCATTGAATAAGAAAAAGAATGCAGCTTCAAGTGAAAGACTGAATGAACAGGTGACTACACCTCCTGCTGAGCTGGCTGTGGAAAACCAGGACAGCTTTAATCATCAAGAAGCTGCGGCTGCTGTTGAGACGCAAGAACAACAGCAGCGACGAGGCTCTCCTGATGGCGAGAATATTATGCATGAGGAGAATCCTAGTAACTTGATGAACCAAGATATGAGGAATGAAGTTGAGGAGGCAATGGCTTCGAGTCCAACAGCAAATCTTAGGATGGACTTCATAGGGGAAGAGATGGAAGATGGTGGTCCACCTCATGGTGCAAACCATATTGAGGTGACATTCCGTGTTGAGGGAAGAGCCGATGATGATATGGGTGATGAGGATGACATGGGAGAAGACGCTGAAGAGGATGACGATGATGATGATGGTGAGGATGAGGATGAAGCTGAGGATGGCACCGGAATGATGTCTCTCCCTGACACCGATGTGGAAGATCATGATGATACTGGTCTGGGAGATGACTTCAATGATGATATGATTGATGATGATGATGATGATTTCCATGAGAATCGTGTGATTGAAGTCAGATGGAGGGAAGCTCTCGATGGTCTCGATCATCACCTGCAAGTGCTCCGGCAACCTGGAGCGGCCGGCGGCCTCATTGATGTTGCGGCTGAGCCTTTTGAAGGAGTGAATGTTGATGACCTTTTTGGTCTCCGTCGCACTCTGGGTTCCGAGAGGCGTAGGCAGACGGGTAGGTCTTCCTTTGATAGGCCTGCCACAGAAGCTTCTGGCTTCCAACATCCTCTCTTGCTAAGGCCAAATCAGGCAGGGAACATGGTCTCTTTGAGGGATTTAGAATCTCTGTCATCCGAAAGCTTTGACGCATCTCATTTTTATATGTTTGATGCCCCTGTTCTTCCCTATGATCACGTACCTAGTAGTCTCTTTAGTACTCGCATTGGAGGCAGCTCTGTCAACCCACCTTTTGGTGACTATTCAATAGGGCTGGATTCATTGCAGTTACCAGGACGGAGAGGTCTCAGTGATGGCCGTTGGACTGATGATGGGCAACCCCCAGCAAGTTCACAAGCCTCTGCTATTGCTCAAGCTGTAGAGGAACAGTTCTTGTCTCAACTGCGCCAAAGCTCTCCTATGGCTGAAAGGCAGCAGCAGAGTTCAGGGCCACAGGTGAATCAGCAGGTTGATGCTCTTGCTAATAATGACAGCCATCAGACAGCTGAAGGCGATGGTGGGCCCCGAAGAAGCAAAGATCAGAACGAAGAAATCAGCAATGAAATGCAAAATCAACATGACAGTGTTGCTGCAGAGAGCTTTGCATCCCTAGAGCAAATAAACCCCGAGTCTTCTACTGCAGAAGAGCCCATGTCTATCCAGCCTTTGTCATTGAACAGCAGTCCTAATCAGCAAGATGGCATGGAGATAGGGAGTGGAGATGGTTCAACTGCTGCAGGGGAGGGGGAAACATTCCTGGAGTTTGTCATCTCACCTGTGGAGACAGATGGCGGTCAGGCAGGCCATGATATTGAGAATATTCAAGTTCATGATGTGGGTCCTGAGAATATTGATGGAGCGATTGCCGATGCAGCAGTCTCAGAGATGCCTGATGATGATCGGGCTGCACCTGCTCAGCCTGCTACTGCTGATGTTGACATGACCAGTTGTGACAATGAAGTTGGCCAAGCTGATTCATCTGCAGCTGCTGCCGAAGCATTGCAGCCAGAGACTATTGCTACCCCAACTGCTGATCAGTCTGAGCAAGCGGCGCTAAATGGTGAAGTTCCAGGTGGGAATGCAATTGACCCAACCTTCTTAGAGGCTTTACCTGAAGACCTCCGAGCAGAGGTTCTAGCTTCCCAGCAAGCTCAGCCTGTTCAGCCTCCAACATATGTGCCACCTTCTGCAGATGAAATAGATCCCGAGTTCTTGGCTGCCCTTCCTCCTGATATCCAAGCAGAAGTTTTGGCCCAACAAAGAGCGCAGAGAGCAACCCAGCAAGCCCAGCCTGTTGACATGGACAATGCCTCAATAATTGCCACTTTTCCTGCTGACTTGCGTGAAGAGGTTAGCGATCTCTTCTTATGTCCTTGCTGATCATTCTTGTGCTGTGCGTGCGCGCACGTGTTTTTTTCCCCTTTGTGAACGATGATATATATCAATTTTCCCATGCAGGTGCTTTTGACTTCATCTGAAGCAGTCTTATCAGCATTACCCTCTCCCTTGCTTGCTGAGGCTCAGCTGCTCAGGGACCGAGCAATGAGCCACTATCAGGCACGAAGCCTTTTCGGAGGCAGCCACCGACTCAGCAGTCGAAGGAATGGTTTAGGATTTGACAGGCGGTCTGCTATGGACAGAGGGGTTGGAGTAACAATTGGACAGAGGACAGCCTCTTCTGTTTCAGATAGTTTGAAGGTCAAAGAATTTGATGGTGAACCACTTTTAGATTTCAATGCATTGAAAGCATTGATTCGCCTTCTTAGACTAGCACAGGTAATACTAGATACAACGTTGGATAAAAACTTTTTTTTTATTTGATCGTTAAATAACTTTGGATTAAAAATATAGCTTGATTCTTCAATTCTTTACACTCTAAGGAATCATTACCACGGTTCCATCACCAGCATTTTGTCTTCTATGCAGCCTTTGGGGAAGGGCCTTCTGCAAAGACTCTTGCTAAACTTGTGCGCACATAGCACAACGAGGGCAATTTTGGTTCATCTTTTGCTCAGCATGATTAAGCCTGAGGCTGAGGGTTCGGAAGGTGGATTGTCCACAATCAACTCACAGAGGCTCTACGGGTGCCAGTCAAATATCGTTTATGGCCGTTCTCAGCTTTTGGATGGTATTTGTTGAGATATGAGTTATTTTCAATTGATACTCTTTAAATTTGATTTGTTGACTACTTTTTCCTTTTGCCTGGCAGGCCTTCCTCCTCTGGTTTTGCGTCGCGTCATTGAGATTCTGACGGATTTAGCCACAAATCATTCTGCTGTTGCAAGCATGCTTTTCTATCTTGACCAAGCAAGTTCACCAGAGGCTTCAAGCTCAAGATATCCAGACTTGAAATCATACAAAGGTAAAGAGAAAGTGTTTGAAGGAGTTTCCTTGGATGGATCTCAAGACCAGAAGATTGAAGTTCCTCTGGTAATCTTCCTGAAGCTCTTGAACAGGCCACTCCTTTCTCGAAGCACTACTCATTTTGAGCAGGTAGATAGATGTTTTAAATTTCTCTTTTTGCTGGAAGATCATTTTCCATAACCTTGATGAGTTTTACCTTGCTTCAAATGGGAACACATGATAGTGATTTTGGTGTTCAAATGTCTTTGAGTTGCAGGTTTTAGGTCTTATCCAAGTTGTTGTGTATGATGCGGCTGCGAAATTGGAATCTGAGTCTCAATCTGAGCAAACAACAGATGATGCTGAAGGGCCACCTGAACAATCATGTGATCTTAAGAAAGAGGAATCTTTATCTGGCCCTGAAAACAAGAGTAGCAGCAATGAAGAGGAGAAGAGTACCACTGCTGGAGTGTCTTCTTCAAAAGAAAAGACAAGCATCAACATATACAATATTCTCTTGCAGCTACCAAAGTCTGATCTCCGCACTTTATGTACTCTGCTCGGTCGTGAAGGGTATTGCTCTTGATATTCTCGTTTCTTCCTGTAGTCATCTCTTATATGGATATTTTGCTGCCTCTTCCTGTTTCCAGCAATCTCAGCATTAAAGTGTATTCATTTTTCTATTGCACATTTTATTAGAAGTGTGCAACTAACATGCCTTTGTTTTTAAACAATTTTTACAGGCTCTCAGATAAAGTCTATTCGCTTGCAAGTGGGGTCTTGAAAAGGTTGTCCCAAGTTGTTGCTCCCCATCGGAAGCTTTTCATGCTAGAACTCTCGGATTTAGCTCAAGAACTGAGCAGCTCAGCTGTGAATGAGCTGGTGACCCTGCAGAAAACCCACATGCTGGGCTTGAGTGCTGGTTCCATGGCTGGAGCTGCAATCCTGCGCGTGCTTCAAGCTCTAAGTTCACTCACGTCTGAAGTTGGTGGTCCCCCAGGTAATTAAAAACAAACGAGATGGCTGGATGGGATCTACAGGGAGGAATCAGCTTGCTTGTTAATGCAGCTTTGTATATATTTTTTGAACAAAACTAAATAAATTTTGAAGTTGAAAATATTTTTTATTGCAATGTTTTGAGTCTCAGCTGTTCTCTTGTCAACAGGTGCCAACACTGATATAGAACAGGAGGAGCAAACCACAATGTGGAAGTTGAATCTCACGCTAGAGTCGTTGTGGCAAGAGCTGAGCGACTGTATAGGTGTTACAGAGGCCCAGCTCAGTCAAAACTCTTTGGGGCTCAGCATGCCAAATGTTAATGTTGTGGACCAAGTACAGGGGGTCGCAGCCTCGCCTCCCCTTCCTCCTGGGACCCAGCGCCTCTTGCCTTACATTGAGGCCTTCTTTGTTCTGAGTGAGAAGCTACAATCTAGTAGTAACTCAGCCATACAGCAGGACCAAGCAACTGTTACTGCTATTGAAGTCAAGGAATGTACGGGAGCTTCAACTTCTTCATCAACAATGAAGTGCAGTGTAGATTCCCAGAAAAAGCTGGACAGTTCAGTAACATTTATGAAGTTTGCTGAGAAGCATCGCCGCCTTCTGAATGCATTCATCAGACAGAACCCTGGCTTGCTAGAGAACTCACTTGCTATGTTGCTGAAGACACCAAGACTCATTGACTTTGACAACAAGCGATCGTATTTTAGATCGAGAATCAGGCAGCAGCATGAACAGAGCCTCTTAGGTCCACTTCGCATTAGTGTGAGACGGGCCTATGTTCTGGAGGACTCGTACAATCAGTTGAGGATGAGGTCCACTCAGGAGCTTAAGGGACGACTTAATGTGCACTTTCAGGGTGAAGAAGGTATTGATGCAGGTGGGCTGACCCGAGAGTGGTATCAGTTATTATCTAGGGTTATATTCGACAGAGGAGCGTTGCTTTTCACAACTGTTGGAAATAATGCATCGTTTCAGCCAAATCCCAATTCTGTCTTCCAAACTGAGCATCTCTCCTACTTCAAATTTGTGGGTCGTGTGGTAATAATTCATGTCCCTGGCATATTTTGGTTTTTAGCCTGCTCCTCTCTCTGTTTTCATCTTAGTGCTCTATTTCTTATATAGGTGGCAAAGGCCTTGTTTGATGGGCAGCTGTTGGATGTTCATTTTACTCGGTCATTTTACAAGCACATACTCGACATTAAAGTGACTTACCATGACATTGAGGCTGTTGATCCTGACTATTACAAGAACCTGAAGTGGATGCTTGAGGTAAGATGGCACGCCTTTCTTTTGCTAGCTAAAATTCTCCCATTTTATGATTTTTTTTGTTTCTTAAATGGTAATTTTTACCTTTAAATTTTGCAGAATGATGTCAGCGACATTCCTGATCTGACATTTAGCATGGACGCAGATGAAGAAAAGCACATCCTTTACGAGAAAAATGAGGTCCTTTAATCTTAATAATAATCATCATATATATATGTATGTATATTCTGTTCTTAACAGCTGGCAAAGCTATATAGTTTGTAACTTTGTTAATTCTCAAACCTTCTGCTTTTTTGTCCACACCAGGTTACCGATTATGAACTCAAACCTGGAGGAAGGAACATAAGGGTCACAGAAGAAACAAAGCACGAATATGTTGATCTTGTTGCTGATCATATCTTGACCAACGCTATCCGGACCCAGATCACTTCCTTCCTAGATGGGTTTCGTGAATTAGTACCGCGCGAGCTTATTTCTATATTCAACGACAAGGAGCTCGAGCTACTTATCAGTGGGCTTCCAGAAATTGACCGTGAGTTTCAAGTCTTCTATTCTTTCATACTGGCTCCTTCCATTTCTTTCGGGTAAGTTGATGATGATCGCCCTAAATTGTTGCAGTGGAGGACTTGAAAGCCAACACAGAGTATACTGGCTACACGGCAGCTTCTAGTGTCGTTCAGTGGTTCTGGGATGTTGTCAAGGGTTTCACAAAGGAAGACATGGCGAGATTGCTTCAGTTTGTCACTGGAACCTCAAAGGTACTTAATTGCATTGTTTGTGTGAACAAGTTGAATTTTGTTTCCCTGATAAATTGATGAAAACGCATAATTCTTTCCTCCAGCAAACCTCTCAAGTTCCGTGTCACAGTCATAACAGCTTTTTCCCCTTCACTTCTAATTTCTGTTCTATCTTTTTAAATATCTCAGTTTGATTGAAGTTGTAACCCGTTAAATATAAATTTTCTGTTGCAAAATTATAGGTTCCATTGGAGGGCTTTAAAGCTTTGCAAGGGATATCAGGCCCTCAGAAGTTTCAGATTCACAAAGCTTATGGGGCTCCAGATCGGCTTCCGTCGGCGCATACGTGGTCAGTACATGACAGGAGCACCGACTTGTTTCCCCTACTATTACCTTTGTTGCTTGGTACAAAATCTTTATCCAAATTCCCGCCTTTTCATTTTCCAGTTTCAATCAACTCGATCTTCCCGAGTATACATCCAAGGAGCAACTGCAAGATCGCTTGCTTCTTGCTATCCATGAAGCCAGTGAAGGGTTTGGATTCGGCTAACTGATGTTTCTATGGGAGGCAACAATTCGCAGCACCGAGCAGGTGAGCTCACTCAGAACTCTCTCCATCCATTGCGTAACAAACAAACAGGTCCACGATTCATCAGTGTTCTGATCAAATGCAGATTAACGTGACTCAAGACGCTTTAAGCTGCGGAGGCTGCAGGAGCGGAGATATCCTCGGAACGCTATGCACATATAAGGACATTGCCTGCCTTGAAGCCCGACTCTCGGGCTTTGCTGGCGGGGAGATCCGAGTTACAATTCTTTCCCCCACATCATGGCAGGGCCTGGCTTTTACTTCTATCAGCTTGCAGTAGATAGCTTAGTATTGGAGTACTCTTGTTTTGCTCACTATCAGTGCGCCCCGTACTCATGCCGCCGAGCAAAGTATTTCCTTTTGAGATTCTAAACTTGGAATTTGAAATGCCTATTCCATAATGCAGTATATGTTAACCAGATCCTTCTTACATTCAATCACATGCCCGATCGAGCAGGTATGCAAATGAGTCTGGATGCTGTAGTCACTGAATCGGTCTGGGATTTGTCCCATAACAGTGGTCAAGCCCCAGTGCGGAAGGTGAATGGTTTAAAATACGACCCATCACTGCACATTACAATTCAAGTCGATTAGGCTCTCCTTTTCAATCCATGAAAGGCCACGTGGAGAAGGGACATCAGGGCTGGGCTCTGAGGAGGACAATATGAATGGTGAATCTTCATCATCTGTTGTCTTCAACCTGCACCCATTGGCGGAGACAAGCCATGCCATGAGAACCCCTCCTGTCCATTTTAATGGAGTCTCCATAACCTTTTCTTTCTTGTCTGTGCTCCTCAGCTTCATCCACGGCTTGACAAAGAATCTCTGTCTTGTCATTGTTTTTGAGTTATGAAGATTTTACAACATATGCTGTCAATAGCTGTCCTTGCTGCTGCCCCTTTTTGTCCTATCCTGCAAATTGAATCTTTCATCTTCTTCCTCTTTCACTATTTTCAGAAAGGGAAGTTATTGGAACATCAAAAGATCTTAGTGTTGGCATTCGAAACGATCCATCAATTATGAAGTCGGGTTTTCTGTGGTTGTGCACGCAAACCGTTTGCTGCCCAAGTTGTGCCATGGCACGGGCATTTTGATTTTGATATTGCAGCATTAGAAGTGAATTGATAACAGTTCACACTGGTCTGTTAGCTGTAATAAACAATTTAAATAGCTCAATTTTTTTTTCTTTCTACATAAATAATTCAATTTATTTAAATCTATTCCTCGTGAAAATCAAGAACGAAAAAAAGTCTCTTATTTATTTATTAATATTTAATGCTGACAACAATTGCCAGCTTGTCAGTTTTCTCGCTGCCTCCCCGTAAGCCCACAGCGTTGCCCCTCCCGTTTCTCCGTTTGCCGGTCCATCCTCCGTTATCTCCTATATATATATGTGTGTGTGTGTGTAGCTCAGTTATAGGTGTATGGCAGCTTGCAGTTAGTATTGTCCTCGATAATTTTAACCCTCAATTTTCACGGTTCGGTTTTTCACTTCGGGTCCCAACTCGTGATTGGACCGAGTTTAGATATCAAATATTTTCTCAGTGGTCGGCCTTCCACACTCTATTCTACTTATGGGTCTTACCTTATGCTTATTATCTTTTTCGGTTACATGCTCTCCGTTCATAATTATCGTATCCGAGAGCTTGCTCAGGGGCATCATGTTTGATAATTTTTTGGGTATGTACCGCATAGCATTCGATGACCTAATGGATTCTGACTAATACATCCTCGAGTTGTGACAGCCGGTTAAGGGTTAAAACTCTCCAAATATAAATTTTTTTTTTATTCACAAGACTCGAATCCGACACGTTGCATCATGCTTGATATCTGATTGACTGAATCCGGCGCATGTACACCACACCCCATAACACAAGAGTGCAAAGCTTCTGGGCTTACATGCACCGGGCCCGCGTGGAAGGGCCACTGCTACCGTTATTGGGCTAACGGCGTTAGCCCAGGATGAACGGTCTCACATGTCAGCTACGGCCGATGAGGTCCATTCCTGGCCCAACTCCATCTCTCTCTCTCAAAATTCTCTCTTTATATTCTCTCTCTGAAGACTCTCTCTCCTCCGTCTTCCTCTCTCTTCCCGTCTGTGTGCTCCGTCAGTTGTTGGTAGTCGTCCATCCTCCTTCCCCAAAGAGGTCTTTCCAAACGTATTCATGTCGGTATGCGGACCCCTCTCTCTCTCTCTCTCTCTCTCTATGTGGTGGGAATTTTTGTCGTTCAGATTGGTGTCCGCGGCTTGTAAGCTCTTGATCAGGGGATTCGATCGGATTGAGCTTATCTTTCTGCCAGTAATCCTAGTATCGATGTTCGATCAATCGGCTGATATAATTTGAATCTGAACGTGTTCTTAGCGGACAGTGGGTACGTCTATTGATCGCTCTATGATCTTAAGCCTCGGATTTCTGGGCTCTGGATCCTATGAATTTCCGTTGCAAAGATTTCATTTTGTTTTTAATGTCAATCTGTAGTGAAGCTGTTTGGTGGTTACTCTGCCTTTTCGTATGCCATTACCTTTTCCTCTCCTGGGAGGTAGGTTTTTTGAACAAGTCATTGAGAGTGAAAGAATTACATGTCTGTGGGACGTGCTTGCTTCACCATTGAACGTAGTATACTAAATTTTTTAGAACGTTTCTTGACTGTCGTCCATTTCTGTTGATGTACTTGAAGAAGTTTACATGTTTGTCTTGCATGTTCCTCACTCATGGTGAAGTGAACATGGTCGACTTTTATGTGGATGAGGGCACTCGTCTGGCATCTGATTCAACCTGCTGCTTCATTGATTAGTCCATGAATTTTGGTGTTTGCTTTGACAAGTTATACTGGGAAAGGTTTGTTATACTGCACACTTGGCGTAGATTTTATGTATGAAGTCCTCATTCACCAGATTCTCTCTTTTCCGACAATATTTCTTAGTCATTTATGAATTTGGGAGAGCAGCCACTTTGCCCAACACTGGTGCGAGCTTTTGGCATTTGTTCCAGTCCTTTCTGGGTTGTATTAGCCTGAGTTAAATTGTACAGTTAAAGTTATGCTAGCGTTACTCTATTCTTTCTCTTATTATGTATTTTGTTCATTATATCTTGTTCTCAGTGTCAGTGGGAAATCTATTATCTTTCTTCTGACAGGAGAAGGGTCGCCCATTGCCAAAATTTGGTGAATGGGATGTAAATGACCCTGCTTCAGCTGAAGGATTTACCGTAATTTTCAACAAGGCTAGGGATGAGAAAAAGACAGGCGGCAAGCCTGACTCTCCAGGAAAGGCCGATGCGCCGATCAAAAGTTCAGTTGATGCTGGGAAGCCTCCAGCTGTAAGTTGCTCTTTCTCTCTTTTTCTCCCTGATGGAGGATTCCTGAGTGTTGGCAATCTGTGCTTAAAACCTGAGACATGCTGCCTGCCACCCCTTTTTTTCTTTAACCCCATGGCCAGACACTGGTGGTAAAGCCTCTTCTTTATTCAGCATAATATGTCATAGTACGCAGTGGACTATATTTATCTTATATTAACCTAGTGTCCTTTGCGCGTGTTGGAGAGGACTGTAGGTTTGTTCATGTAAGCCAGTTAGAGTTCTTGGTTTGTCTTGTAGGTTATGAGTAGAACAGAATTGGTACAAGAGCAGTAATTATCTGGACTTGCTGCTTCTAGATGACAGTTATAGAATTTATCCCATGTGATGGTGAATCGAAAGTGGGCTTGGTTGATGTTACCCTAGATTGGTTTTTTTTACTTTTCTTATGGTTGCACAGGACGGCTCCCCTTATGGGACCCCTGAATGTAAATGGCCAAATCCAAATGTACAGTTTTGATCTTTTCCCAATAATTTGTGTTTGGTTGGGGTTAATCCCTCAACTGAGGTGTTAACGCCCCAATGCAAGTGGATGCCATGATCAGACCAAACCTAGTCATGGTTGTCCTTTCAATCATCTTGCAATTTTTTTTTCTAAACAAATCATTCTTTGTTGACTGCTCGCTGATCTGTATTTACCATGTTTGTGACACTTTGTTCTTACACGAACTTTTTCTCAATGACAGAAGAAATGGTTTTGCTGTATTCAGAGCCCCTCTGCGGACCCTTGATTGAGATCCTCCTCCAATGAAAGCTTTCAAAACCATGAATCTTTACCTTGCCCGGCCCCACGGTCTTCTCCCTGAAGATGTTAGGGAAGTAATTGAAGCTGTAATATTTCTGTTTCTGGGATTGTTTGTTGTGCTGTAAAACCCAAAGCTGTGGGGACCCAACGAAAGGAACGCCCTTCTACTGTAATCTATTTGGCTCATTTTGGTGGTGACTATGACTTCTACTAGGAGACAAGTCTGTGATTCTTCCTATATTTGCCCTTTTTCTTGTGCTCTCTGGGGTATAGAATCTTCCTTTTGCTGTAGCATTTGCCTCTCTCCCCCATTGTATTTCAAACTAGCCATTGCTTGTGAATTTTGTCATTTGCTTTTGTTTTCAATCTCCTTGGATTGCAATATTGATATGCCGTTTCAAAGCCCATGTTGATTGATGACAGATCATAAGAATCTTCTTCTGATTCATCAAATATTAAGTGTAATACTAGTATTTGAACCCTCAAAACTCTCAGTCTTTGCCTGTATCCGAAGACTTTCTCAGGCAGCTATGTCTATACACTGTTTGTAATCATCCCAGAGGCTAAATAACTCTCCCAAACATTTAGATGCTACACAGTACTAAGCAACATGGTAATACAAAGGTTCAGAATCGAGGGAAAAATAAAAAAACAGAAGAAATGAACACAAGGGTGCAGCGATTAAACTCGGGATAACCCCATCTTTCTGTCAAACAAGCGACGAAGGAGGTAGACTTGAAGGACGCTCACCCCGACCAGTGCTGCTGACTCGATGATAGCCTTATGAATGGCCCTCTTGCTCATCATCTCGTTCACTGAAAATCCCAAGGAATAT
This sequence comes from Lagerstroemia speciosa, assembly GCA_037672795.1. Lineage (NCBI taxonomy): Eukaryota > Viridiplantae > Streptophyta > Magnoliopsida > Myrtales > Lythraceae > Lagerstroemia > Lagerstroemia speciosa. The sequence goes on from CM075310.1 coordinate 8,512,455, forward strand.
TATAAGCATCAGCTCAGTCTACTTTTGTGATGAATGTTCTGAAAAATCCATTTCTTTTTGCTGGGATTTCCATAGATACCTATTGCTTGGCGCTCTGTCTGAGCCTCGAGCCAATGCTGTTCGAACTGAATGTTGTAAAGGGCTTCTTCTAGCTTTCCTATTTGCTCCAGCAAAGGACTGAAATGCTCTGAAAACATTAGACACCGTCAACCAGTTACCAAATTATCTATATTTCCCGCCACTCCTGTCAAGAAAAGGAGAGTCGTGATTTACCATCTTTAGCATGCTCATCGTAGTAAGCGAAATGCCCAACATGAACATCAAAGTCAATGGTCTCGTGATAAGGAGACCTATTAGTGAAGCAGAAACGGTGGATCCCTTTGTGGTGAGCAATAAACTCAAACTTCTCACTTGTCTTATCATGAAAGTCATGAATCTGATCACCAGAAGGTCCTTTTACCTGAAATTCGGGGAAAGGAAGATCAGTAAGGGCAATGGTTCGTCGTGAAAGGACAGAATGAGAGAGCAAAAATGAAACCTATTCATGCTTAAATTAACATTACAGTGAAATTTGACTCCTCAAAAGGGTTCAAAGGCAGCATTTAATGATAATTCGTGCAAACAAGAATGGTTATGAGCCATAAAACATTCTAAGAGAGGATCAACAAAACCTGTAATTGCTTCAATCGAGAGCCCAATTCAAATATGAGCTATTTGATTGAAAGTCATCAATCATCATAACGATTTCATCGCAAGGAACAACAATTCTACCAGCGTCAATATGACACACCACTAGCACACTAACATTGCAGAGCTTGGATTATTGACTTAATGCAAGAATATAAGTCATCTCGTCGCCCAACAGGAAGGAAAGAAGAGGAAACAATTTCTATGATCCTGAGAAAGGGATAAAATGTGAAACAATTTCCAAATCAACTCTAAAATCAAGCTCAACTCACCACAAGATCAACACCATCCTGACTGTAATGCCAAGCTGAATCGGACTTGATCACAACAAATGAAACATGGACTGTATCACCTTCATACTGAACATTGTGGGAGAAGCATTCTTCCCTGTCAATAACAAATCTGATCCCGACCACAGCTTCCAAGCTTGAGTAAAGGGCCAGTAACCCGATGAAGAAGTACCCGGGCAACACAATTTTCATCTGAAAATCCACAAAAAAAAAAAAGAAGAAGAGGAAATTTGTAAACATCCCGGGAGCATTGTTGTAGACTTGACAAAGTTAAAACTCTTGAACTACATACTGTTCTTCATAGAATATACTTGAATGGACCGATAAATCCCAACACAAGCTTCAAAAAACCTCCGCTTTAGCCGTCCAAACACATGGACTACAAACTTAACAACCAAAGCTATGAGGGCTCTTGGAGCCTCTGGCTCCCGGCGATAAAAATTCTCACCCTCCATTTCTTCTCTAAATGTTTTCCTAACTTCTCCGCTGCTCAGACAGATTTCTATGAACATACCCCAAGTCAAAGTTCTTCTACAATCCAATCTACCCGACAGGGAAGCAAATTCTTAAATACACCAACTTTCACAGCGCTGGTGAAAATTTCGATAGAAAACAGGCGAATTACTAACACTTAATCCCCGATGCTGAACCGATCTGAACCTTTAGATTCAACCAAAAAGGGATAGAAAACCCGGGATCCTCGCAGAAGCTAATTGATTAGCAATGTTCTTCAACAGATCAGCCTGCAAAATGAAGTGAAAGTGAAAATTTACCTTAAAAGCTCGAACAAGTTTCGATTTTGATGAGCTGGGAAGCTTCAGATGAAATCAGAGAAGAAACACCACTCGACCAGACCGAAATTTTTTGGACTTTGAAGAACCCATCTACCCTGCAAGAAGGAGAATGGTGCGGGCAGGGATCCTCTGCATTGCGATCGAGTTGGAATCGTCGGTGATCCACCCCGTGATTGAACAAGTAAAGCCCGATCGAGACCGTCCATTCCCTGCATCGGGCCCACATGAAGGATCCTGATGAGGTCAAAGTTTGTGATCCGTATCAAGCCTGGCCTTTCCCTGCCTGCAGACGTGGAGAGCTTCTATTGGTCCTCGTGACGTGCAAAGCCTACAGTAACTCATTGTCATGTTAACACGAGCCAGGACTATAAAAGCTCAAACCTCAAAAAAATAAAAATAAAAGCTCGAGCTGAAACCTGTGCCGCCACAAATGTGGGCTCACATACGCCCGGCGCATGTAAAAAACCACACCTAACTGGCCTTCCACGTATTTGATGTCCTTCAACTTTATTACACCAACACGAATATTTTTTTTTTACCGATGAAAGAAAACGCAAACAAACCTTTTTTCCACATTGGAGTTTTGAGAACGAGGGGAAGAGTTTACGACACTGCATTTACTCCTTAATCGGTCGATCTCGACTTGAACATGAAATGCCGTCAATCCGTGGATTCTAAATATCAAATAATACGCGTCGGAAAAAATAAATAAATAAATAAAATTGGTCTATCAATTGAGAAATGAAGTTTCCTCAATTACACGTACTACATTTACCCTAAGACATTTGGAAACCTCTTTTTTCTTTTTTTTGGAAAGACCGCGTATTAATTTGGCAAGCTGAGGCTCGATTCATCATCGAATAAGGTCGGAGATTAAATATTCGACGCGTAATACACGATGAGTTCGTTGGATAAATTACGATCCTGATACATGTAAAGTTAACCGTCAAAAACTGTAAAAATTTCGCACGTGTCAGTCAAGGTCTAGTGGAGATTTTATACGAAGAACTCGTTCTATATAACACATCGACTATTTACTCATGGTTAGGCAAAACTGTTTATAAGGTCCAAATGCTTATAAATCGGTGGGCCACCTATCCCTACTACATTCTTTTATTGATACATGTGAGCATGCAACTAGTTTTCCTCTTTTTTTTTTTCCATTTTTTCTTAAATTTCCAACTCTTTTTGAGAAATTTAAAATTAATCAAGCTTGATACAAGTAGGCCCACACACATACATACACACGTATATAATATATATGTATGTATACATTTATGAAATTAGAGATTTGATGATCCTATATATTCGAATAACTATCAATTTACTAACAGATCGACGGTGATTCTGCCTGAATTTGGGTTATTGTGCTTGATACATGATAACGTACGGAGCTAGCTAACTCGAGGAATATTGGGTTTGAGATGATGGAGGAAGGGTAAGTGGACTTGAGCACAACAATATCGTTCTCGATCTGAGACATAGATATCATAAATTTGAATGAGATTTTTCGAGTTATTTTATTCAATTTTAGTCCCATCTAGCTTATTTGTACTTAGAAAAAATTAGGATGACAGCTGTTTTCTCTTTTTTCTTTAAATGGGCGGAAATTAAAGAAATAAAAAACAAAATTCTTTTTAGTTGTGAAATAAATAAATATATATATTTGTGTTAATCATGTACTATAAATAGCAAATCGGCATCATTAGCTGAGAGAAAAATGAACGGCAAACTCAAAGGGCCTGTCTTTTCAGCTGTCATTGGCAGTGGATGACGTGGCAATCCTTCTTCCACTCTGCATCTGACGCGTGTCCAAGCCTGAACCGGAATGACCATCTTGCCCCGGAACGCGCAATAGTCGAATCACTCAGTCAGTCTTACGTGAACTCGGCACAGAGGATAACTCCCACCCTCTCTCCTATCCAAAAGAGAGAGTCTCTCCTGAGGAGATTAGTTATGTAATATTTTTTAATTAAAATTTACTATTTATATATTATTTTTAATTAAAACTTATAATTTATTAAATTTATTCTTTAAATATTATTTTTAATTAAAATTTATCATCTATTTAAAATTTTTTTATATTTTTAAAAAGTTTTTTACAGTTAAAATTATAATTATATAATTATTAATTATATATTAAATTTTAATTAAATAAATATATTATAAAAATAATACTGATATGATACGACCACTTCACCCCTCCTCCCTCCCTGCTGTGTCTCGACTGGCCGACCTCTGCTCCCATGAACTTTGTCTCAATCTGCTTCAGAAATCTTCTCTCTCTTCCCATTCCTTTTCGTCTCCCCTCAAGAACTTCATTTTCGATCCCTTCGAAGTTGCAGGACACTCCGAGAGAAGATACGTTCAGAAGTTCAAGATTTTCTTTCCTCTTTCTTGGGACCCACTTGGGGCATTTTCTCGGGAATCAGCTGCCCGTCTGCTTGTTCTATCGTTATCTGGGGCTGCGATATGTTCCGAAAGGATCTCGCTTTCTCCAGTTCCCCAAAGATGATCGCGGAGTTTCTGGGTCCGTGAGAGATCGCGTCATGAAGAGTCAAAGGAAGATTTTTGATTAATTGTCGGTGGCTTCTGGGGTTTTAGCTCTCGACACTCGTAGAGTTTACCCTCCCATTTCCGTTCTTGTTGGACCAGAGTTTATCTGGTAAGCTGCGGTAATGGTTTCAGTCTTTATCTGGTTGCTTCTTGCCCTGTTTTCTAGTTATTGCTAGTCATCTGGAGAGGGGATTTGGATCAGATTATTTCATCCCTTCTCTTTCTTTGGTCGAAGCATTGTCTCTTTCTTAGTCCCTGAATCTTGTTGTAAAAGGCAGGGCTTGAAGTAGCATCAACTTGATTCGCTGAAGAATCACATTATTGCGGTTCTCAGAGGGTGATCGGTTGTCGCACGGTCTTGTTTCATCCTGAAGCGACTGTGCTACCCAGGTATCATCTGGTTCATAGTTTCCTGACTCGGTTTCAGCTGTGGAACTATTTATCCGAATGATTTGAGGCCCAGAGTCCTCCGTGGTTAAATACAGTAATATCTCGCATGTATTTACGTAGTATTATTAGTTGAAGTTACAAAATACAAACTGTTGTGCATGAGATGAAATGAGGATGCTTTGATGCTTATCTTAGTGAAGAGAAGTCAAAGGAGAAGGAGATTTGAATGATGTAATGGGCAGCATGAGATTCGGGTATGACTAGTAAATGCAATGGCACATTAAAGCCGAAAACTTCTCAGCTTTTATCTACTTCTCCACACGTGAATGGATTTACAATGTGCTTCTGTTCTTCAATTCCAGCTGACATGAGTTGCATTGTGATATGGATGTATCAACTGCATAATGTCATAAGCTAACTAGAGTCCCTTACTAGAATAGCCATAAGGCCTCAAATGCTAATTTCATTTTATGAGCTGAGATCTATATGAAGTGTTGTCTTTTGGCATTGTTTACAATTTACCTTTTGTGGGTTGCTTTTTGCTTGTTTTGATCTGGAATTTTTGAAGTGGAATGGTTGCAAAAGACCGGCAGAAATCTCCAGGTTCCACGAAGGTGGAGGTTGGGGAGGTAGACACCAGAGCTCCCTTTCAATCTGTTAAAGATGCAGTCAGCCTATTTGGTGAAGGGGCTTTTTCAGGAGAAAAACATTCTATTAGGAAGCCTAAACCTCACTCCGCAGAGGTATTAATCTTGTAGGTGTTTCTTATGATGATGTTTATGAGAGCTTAGTTTCCTTCGTTTGGTCACCAGCTCCTTTTGGAAACTTTTGATGTTCCTAAAGATCCTCTCCTCATTAAAGACATCATCTGGGCATTAAGGTTTTCTTGAATTTGAAAATAAACTATATTTCTTTTCTTCAGAGGGTTTTGGCAAAAGAGACACAGCTTCACCTTGTGCAGAAAGAGTTAAATAAGTTGAAGGAACAGCTAAAGAATGCTGAAACCACCAAAGCTCAAGTACTTGTTGAGCTTGAGAAGGCTAAGAGAACAGTGGATGATCTTACCTACAAGATAAACACGGTGACTGAATCAAAGGAGCGAGCGGTTAAGCAAACTGAGACTGCAAAGAGCTTGGCTAAGCAGCTTGGGGCAAGCTCTGATGGGTCCATGGAAACCAACAATTCTTGGAAACAGGACCTAGAGCATGTAAGGGAGCAGTACATGGCTCTCATTGCTGAGCTCTGTGCTGTGAAGAAAGAGCTGGGGAAGATCCGGCAAGACTGTGATGCAACAACGGAGGTGAAAGCTACTGCTTTCAAGCAAGTTGAAGAAGCCGAACTTGCAGCAAAGGTAAACATGGAGAGGTTCGCTGATTTCTCGAAGGAGATCTCAGCCATTCAAGAAACTAGCGGGCAAGTGAAGCTCGCCACTCTTCAGGCACAGCAGGATCAAGCAAAGATTTGCACAGAGAAAGATGTCCAAAGACAGGAAATTAGAGCCACCTTGGAGGAATCAGCAAAAGAATTGCTTGCTCTGAAGAAAGAGTTTGATCCTGAAATGACTCAAAATCTCGAAGCCCAACTGGCAGAGACAGGTGAGCAGATTGGTTGTCTGAAGAAGCAGATGGGGATTGTGAAGGCTTCTGATTTAGAGTCCGCGAGGACTGTCACACTGGAGCTGGACAATGCTAAAGGATTGCTGAAGAAGGTGGCGGAGGAGGAGAGCTCACTGAGGAATTTGGTGGAGTCTCTGAAGGTGGAATTTGAGAGTGTGAAGAAAGTACATGCTGAACTGAAGGAAAAGGAAGCAGAAACGGAATCGATTGTTGGGAGTCTCCACGTGAAGCTCCGTAAGAGCAAGTCTGAGCTTGAAGCTTGCCTTGCAGAAGAATCCAAAGCAAGAGGTGCTTCTGATGAGATGATAGAGACTCTTCACCGGTTAGTGTTAGAGACTGAGAAAGCACGGAAAGAGACAGAGGACATGAAGAATAAGGCTGAGGAGTTGACGAATGAAGCAGAGGCCACCAGAACTGCTCTCAAGGAGGCAGAGCAGAGGCTGAGAGTCGCCCTCAAGGAGGCTGAAGAGGCTCAAAGGGCTGAGGCTACTGTCCTTGATGAGATCAAGAACTTGTCAGACAGAACAACTGCTGCAAGAGCTTCAACTTCTGGGTCTGGTGCTGAGATAACCATCTCGAAGGATGAGTTTGAGAGTCTGAGCCGAAAAGTTGAAGAGTCTGATAAATTAGCAGAGATGAAGGTGGCTGCTGCCCTTGCCCAGGTGGAAGCTGTGAAGGCAAGCGAGAATGAAACCCTCAAGAGATTGGAAGCCATCCAGAATGAGATTGAGGAGATGAAGGCAGAGACAGAGGCTGCCCTCAAGAGGGCAGAGATGGCAGAAGCTGCCAAGAGGGCGGTAGAAGGAGAGCTCCGCAAATGGCGTGAGAGGGAACAGAAGAAGGCTGTTGAGACTGCCGCCCAAATTTTGGCAGATGCTGATGCTTCCTCCGGGCCATCCTCGGAGATCTATATATCGCAGAAACAGCGGTACCAACATGAAAAGGCTTATGGGGTTCGCAGATTGGAGAAGGCAAGGACTTCGGTTTCTAAGAAGGTTCTTCGCCCCAATCTCAGTGGGATCTTTAATCGGAAAAAGAACCAGGTTGAGGGCGGATCAGCATCTTATCTTTCTGGAGGGAAGCCCGGGTTATAGATGCACCCTTTCAAGATCATTGTGTGGTATTTGATCGTTTATGTGTATATGTGATACCGAGTAAGAGTCAGAGTTCCTCTTGGATATTCCTCCCAGAATGCAATGTAGAGAAGTGTGCTAAATTGCTGGTTGGAAGTTAATAGCACATCTGTGAACCAGTGCTGCTCAATTTAACAGTTCTTCAATTTCTTCATCGGTAACCGTAGGGAATTGCGAATAATATTGCAATAGGATTCCATATTTTCATTCTACCATTCTGTTCATGTATAATTAAAAGTCCTAGTTTGACAGCAGAGATTGCCAGAGTTGCACGAGGTTCTATTAAGAGTTATGGCAGTGTTATCAATTATAGAGCAACACAGGCACTTCCATGATGTAGAAAAGGGTAAAATGAAAGGTAAGATGCCCTGGAAAGGTGCATTTCTCGCATCGAGCTCGGATGGATAACTATTTTCCTAATACATGTGATGGAGAAAATCACGTCAAATCGTTATTACATGTTATTCTGTCGCAGAGGCTGCTCCTTGTAGTTGTGAGGTGAGATCAGAATAGACCCTTCCAGCTGCCGTTCACTTTGAGCCCGCTCATCATACTAACAATCCGCTTCTTAGGGTCATCAGGCCTGTGGAACTCTGACTCGATCGCCTGGGCAATCTTGGCATCCTTGGGATCGGGCTCAGGAAAAGTCACGTGGACAGAACCCTGTTTGGCCAACGGCGAGTCTGCAAGCAAAGCCTGTTGCTTGATGTAGTTATAGAGCTGTTGGTGGAAGGCATGGTCTAAGGAGAAGCAATTCTCAGAGGTCCTGTTATTAGAGCCATGGGATGATCCCGAGCCTGCCCGTCTACAAAAATGTGGGAGGGATGAATAGTCCATTATCTGTAACAAAAATTGCATTTTTGGTCAGCTAAGTGTAAAGGACAGCTGAATTTTCATTATAGTAAGCTCTGCGACAAAAGAAGACAGGCAGTGTTAAGAGATACTTCAGATGGATTCAGTTTTGCAGTCCATATTAAAGAGAAATTCGTGTCTTTTCAAGCCAATGCACTTCCTATAAGATGGAAGGCAGAAAGTATAGGGCTAATTTCACATGTTCAAAAAAGTCCACTCCATTACAGAAGAAGCTGTCTCTGACCTTGAGTAGCTCGTCTTCGGGACAACCGTTGAGCACTTGAACTTTCCTCCTTGTTCTCTCCTGCAAAAGGGGTTTTACAACCTGCAAACATTTCAAGAATTTCCCTGTTTGATGATCCATATATCCTGTCGAGGAAAAGAATGAAGCACTAAAATAGGCACCAACCTTCCAACAAGCCGAAAATATACGAGGTGGGTTAACAATATAGTAAGTCTCTGTCCTCTCCGGGTAATTTAAGTCATCGATTGTAGCTATAACAGTCAGAAGCTGCATTGAAAGAGAAGAAGGAGAACAAGAACATGAAATGTTTCCTTAACGAGGTTCACAAAAGAAGCGAAAAAGAAGTTGAGCAATGAGATACCTTTATTTGGTTAAGTGCAGAGAACTTCAAATCGGTCATATCCAAAATCTTTACACATGTGCCAATATATCTCCCATACTTGTTTGTTGCATAGGGCTAAAACAAAACAAGTCATTCTAACTTGAAAAATCTCTGTGTGAATGAATGCAAAATGGCAAAAAAACATGGAGCCATAAGTAGAGAATCATACCAGTACTACGCGATCTCTATATTCATTCATTTGGATATGAGATTGAACATAGTAATTCACCTATATTAAAGAGAACGATAAATGTAAATAACATGAAATAATAATTTTTACTTCAACAGAGACCAAGCTTCAACACTATTTTTCACGGCTGTAGAGGACTTAAACACAGAGTGAAACGTGAACAGCAGAAAACTAAAACGAAAGGAACGTGATTAAACCTTGACCCAAAACCATTGATAGGTCCGGTCCATTCATTAGCTTGAATGTTTTCCTTTAATGGTAACAAAATGCACTGGCAATTTACGACAGGCATGTTTTTGGCGTGGCACAAATCATTAGGAATGCAACCATTGATGGAGATATCAAAGACAGATCATGCAGTCATCTAATTTTCTCTCCATCTCAGTTTACGTTGTTCCTCTATGAAGACAAGAGATTGAAAGAGTTCTTACAGATGCTTTGTCATATGTGCTGACACCCATAGCAATGACAGGATTGCCCTGTTAAATCAGCAAAAAGTCCCCCATAAGCTAAAAAGTCATTGATAAAGAGCTGTATTATGCTCCAGTACATTTTCAAAATCAATTAAATGTTCCAAATTAGCATAATTTAGTAGCCAACTTTTATCGTACATGTATCATATACAGCTCTATGTAAACAAGGATACTGATCTAATGCGTACATAGTAAGACTAGATACTGCAAGCTTCGTATTTACTGTTTAAAAGTAAGAATCAGGAATTATGAATTAATAGAGATGACGTACCTCTCTTGTAAAGCCCGACAATCCCACAAGCTGAGTATCCCGAATTGCTCTATATAAATCAGCAGGAACAATGGGCTTCTGCAATTAGAAAGTGAATAGTTAAGTAAAGGCAGAAACTATATACATATACGTAATATTGGGTAGCATAACAAGAAGAACAAAATGAGGTATCATTGAATAACTTCTCCACCGAGCATCAGCAGAAAGAAAACTGCACTAACTGCAGAATTAAACAGATTGACCATCATATGAACAATTCCAGGAAAATACTCACTCTCAAGATACTGCTGATGTCATTCTGTATTCTCCACTCTAGACTATCAATCAACTGGAAACATTTTAACATAAACGTCAGTACAAGAAAAGGCATTTCTTATGAAAACATTCCGGATGCTTAAAAGAAACATGATTTGATCAATCCATCAGCTTGAGTAAATAGGAGGAACATTGCTTACCATCTTATGTGCTTTGGCAACATCCCAATCTCTTGCTTTCAAGAACCGCACCAGAGTTTCCGTTGGATGTCCCTGATGGACAATCTGGAACCCACAAAAGAGAGAGTTTCATCACTAACAAGAAAAGAATTTGGAAAAGAGTTCAGAAGCTTGAACTTCATCCATGATCTTGAGAATCAGAAAGACTTTTCATCTTCGAATCAGTCAAACTTGACAGCCCTCAAAACATAAGAAACCAAAATATAACTACTTTGAATCAGTCTATATGGCCAGTGATTAACTGGGTCCCCCCAGAGAAGTCTTGATATTTTTTTCCATCTAAAAGCAATCGGGGGGCTAGCAAATTGAACTCGCACAGAGCTGACTTTGCAGCAAGGGCATTGAAAATAAACTAAGCATCCGGACAATATGGAACTGGAAAAAAAAATTGAATTTTTTATGGTAAATTAAGAAGTCTGCACCGAAGAAGGAAAGGCCCAGAAACTAAGGGGGAAGAAAAGATGAACAGATCAGGTGAATCACAGGTAAGATGAGACTGACCTCAAATCCCCTCTTCAGTGGCTCATCTACTGCATCGGGGAAAGAGCAAGTAAGGAAAATAAACATTCAGAACGCAACAGGATTAGCACTGTAGACATCAAAGAACATCATTGGATGCTGCTAAAGCTGAGTCACGAGAAGCTGACCTTCTTCCATCAGAGACCGGAATTGCTTGATCGCGGATTCTTGGTTGGCAACACAACCCATTGTCTGATTTCTCTTCCCGTCAAATTGGGAAATAACAGAAAAGCAATCAGACGGAGTATCTCAACAGCAACTCCAGTTTCGAGTTAGATCCGAACCAAGCCTGAGTTTTTGGCTCAAACTTCAGATCCTCCTCATGAACCCGAGAGAAGAAGCTCTGGGCATTGGAGGTTCAAGTGAATGAATGGAAATGAAAAGCAGAAAAGGAGGAGGCTGTGAAAGATACTAGGGAGAGAGAGGCACAAGCGGAGGCAGGTAGAGCTGAGAGCGATGGTCCCCACTCCAGTAATTTCTGGGAATCTTCTCTATTCTTCCTCTTTGTATAAAGAGAGGCCGGAGCTTTGCCACTGCAGATCATGTCCTTTCGTGAAACTGACAGAATTTTTGTTTTGTTTGCAACAGGCAGTATCCGAGCCAACCGAAGCAAGATCGATCAGCGATCGGGTCGGTATCCTTGAAAAGGTTTTTGTCAAACCTCCCGACTTAGAGATCAAGTTTGAAATCACTCATTTTAAAATTTAAGCAAGGAAGCAGTTTGGTCAAGCTGATGTTGGTGAAATTAACAGAATATCATTAAGTACTAAAAGTAATATTAAAAAACAACGTGGCATTGCGGTCCAGTAATAGGAATCTTTTTCTTTTAGAAAACGGGGCAATTCTTCTGCGTGACGTCATTAATTTGCTTTGATATATTTGGGTAGATAAATAATTAATAATTTGGACTATTGCATAAATAAATCAATTCTAGTCTCCTTATCAGATTTCATTTTTTTTTGTCGCCAGCCACGGTATCCAAGCAGGCCCCACCAGCGGTGAGATGACATCTTTTAGCCAACCATACTTGATTAATCCGTTGGTCGCTCCGGGTCGCACGCCTGGCAATGGCGGGTGAGGCTCCCAAGTGGGGTGTCTGCGTACGTGAGGTCTCGAACTCGAGACCTCCTTAAGCGGCACCGAGCTGCTTACCACTCGGCCCAACCCCTTGGTATCAGATTTCAATTTTAATTCATGACCTAACCAAATATACTAATCTAACCTACATAAAAGAAATAATTTAGAGACAGTAAATTGATAATTCGGCAAAAAAAAAGTTAATCTTCTTAAATAGAGAAATTAAAAAAATTGTGGAAAATTAATATCCACAGATAAATCCAAGAAGGAAAAAGGGCAAAATTCCATGGAACAATACTTTTTTGTAACCTCAAAAAAATATATATGTTTTTTTAACCTGTCATTTTCTGTATATTCCGACCGTAATTCCAAAAGTCCAAAAAGAATGCAATTTCACTGAATTTGATCATCGAATGGAATATCTTTTCCTGCCGGCCAGAAAACAAAAAGGGTCTCTCTTTTGCATCACATACAAGTCATCCGGTCACGAGGAGAATCGGTGAGTGGAACGTTATCGCTACGATATAATCAGAATAGCACGATTGACGCTTTCGAAAAGAAAATCGAATCCCTATTTCGAATAATTAATCTGGAAATAAGGTGGAGATGAATCTATCTTTTAAAACATTTGTCTGATAAATGAGAATTTGCAGTTTAATCGTTGATCTTTTTCGACACGTGTCAATATATTACCAGCACGAGGTTTGATGCGATTAAGGCGAGCTGTTCAAAATTGAAACTCCTGATTTCGTCAAAAGCCATGAGAAAATTACCATAAAGTTAATTAATTTATGGAGAAAACCTCCGTTTAAAAAAATCAAATATGTATTTCGTAAATTGAATTTTTTTTAATTCTTAAGAAAATTTCTTTAATTATAAGAATTGAGTATTATAAATAAAATAATTTTAAAAATACGAGAATTTAGGTAGCTGATATTTTTCGAAAAGTAGCTTTCACCTTCCCCACTTCAGCTTCTGTGCATTAGAAACCAAGAGCATCCAACTCATTCACGGATTCAGAAACTTCAATTAGCGGAGTCAAATTTTATGAAAGAGTGATATGACGAGTTCGGGAGAAAGAGCGACGTATGATAAAATCAGACGAAAGTCGGCGAAATACATAAAGTTTTTTTTTTGCGAATTTTTCGGAATTCAAGTGGACGGTCGCTCGTGTGCTCTCTTGGGTCCGTCTCGGATTCGTGTGATTTAGGAGAAAGCCTTAAGCAAAGTGGTCATACCACGTAAACAATACCGATATAGTATATCCGTTCAATCGGGACTTGACATGTAATCAATAAACGTATAATTACGGCTATTAAATCTTTTAAAAAAACCTTTAAAAAATTCTAAATCAATGGTGAATACTAAATGAAAAAATATATAAATAGTAATAAAATATTAAAAACCTAATAAATAACAAATTTTAATTGAATAAATATATAAATAATAAATTATAATTAGACAGAAGCATCACGTTAGTATTATTTATATGATATGACCGCTCTATTAAAAATTTTATTTACAGCGTGAAATGAACGGACATAAGGAAAGCCGTTAGTATCTTTCAATTAGTTGGGAAGGAGACCGACGCAATTTATTACCAACTTAGCTGTTGGATTTGACCCGTCTTTTGCGGTTGTATGTGACCGAGGCCAATGCCACGAACGCTACGGCAGAGTCAATGGCTGCAACGTCTTTCCACAAAGACAGCTCGAGGTCTTCTTCTTCTTTTTTTTTTTTTTTTTCCTTTTCAAGTTCCAATTTTGAAAGCTTCAACGTTCAGACTCCACGACCTGAATCCCAAATTTTCTTCTCTCTCTTTTTCTTCCACCAACACCCGAAAGCACAAGTCCAGTTAATTCATGTTTATATATATATATATATATATATATATATATATCTTCAGTTTGACGCGACGGTGAATTTTTTCTATTTAAAAAATTCTAATTTAATACTTAAAAAAGATGCGTTAAACTACTCCTTAACTAATTTTATATCACACCCACGTGCCTTTTACTGGTTGTCGAGGGGCTCGTCACCAACCAACTCTCCAAAGGAAGTGGGGCACGGGCCTTAGATTATGGGCCCGGCCCATAAGGGTGAAGCCTGCCACTTATGATGGGCTGGGCAAAGCCACGAGATTCCTCGATTATTGGGCCTAGGTTGAGCTCAAATACTGAATGGCCTTTGATTCTTCCAGCGGACCCGCCTTCATTGGGCCTCTTTTCCCAATTAACTGAACCCGCGCGTTGTGGGTCCCACACTGATGTCACATTAACGGTTAGGAGACATACCATTGTGTGGATGTATTATTTAAGGAAGTTTGTGAAAGAGTAAGCATGTCCGTGACTAAACAAAGACTTAATTTATATTTATTAAGAGATAAAATTTGGTAAAATTAACTTTTATGCGTTAACGGGTAACATGAGAAAGTGAAAAAGAACGTCAAGAAGATGATGTGTTTCCATACACCCAAGGAACAACTCTTCTTCAGTGCAATTGGCAGAACATCTTAGCATATGATGGAAGGGAGGAAGAACCTATTCATCTTATCCCACTAAATCCTAACAAAACTCCTAAGGTTAACACCTAGCTTTTGCCAAGAGGTTCAAAGAATGAACAGATTATAAAGGAAAAACAGAAAACCGAAACTGCACAATCTCGATCTGAAGTTTCAGACCACGTCATTGAGGAGTTTCTCTTCCACGTCAGTTTTCTCTTCCCCGTTTGCTTTCGCTAGCAGGGCCTGTTTTGGGATCGGCTTGCCTGAGACGTCACCTGACTTCTGCAGGTTGAGTGATGTATAAACTGACATCCCACAAAGAGCTGCAAGGGCTCCACAAATGCTCACGATTCCGGGATCCGAGCTGAAGAACACATAGCCCCCGAGGAGGATCACACAGGTCTTGAACTGTCCCAGCACAACGTGGGAAGTTGCAGAAGTAGCACTGCAAGGGGAAGAAGATATCACCTCTGTACTCAAAGATCATCGGATAACAGGATGACTTGTCAAGGACCTATTCAGTTTGCACTAGGCTTTCTCATCCTATAATAGATTGGAAAACTGTGGAAAACATGTTAAGGAGCGTCAATGTTTTTCAGGTTTCCAATAAGAAAGAATGAAAGCTTAATGGAGTGGTGGGCAGCTCCAAGCAGGAAGATGAGGTTCCACAAGTATCAAACTGAAAGAGTTTCAAAAACTTAGTAGTCTACAGTAAATGTACTAAAGATTGCAGAAATCTGATGTCCAGATAATCATACAAATTCTTGCTTGGGATCAGCATTTATAGCAGAGTTCATGAACATGGAAGGAGAGAAATGAGCCGATCTTCTTACCCTAGTGCCAGTGCACCAGACCATTGGAGTAGAAAGCCAAGGAGAGCTGAAATAAGAATTGCAGACGTGTTACTGAGGTCCCATTTGAAGGACAAGACACCGGGTGGGTCAAGCCATGGCATAAGAGGCAGCAGGAAGAAGATTGTTATGGGGGTAGTCTTCCACATCAACCTGCATTGATTGTATTTTTGTAGTTTTGAGATGACCCAAAATTGTTAAGTTTATACAAGAAATGAGTAGCTGCAAAATTTTGATTGATAAGAGAAGAGGTCGCATACGCTAACGCGGTCCAATTGCCTTGCTGTTGTAAATTGGACCAAAGGATCTTATTGATGGCGCTGGGAATTATCCACACAGCAGCTATGCAAGCTCCGAAGAGATTGAACTCTAAATCTGTCACTGTTGCAACCGCCACACCGATGGAGACCAAGGCAAGAGCCAAAACCTACAAGAGTTGAATGAGTTCAGTGATAGCCCTGATTGAGTCTAAATGACAATGGAACCATGGATTCGAGGTAGAAGACATGAGCTCCAGGAAGGGTAGATTTTTGGATAACATCATTAAGTCCATAGAGAGCCAAAAAGGGGGGAAAAGAAATAAAACCATAGCTTTGAAATGTAAGGAAGAATTTTATGAGAATATATCTAAAGCATAATAAGTGACCAAAGGACGACAACTAATTCAAACTACCTTTTTATAAGAAATCGTTTTTCTAAACAGGATGAACTCCGAGAGAACGATTGTTGGGGTCACCGCAATTTTGGCCATTTGATAGAATCCAACACTGCACAGAGATCAACGCTTGTTTTATGGATATCAGTGGAAGAAATGAATATCATGGAAGTGTTGAGTTGAAAGTTAGGTAATGAATATCATGAGTCAGGTAATGTTTGAGTTGAAAGTTAGAACCTGTTGTGCTGTAGGCTTGTGTTGGCAAGGCCAGTGGCAAAGGACATAACTACTCCCAGTCCAAAAAGCGAAGAGAACGGTGTGGTTTTGGATGGAGGTGAGACTGGAAGCAACGACATTGCCTTGAAAATGGCCATCAGGACCCAAGCTACAGTGTAGTGAATCAGTGTTAGGAAAATGGGGAAGTTGAACCCAACTTTTCCCATGACCTGCAAGCGAAAGAGAACTTAGAGGATCTCAAATTTGATAAGAAGTATTCAAACTGATATGAATCATATAATCATGGGATTGATGGGGAAGGAAGAGCACTCACTGATTTGTTTGTGAGTATGATGCCCACGGAAACAAAGAAGTTGAAGGTCATAGCAACAACAGGCCCACAGAACCGTTGCTGCTGGCGCTTGGCACCTTCCGATGTCCGAAGCTCATTGTGCAGAGAACTCCTGAGTTCCTCCAGTGCTCTACCTGCACCATCAAAGCAGAATCTGCATCAGAGAGAAATCCACTCATCCAGTAAATAAACATCACTGAGAAGATTAAGTCCTTAAACTGCCCCAATTAGCCACGATGTAAAAGCAACACATCAGAATGCTTCTCAGAACAAGGGACAATTTTGCTTTTGCTATGTTTGCACCTTCCCAATGACTATTGCACATCAATTCGAGAGAATGGTAAATATTAAGTGCCACGTAAAAGGACCAGTAAATAAGCAGTGCCTTTTAACTGCTTCACCGCAGAAACTGACAATCAGATCTAAAGCATCTAGTTGTACTGCGGTATTGCTTTGGAAGGCAAACCCACAAAGAACATCATATTAATTGTGATGTTGCCATATCAAACTGGCAGAAACACGTTTTCCTTCATTCCATGAACCAGTCCCATCCAAAAATGAGGCTTTAACAAACTTCTCACCATAAGCCTCAGAAATAATCCCCTCTTGAGATCAAAAAATTGTTTTCTTGAAACTTTTCAAAATCAGAATCTTTCTGTGCAACAACCATTCCCTAGAACCAGTAAACCAAAAACACCAATCGAGAGTCCAGAGCAGAGATGGAACTACGAGACAGGCATAACCATGCTAAAGTGAATACTTTTCCTCACGAGCGGTTTATGGGTAAAGCTAAATCCAGAAGGAACGCTTGGTAGAACTAGGACCTGAATTTTTTACCATCCGTGGTTCCGAATTCCAGGAAAAAGGAGAAATTCCGAATTCTGGTGAATTGAAAGTGGTTCGTGACATTGATATGCCACCCTCCATTTGGTAGGTCACACGGTCTGCTAGTCACTGCTAATCTAATCAGATTCCCCACCAAGGCATACTTCTAAAGCATGTATCATCCTGCCCGCTTGCAGCAACCATAAACACAGAGAAAGAGCAACCATGGTGTGGTTTTACGGGAAATCCGGACCCTATCCTCCTGCTGAAGCTAGACACATCAACTTTGCACATGGAGCTCGTTCTTATCCCACCCGCGTGCTAGAGAAGAAAAAACGATAAGCAGAGTATGGCCGGAACAAGCGAAGCCGGTGATCAAAACAAAATGCTTCGATACTCTATTGTACTACAAACTAACACCAGAAAGAGGAAACGACTAC
Source organism: Lagerstroemia speciosa (assembly GCA_037672795.1). Lineage (NCBI taxonomy): Eukaryota > Viridiplantae > Streptophyta > Magnoliopsida > Myrtales > Lythraceae > Lagerstroemia > Lagerstroemia speciosa. The sequence goes on from CM075310.1 coordinate 8,530,265, forward strand.
TTAGATGCAGCAAGCTCTGCACATTCCAACTTCCTGTTGTATTCACCCAAGTAACAACCTTGGCAATGGCGAAGTACTCAGACTTCTAGGACAAACGAGGAGCCGGGCAGGGAAAGAATGAATACGAGCATGAAAACTGGAGAGTCCGATCAAGAATATCACAATGCCGGGAAATTACTCGCATTCTCATTATGTTACCTGCTTCGCCTGCGTCGCTGTCTTTACGTTTGATGAATCTTCTAGCATTCGAACCCAGAAAGGACTCGAGAAATCCCATTGCCCGGTGACAATCCGAACGGCCTCAGTCTTCCATGGAATCAGCAACAATGAGCACGCTCTCTCTCTCGTCCAGGCAGTCGGCGGTGAATCGAAGATTGGGTCGAGAAACGGAGCAATGGGGAGTTCAGAGACGGCGCAGAATCGTAATGGTTGATTCGAGAAGTAGGGGGAGGAGAAGGGTGTTTGGATTTTGCGGATACTCGAAGTATGATCAGGTGGGTAGCGGCATCATCGCTCGGAAATCGATGCCACCATAGGAGGAGGAGAGAGCAGAACAAGGAGGAAGGAGAGGTTAGTTATGATTATGGCAGAGGCGATCTTACGTGATTTCAAAGGACTCATTTTTTATTTTGTCATTATCATTTATACCTTTTCTTTTCATATATAAAATAACATATTTGATATTAATTTATTATTTTATGTGAATCTGATTTTCCTTTTCTAACTTAAATTCAAAATCTAGATATTATTTGATACGACTGAGTTAAGTGATATGAGGGCCGGTATTAGGATCTTTGGGGTCATGAATAATGTAGAGAGTCGCATCCGTGGTATTTTTTACTGTATTTAAAATATGGTACGTGAATTTTGTATTAGATATATGAACCTCTCTTACGTTTAAGAAAAATGGGCAACAATTATTTTTTTTTAAAATAAGTTTGAAACAGTGGCGTTACTCTTGATCTGATACTGAGATCTTGGGTGTTCGACGCTCATTGATGAGATTTTTCATAACCATTTATTTCTCTTTTCATTTTATCCACCTGTAGGTGCATATCTTTTTGGGAAAAAAAATATCAAAGATAAAATCAAAAATTGAAAAAGAAAAGGTGAAAAAGGAGAGATTTTGGTGCCCAAGTAATCTCCATCAATCAAAATGAATGCCCAAATCCTTTTTCAATCTTTTGACCTAATTCAAAACTTGGAATTGAAGATTGTATTCTGTAACTACTTCAAACTTCAGATGTGTATCATCTTAGAAGCGAATCCTATTTCCTATACTCGATTGGGTTTTTCTGATTTTAGATACAGTAAAATCTATATCTGAGAAGATTTCGTACATCTCCAATAGATTTATTTTTTATTTCTTTTTTGACGTCTTCATCGTCACTTAATGGAGTAAGTATTATTACAAGAAGTGAAGGATCGAATACAACATGATGACCCGAACCATGCCAATCATATCGAGCTATGTTAACCGCCTCATTTAAGAGAACGACAGCAGTCGAGATGGCCTGAATGTTGCTTTCTGTCATTCAGTTTTGGGAATGCAACTTGTGGGCGAAGAAAGATGAACATGGCATTTTGCCCCTTCTTGGCGGATGATCTGGCTCGAATCTGGAATATCCACGATCCATTCGGAGATGGCTCAGAAGTTGAAGGATTTTGACAAAGATCAGACTCCGTGTGTTGTCGATAACAAAGACATGTCGGCCAGAATGTTGTACGACGAAGATCAGATCATGGGCATTAACAGCACAATGGTTGTATTCAAGAGCAGAGGGCTCTCCTCCAACAGAACAGTGAGTTGGAATTGTGATTGGAAGATGGAGGGGAAAGACAAGCAAAACAACAACAGCAACAGCATTTATGTTCAGAACAAAATGGTACACGAAAACCTTTTACGGGTGAATACCCAGAATTTACACCTAAAATCTGTCCTCAAACCAGCTATGAACATCAGTGATGAATGACACAAAGGGGCATACGCATACAGTTGAATGGGAAATCCATGGGAAAAGGGGATGATATTCACGAATCTCGACCAATCTAAAGATACCTGTGGATATTCAACTACAACATACACGGACAATAATTTAGTGCATACTGGGGAAGCAGCAAGGAGCTATGTCTTAGCCTTCTTCCAGGGTCACTCCTCGGACCTGAGACTGAGAGAGCTCTCCGCACAGTTGCAACCAAAAACTAAGCAATGCAGAGACTCGAAAGAGAAGCGAAACCTATTCTTCCTTCTTCTTCGGTTCATCGAGGACGAATTCTGCGTACAGATCTTTAAGGGCAATCACAACCGTGGTTATCAGCGGGCCCATGATGGCTCCCTGCAGGGCAAGGAACAGATCAAACTTAGTGACAGTGATCATCATTTGAGATTTGAATTAACGACCATCTCACAGCATAAACCATAGAAAAGTTGAATCAAAGTTTCATGCTTTATTCGGAAAATGCAGTCATCTAAATGCAACTCCACATCTATCACTGCGTTTAAGGGCAAAGGAAAGCAGTTATCACCAAAAAGACCATCCCATTGTATTTCTAAAGAATCTTCACAGCTTCTATTTCGGCATCAACATTGCAGGAGTCATCACACATCAGTGCAGCAATGTCCGAGAACAAGTCAAGGAAGGATGTGAATTGAGATTCTTACCTCCAACGCAGAGGGGAACAAGGTCATTCCACCGATGATGCTGAGCCCCGTCAAGTATGCATTATAACCTGGTACATCCTCCTGTATCTCGGATGCACCATAATCCATAAGAACAAGGTGGACAATGGACAAAGTGAGAGCCATTATGTACCTTCCCTTGAGAACCATCTGAAGAGCTGCTGGGATCGTTGCGAACCATGAGGGAAAAATCGGTAAAACTGCGCTCATAAATGCAAGAACTGTAGACATGTACAAGAAGTGAATCTTCAACAGCCTAAACAAGAGCCATGTGAGACAACCTTGGAAGAAGGCGATCTCAGCAGTCGCTAAAAGGACCCCGGAGATTGCCTTATCGAGCACTTCCACGCACCTTACTCTTGCAGAATCGGGCATGGGAAGCATACCCATTACTTGGTTAGTCACTCCACCGGATTCTGCAGTTATGAAGCTGTATAACACCCAAAAGAAAACCATAGACTGGGACACAAAATTGAAAACCTCAGCTGCTCCTGAGATTATCGAGTTTCCAACACTGAGCATCAATTTAGCACTTCCACCAAGCACAGAAGTACTGCTCGCAAAGACCCGTTGAAGGACATCTTTTCCCTGTAGAGCTAACCCTTTTGCCTTCTCCACTAAGTCCTCCCTAGTGATAATCAGCTCCTTCAAGAGATCATCAACCTCAGTGTAAATCTGTCCCCATTCCCGATTGCTTATTCGCTTCCGAATACTCATGAGCTTTTCATCGAATGGAGATGGACTCACCAGGGCAGTTGACTGCTCCATGGAACCTTGGGATGGACTAATCACGAAATGCTTGATCCCGGTAACAAATTCTGTCACATTATACTGCATTGCTAGCCCATCTATTTGCTCTGAAACAGTTGCATAAAACATAGAAGTGTACCGATCAACCATGCCGGGGACATCATTCTCATCCATCCACTTTTTCACCCCTATCTTCTCTGCATAATTGCTCTGCTCCACGTGGGACTTGAACGAGATCACCGCATCTTTTCCTTCTAATCCGATCTTGTACGAGAAGAATATGAGCCCAACCAAGAACCCCACAATCATCCCGACAATCAATCCTATGGCAACAATCGTTTTCAACCTTTTTAGCAATCCCCTAGTGAAGAACGCACTTATCTTGCTTCTTCGGAAACTGGAGCTCCTAAATGAGGATACTGCAGAAAGAGTCGGATCCACATCCTTAGAGCTAAACAAGAAGCCTAGAGCAAGAATTCCCAATGACCCAGCAGCTCCAATTCTCTCATAGGCAACAATGAACACCCCAAACGAGACTAACCACCTCAATATCTTTGAGAACCCGGACCTACCCGGCCTCGGGGAGCTGGACTTGGGCTTCTTCCAGAAGACACGGTAGCAGAGCCCCTTCATGTCAGCAAGGGTCCCGATGAAAACCCTAAAGACGGCCACCGGGACGGCAAGGACAGTCTCCGTCAGGCCCATCTCGAGCGGCTCCTTCCAGAAGACGACCAGGGTTTGCTGAATCCCTCGCAGGGGGATCGAGCAGAGTATGGCCCAGAGAATCGGCCGGAGGTACCCCTGCAAGAGCTTGCAGATACCGTAGAGGACGAGGACGGTCAAGGCGAGGCCCAGGTGGGCCATGGCTATGTAGAGGGCGAGGCGGACCTGCGGTTCGGAGGAGACCGGCGCACCCCCGCAGGATGACTGCGGTGGAGGCGCGTCGGTCTGGGGAGGCCGCGCGTGGGGCTCCGGGGGCGGGGTGGGCTTGCGGACAGATGCTGATCGGAACATGTCTTGCCACGGAGGAGAGGCTGAAGGATCGGACTTGGAGTTGGGGTCCGAATATGGGACTAGCTCCATTGCTCTCCCACCCTCTTATTCTGCAAAAAAAAAAAAAAGCGAATTTTTTTGGGGAACGAACTTTTGGGAATTTCGGAGCAGAGAATCCAATTCTGATCTGACACAGAAGAGCTGCAAAAATGGTGTCTTTGGGATATTTTGTGAACTGAGGATTGGGAGGGAGGGAGAGAGACGGGGGGAAATTTGAGGCAGAGATACCGCGTGGTGTGTCGGACTGTGAACTCCTTTGGTTTTTTTGGCCCTTTTGACTGTAATTGGTCTGTCAGAAGAAGTAGATTTCCTTCAGCAAAAAAAGAAAAAGCAGATTTCGAAAAAAAAATCCAAAGTTATGGGGACCACATTCGAAGAAAAGATCACTGAGGATTGCTTGCTCGTGATTCACAACTTCGCTGGGTAATGAAATCAAAAATCTTGGAAAATGGCTTTCATGTATCCGTGTCATCGAGATTAGAAGCACGTTTAGGATTCCTACTCAAACACACAAGAGAACCGGAACCATCGAGTTGAGTATCTAGAATGAGCCAGTAAGGGCATGGTCAGGTTCTTATAGTTCGTATGAGTTAAGGTGCCAGGAAATGTTGGAGGGTTGCTTTCACGCCGACGCTAGCGAGGGGTCAACTCTTGTCTTGGCTGTTTCCAGGTCGCACTTTTATAGCTACCACCACTAACTAATCAATCATCCATCTAAAAAGAAATCGAGTCAGAGCCTTTGCCACCGGAATTCAATCCATTCTGCTTTCCGAATAGAACAATGGAGTTACAGATATCGGTTTCACTAGAAAGACTTAAGGATTCAAGCACATGTCACTGTCACAAGAGCCGTGGATGTAAGATGAGTTATCCATCAACAGCATGCACACCGCAAGGCGGATTTCAAGATTCAGCACACTTCCTGCCACTGGAAAAGCTAGCAGGTCTCTGTCGGCCTCAGATGCATGATTTCCAACCAAGGATGTGGAAGAGGAGCGATTTACTTCATGTACTTCTGCAGGAATTTGCGGTGGAAATCTTTTCTAGTAGTGTCATTGGTGAAGCGCTTCGGGGCCTTGGTTTCTCCTCCTGCCTGGTTCTTGACGACCACATCATCATCCCACCTGAGATTACTAGCACAGTGAATTCAAGTGTCAGAGAAAATCAAGCCCAGCCCGTGTTTAGTCATACAAAACGTTGAGCAAAGAGGGGTTAAGATGTTCTGAAGACGCTTCACATTGAAAGTTGTCCGGTTGTTTAACAGAGGATTTCCACGGAGAAGCTCTGCTTCCTTAGCTCTGAGCTCCTCTTCCTCTCCAATTTTTCCTGGTAATCAAATAGCCATCTGTTATCTTCACCGATGGTCATAAGAACACACAACAGGTTCCAGGTAGTAACTGAATATCGAGTAAATAGATACTCAGGACTTAATGAGAAAAGGGTTTATGTCTAAACGAGTTCCTGAAAGCGCATGGCCAGAAAAGAAGCTCTTACAAGTCCCTCAAGTGAAATGACTTACCTTCCAAAGCTTCTCTTCTGTCCTCTCCTTCTTTACCCGCTCAAGCTCTTCCAAGAGAACCATAGTCTCATCCTCATCCTCATCATCTTCACTACTATTACTAACATAAAGATATACGGCCAGCAATGATGGAGCATATTCTGTAAGAATAAAGATAACTGACAAATATTTGACAGCCAAAGAAACTGAAAAGCAGAAACAAGACCAGAAAAGGGAACTTTAGTTTCTTCCATCCAGCACTGACCACAAAACAACAGCTTACTTCCTATTGACATTTTACCTGGGTAGTTCCATACCCCATCTCACATCTCAGGTGACTGTCTTCTTAGACACTGTAGGATGAAAGAAGAAAAGGTTACAGCTCAATCTAGCAGCCTCAGCAAATCCCAGTTCCCACGCTTTTTACAAAATTTTCTCACATTTCTCACCACAGTTCACAATGCTTGCAAAAGTTTCTCAATTCACAATTTTCAAATTATGGGCGGGGCAGCAAAATAGGCATCTTATTTTAGTTAAGCAAGATAAAGCAGCATAATTCAAATTATCCTAGGAAACTGATTTGCTTTAGGTGAAGGGCACAGATGCATTCAGTAATGGCCCTTAACTCTCCGCCTCGCTTTTTTCCTTAACATCAGAGTCATCATCAGCATATACACTACGGGGTATGATACATTCTTCTGCTTCTCTCTTTGAGCCTATGCAATGGTCAGATGGTCGGGCAAGGAAAACATTTCTAAATTTGGCTGCAAGAATCATGTACATCACTAAAATAAGGGGATAGTTGGACTTACTTTCCAAAAGGAGCTGTCCTCCCTTCCTGCGATCTCTATCACCTGCAAAAACACAAAAAAGTGAATACGATCAACGAAAGAAACACCATATTCCATAAACATATGACACAACGATTACACTGTGCCCTAACAAGAAATGATCATGATAAATGCACTAGATTAGATAAGGCATGGGTTACAAGATGTTCAGTACCGAGATATTTATCCTTTGATGAGAAATGCCTAGGATCTCGGTCCTCAAGCTCCTCGCGCAAATTCTTCTTCTGCAATTCTTCTTGGGTGTCCTGCCCATCCTTTCTGCATAATAATGTTATTGATAAGACAACGCTGCATCATAGGGAAAGATTAAACTGGTCCCACCAGAGCCAGAATCCCAGAGCCCACGGCAACTAAGCGATCAAATGTTACGAGGGGGAAAAACAAAGGATTTTGATTATTGAAGAGAGATACCTCGGCTTTAAGGTTGTGTGAGCCGCGAGGTATCTTGACGAGCACTTCTGCAAAGGGCCAAATATTCAGGTGCCACCTTGTTCATTGCCACCTTTGGCAGGCGCCCAGGTTGGTCTAGCTTTGTCATGTATACTTCCTGATACGAATACGTGCTGCCAGGCCAAAGACCTATTACCCGAAATCAGAGTAGAGTGGAATCAGACGACAATCCACCAAAAATCTCAAGCTTGAAACACACAGTAAATGTTGGGTCTCCCCAAGGTTGAAGGCCACCTTACAGGCCAAACCGATGATACATGTTTAATCAATAGCCCACTAACATGAGTAGTAAAGACATGGAATTGAGAATACTGATTATTTTTTTGTTTTGTTACACACAGTCAGTGTAGTCAAAAGCAAGCGCTTCGTCACTTAAGCACATGAAGCGAAGTGATAGAAGCACTCATTGCCTTGGCCGAGCTGAAGCGCGCTTTAGGCGCACGCTCAATGGGCTTTTCTTCTAGGCTCAAAGCGTTCGCTTTTGCACTTTAGTGAAATTCATCCATTTGGGCTGAATTATTTGTTAGTGGGTTGGCCGAAGTAGAGCCCACCCACTTATTACTTGTAACAATTTTTTTTTAAAAAAAGAACAATTAGGAATTTGTTCACCGACCACCTTGCAAATTTCATTTTTTATAAATTTGTTCTCACATTTTTTTTTGAATTGCCAGTTTGATAGATTGTGAACTCATTTTGCTATTTTCCTCAGCTTTGTATAGCTAATTTATTGGATGAGAATAGTAGATATAATGCCCTTCTATAAAATGCGCATTACTCCATTGAAGTGAGCGCTTTTTTTGCGTTTTGCGCCTCAGGCGACATGAGACCCTTTGCACCTTGAGTGCGCTTTATGCTTTTAACAACCTTGCACGTAGCATCCAAGATCATCCGAAATGCACATCGAGATCAATTTACGATCGGATCGTATCTTACAAAAATTTTTGTCAGCCGTCTCAATCTGAAGATCAATTCCAAATTCACTCATTTAAGAGCCTAGTGGCTCGGTGAATATTGATTAGCATCAATGCCAGAATGGAGTTAATCAAAGAAGCCCCCAGAAGTACATGCTAATGTCAATAACCATCCCATTAAATCATTGCAGAACCAAGAAGACGGCATGCTGAAATCAATGAGCTTCCCGGCCGCCCATAAGGAGAACATCAAATCAAAAGGAAATTTGTCAGAAAGCCCCCGTCAATTGCACCTCAAACGTAGAAAGAACACAATTCCCGAGAGACGAACCACTGTGACAAAATAGACTGCAGCGAGATCGCAAAAGATCGAGAGCTTACCTAAAGAAGAAGTTCAAATCGAGCTACCGACCGGGGGAAGAAGTTATGGAAAGGCCCGAGTGTTCGGATGATCGGATCCTATAGAGAAGGTTGGCGGTGCGCCGGATCCTGCTTCTTCCGAATCACGTGCGCCGAATGCTCCGAGGGTGCTCTTGTAATTTCCTCACAGCTCAAGCCCGCCCGACCAATTTTTGACTCGGAGAAGTTCCTTGTCGGCCCACCACCAGTTGGGCCTAGATTATTCATGGGCCTAATGTTAGGCCCATATTACTTGCAATGGGCCCATTTCATAATAAAGCTATGGGCTTGGGCCTGTGCAATTTCATATAATTTAGTGAGGTTAAACTGCCAAATTCGAATCCCTTCTATATATTTGTTAAAACCATTTGCTAGAACTAAGACATCCGAGCCTTGACAGACACTGATTTTTATTGCTATACTAGAGATTTTGGTAATGTTGCATTGACAGGAACATTGTAGAGCTATAATTGTTCAGCTCGTTTGATATGTCAGCACTTGAAAATGAGATGGTTGGATCGTTACTTCCAGCAGCCGTTTTTTGATATGAAGAAAAAAAAAAAACCTACAAAAAAATAGACCAATTCAATCAGATGATATTTGGCAGACGGGCAACCATTACATGAAGAATAACAAAATCATATCTATGTGGAGGCTGTGACGGCAGTGATGGAACCGGGACGTCCAACTTCTCATGACAGGCCTCCTGCAGCCTACGGCTACGAACACAGAAGCTGAGACTAGGTGGCCTAACTCTATCCATACAACGTTATCCACCGCCACAAATCCGAGGTCCCTCGAAGGAATCACACAGCTTTATAGTGGCTCGAGGATCAGCTCGGTATGTGACCGGGACCTATCTCAACAGTATACGTGCAGACTCTGTCATTCTCTACATCTGATGCAAGGGACTCTTTATATTTCTAGCCTCCACCGCAAATGGAAACCACTGTCCGACAAATCGAATTGATCGAGATGATATAGGGTCCTTTCTTTAAGTCCCGTAAATGAAGACAATCTAAGATTATGAAAGCTTTACCCATCGGGGTGCTGGCTCAGCTCGAACCGAATGAAAGATATGTGTTCAGTCTTTGCCTTGAGTCTCAATTCTCCATCTACTTGAGAGACACAGCAAAGCAGGTTGCTGTTGAGGCTGAGCTCAGACTCGGAGACATCTCATCTGTGCTTCTTCCATAAACCAAAAGGAAAAAGAACTGAGATTTTCTTGAATTTTAAGGAAAAAAATAGCTTTTTCTTTTCACCTGCTGGTGAAGCTCTGCAGTTTGATTATCGGTCACCATCTGAGACCAACTCCACACCCACATCGCCTGTGCTTTGGATCCTCCCCTGTTTGTCTGACATCTGCTCAACTTACTTCACGGTCCCGTGTCCTCTGCTCCCATAAATCCGGCTCGTGCTCGATCAAGTTCGTGCCTTTATCGATCTTTGGGACATTCCTGGTGTCGGGTCATCCTTGATGGAGGAGTTAATCGACCATTTGCAGACAAGAAGCTGCTCGTGAATCTGTGACTACTTGTTATTGTCTCCTCCATCAACTTTCCGCTTTGATCCATAAGCATTGGAAGCCTTTTCGACTAGTTCGATGTTTTCGCCATGTTAGTGTCTGAAACAAAAGCCTGCTGATATGTCTGAAAACAGCATCAGTGCCTTGATTTAATCCTTTCAGTTAACAGCCAATTGAAGAATCTACCTTCCCCGGATCGCCTGAGAGGTGTTCGTTTCTCGGCCTGACTCGACCCATGAATGCCCGGTACTTCTCCTCGCCGGAGTCACAGTGCAACTCCGGCATCTCATCGAATTCTCGGGCAATGGACAGTAGGACGGTGACAGGGGCGCGGGCCCGAGTCTCACCGCCTCACGGCCCGAACTCGCTTCTCGTCCGGGTCGCAGTGCGGATTTCAAGGGCCAGGTGGTTCGCCTTACTGGGGCGGGTGTTCCACTACCAGAACGGCTCCCGTTCGGATCTCGGGTCGAACCCGTTCAACTCAGCCACATGGATGGCGCTGGAGCTCATGGCCTTGCTGGTTCAGATAGGAGTTACTAGCTTTACACTGGCTATCTCGAGCCGGGAACAGCCAGTTTGGCCAGTGAGGGTCTAGATCGTGGGGTACGACATTGGTTGCGTCCTCAGTGTTATGCTCCTATACGGGCGGTACCGGCTCCTTCACTCGAGCCTGAGGGACGGGTTCGGGTTGCTGGATCTTGAGCAGCAGAGGAGCAGTGAAGACTCTAGGTGAGAATCTAGGAGTGTTCAAAAACCGGTTCAGCAATTCAGCTAGTTTCGAGCGGAATCGAACCGAAAAATTCGGCTAGGTTCAATTTGGTATAAAAAGTCAAAAATTTTTTCCTTTACAGTCTCGTTAACCAATTAACTAATCTTTTATTTTTTTAAAAAAAATTTAAAATTAAATATTCCCGTATGCTGAACAAAAAAATTTAGATAGCAAATTTCATTTTGAAAATGTAGTATATTTAGAGGCAATTTGGTTCGATTCGAACTAATTAATCGAATTAATCACACTTGCAAATTAACCAAATTATTTTCATCCTAAAAATCAAACTGAATAGAACCAATCTTTTCGGTTTGATTTTGATTCAGTTCAGTCAGAATCGGTTTTCCTACGCATTCCTATGCCATCTACAATGACTGCCTCTTGACATTACTCCTGGTTCAATGTTATAACAGAGGCCTGCACTTGATGAACAAATGCCGGACGTCGCTCGAGCTGTTCTTTGCAATATGGTTCGTGATGGGCAACGCCTGGGTGTTCGACTCCCGGTTTGGTTCGTTCCAGCGAGCCCCAAGGCTGCACGTCCTCTGCATCTCCCTCCTGGCTTGGAATGCCATCAGCTACTCCTTCCCCTTCCTGCTGTTCCTCCTCCTCTGCTGCTTCATGCCGATGGTCGGCACCCTCATCGGATACAACATCAACACGGGATCAGTTGACTGGGGGGCCTCTGACGATCAGATCTTGAAGCTCCCGAGCTGGCGGTACAAGGAAGCCGATCATGGCTGCCTAGAGCCCGGAAACGGCACGGAACACAGCCCGGATGACCCGGTAAGTCCTGAGGCCCCATCGATATACGTTGCCCACAGCTTAAGATTTTTAGATGACCTGACTTACGGACTGGCCTCGTGCTCAGTTTTTCAGGAACGTTGCATATACCTCGCCAAGTACCAGGAGAGGGAAGAAGTGAGACGGTTGCCATGCTCGCATATTTTCCATCACAAGTGCGTGGATCAATGGCTAGGGATCATATCTTGCTGCCCCGTGTAAACAAGAACTCAAGCCATAGGAAGAAGAGGGGGGGGGGGGGGGGGGGGGGGGGGGGGGGGGGGGGGGGGGTATTCCGATCGTCGACGATATACCGAACTATGTCTGATCATGTATCAGCACAGTTATTAGAGTGATCGAAAGAGCTCACCGGTGACAATCACAGCAAATGCGCTGCAAGTTTGAGATTTTTGCCAGATTGGATTTGTTTCAGGTTCTCCAAGGTCTGGTCGGGTTGGCTTGGGACTATACTTTGATACTTGTACGTGATCGCCAAAAGTGTTAAGGAAAACGGAGGTTTTTGAAATTTGTATTTTTATGAATGCACTACTTTATGCTCAAAAATTGAATGCCTATTGGCTGATGATTCAGTTCAAGTAGGTTTATTGATGATCAAAACACTTAGGATTATGAATTTTCCAAATCTAAAATTTTACTTTATCATAGAGGGAAGGCACTCAAAACCCTCAACCAACCTCACTAACCAAATTATCCTTTCCACACAATGTCATCTTTGTCATATTTATCAGTGTTTCCTGATTCCATGCCACTCATGCAATCAGAAATTGCAGGATCACATACCAAGTTGAGCTAGCAGTGCGTTCATCGGTAGATCAGCAGATAATCATCTTTGAACCCCATCAAACTCGAGGCATCGTAATTGAGCTACGTTATGAGACGTGCAAAGATTGTCAGTAAGAATGCTAAGTCGGGTAAGAGGTGTGTGGTACCTTCAGAAAATGAGCTACAAAACTGATCAGAAGCTATACATACGAGAAGCGCGGTGTGATCCTTCAAAATTTGAAAGACAAGGGAGATCGGATAAAAAAGGGGGCAGTATCATTTCGTGGGTCTGATCCAGGTGGTCTCTGATGTAAGAGTGTTCCCGTAGTAAACCTGCTTTGAAGATTCATCCCAATACGCCTGGAAAGGCCAAACACGATAAAAGGAGAGATATGAGTACGACATGATAAGAACAGCTAAGGTCAAACCCTCCCAAGAAAATGGATGCAAAACCGAACTAGACTGGAGTTAAGACTGCATAATGCATTGTGAATGCATCAGAAGGAAGATTCAGTTGCTACAAATGTGATTGAAATATGTTGTTGGACAGTCTACTTTCTTTGCATACCATTTTGCTGTTTTCTAGGCCCCGGCCCCCTTAATACCAGAAAAATGTATATATATGTGGTTAAGAGGTTTAGCAACCCCGCCTGATATTTACCTGCCATCCCAATGGAAGATCCTTAGATAGGTCTCCCAAATCAGGCTGTTGATTCCCCTTAGTTGGCTCTTCAGTTGCAGATGCAGTTTCTTTGTTCGCTTGAGCTTGAGCCCTCTTTCGCTTCACCCGCTCACGCCTACAATGAGAAATTTAAATGATGAGTCTATGGATATATAATTCACCAAAGCATCCAATAATGAAACTTGTCCCCCAGGAGACGCACCAATCTCCACCCAAAGGCTGAAAATTTGCGTTCTCTCTGGCCTCTCCACTGGCAATTTGTTGAGCATGCCACTCCTGCAGTTCAGACGACAAATTAAAGCATAACAAAAGAGCAGAAACAGAGGCGTTACATAAGTGACAGAAAAGAAACTAATAGGGACCTCTATTTCTTTCTGTCGCTTTCTCTCTAACGCTGCAAGAGCAGCCTTAGCTTCGTCTTCCTCTTCTTCCTCAAGCTCTTCTTTAGCTGCTTTCCACTGAAGAAAATATAGACGAGAAAGTTCAGGATTTGTTAGCAATAAAGCATGGAAAAGACATAAGAACCGTCGACGCGTTATGAAATGCAAAGGTACCTTGTCCACAAGACTTGCGACTTTCTTATTGGACCTCAAAGATGGGACGCTAGCAACTGTTCGCTTTTTGCTGCGTAGAGCTGTTTAAGAAACAGAATCATCTTGAAGTCAGGAAAAAAAAGAACACCAGTCTCTAAAAGCATAGAAAAGACATCGTTACCACCAGCCTATAACCACTCCTATTTTGTAGGATATCATTCTCTAGGACAAATTCTTAGTAAAGATGTCAACGACAATCTCGTGAAAGGAAAGTCATGAACTAGCATATATTGAAAGGTTTACTCCAAACCACTTCATGGATTGCTTTAGGACCTTACTTAAAATAAAATACAATGAGAATGTGGCAATGTAGCAACATGTAACCTTTTGATTGAACCTTAGCATCAGCCAAGGTGGTCCCAGTAGCAGCGGCTGTACTGGCTGACGGCTCAGAAATGCCATTTGTCCCCAAAGTGGTTGCAGGAGCTTCAACAGCTGCTGAACTCATAGAAGCCGAAGTAGAAGTAACCTCTGAAAATCCATTCCCAGTTTTACCACGGGCATCAGAAGGTTCGACACATGATTGTGATAACAAATTGCTATGATCAGCTCCTAATTGGGATGAAGCGAGAGAGCCGTAACTCAGAGGAGCAGATTGTATCTCATACTGAGTAGAGCCCGCAGCAGCAACACCAATTGAAGGCTCTGTTCCATTTTGGATGTTGTAATAAGCTACAGGCTCCACGTTACTCATTACAGAAGTAGTTTCGGCATATGTATTAAGTACTCCTCCATACAAAACTGGCCCTTGAGGTACCACAACTTGCCCTTCAACGTGTCCATAGAAGTTACCACTACTGACTTCGGAATGTCCATAGATCTCATAACTGGAATTTGGATACGATAAGCTATATTGATCAGTGAAAGGAAGAGGTTGCCCAACTTCTGCCAATGGGGGCAGCGGATACAAGGGCTCCGGTTCATCAGGTGGAGGCGGTGGAATCTGCTCAGAATCAGGTGGAGGTGGAGGAATCCATTCCTCATCTGGTGGAGGTGGAATAGGAGATCCACCACCTGAGGCTAGTGTAGGGGGCTCCACAGGTTCCTCCTGTCTGGCTGTGTTATCCGAAGCAGCCATGTCCCCACCCAACTTCTCAACCACTGCAGTGTGGCCTTCAGAAGTTGCATCATCAACTTCCATATCAACATCCATGTCAATATCTTCTCCTGAACAAACATTCGATCCATTAGGAAACAAAGCAATATCTTCACGGGGAACTGTCGCAGCTGCTTCTGTCAATGCATCCACCCTAGGAGAAGAAAGAGTGAGTTCAGCAGGAGAAAGAACTTCACTTCTTGTATGACCAGCTTTAGACTCTTCCTTTACACTTCTATGCGAACCACTATCTTCCGTTGCAACAAAGAGATTGGCTTCCGTAGTATCATTCTTCAATTTGAATTTACCCAGATGACCAACCTTACTGTCAACAACAGATTCTAAACGTCTAAGCTGTTCTTCAGAGAGAACCCAGAAAGGATGCAGAGATGAACCATGGGATGACAGTGACTTCATATCAGTCAGTCTGATTTCAACTTCTAAGACACACTTTGATATCCAATCACGATCACAGGGAAGATTTACGCTGCTGGAAAATTCAATTAGCAACTGTTAGATATGGCAATTATGGATTGTCATAAAAAATTGCCAAACAATAAATTAAAAAGGGGGAAAAAAAAAAAAGAAGAGCACTCGAGTGCACAACATCAACAAAGAGTGACCAACATGAACAAAAGGAGAAATGGGCACATTTTTACCTTTCTAATGAATTTAACCTCTGCAACAAAGACTCGCCAAATTTTATTATGGGAGACCAATAATCTATCCCAGATTCACATTTTCCGAAGACCATCGAATCCTGCATGCTAACTACCGGCTGCTGACTGACATCCTCACCCCAAGGTAAATCTCTAGGTAGGTTGCCCTCAAACCCTTCAATTGGCCCATTCCCTGGAGCACAAAATTCACCAAGGCTTTTGCTTTGAGATACTAAATGGCCACTTGAAGAGCCATTATGATTGAGACCAGCAGTAACCCCACCTTCAATAATATAGTTTGAACTAGAATTCAAATCAAGAGTATCCAAAGGCAGACTACCCATCTTTTCACCAGAGACAGCAGCATAAGTCGGATCACTGATAGGTGCAGCTAGTTGGGCTAAAACTTCAGGTACTTCCCATGAAGTTTCACCAGTTTCGACATTCCAGTAATAATACCGGTTAGTTTCTTCATGCAATACCATCTTCCAGCCAGAACTTACATCCCCAACAACTTGTGCATCAAAAGCTCCACCAACATGATTTTGTTGTCTTGCATCTATTTCTTTACCAAAATCACCAGAGATGCTTGTTTCTTTGTCCCCACTGTCACTTCCATCTAACTTTGGCGAATCTTTAAGAGGACTGGAATCTTGCACAGCATCCTTTTTGACTGTTTGAGATAGATCTGCATCCATGCAGACATTCAAATCTGTACATCCACTGATAAGTGATGCATCAGCCTGAAAAGATAGAAACAAGTAAAACAATCAAATGTAAGAGTGAAATCACCCTGGAGAAATACCATGTAAAATATACTTAAGACAAGATTAAAATTTCCAATTACCAGTCCATGCACGCTGTCGAGCAACAAGACTTCTTAGGCCCAAACCAAGAAATCTCCTAGATATGTCCAAAGAACATTCGCACTACATAAACCTTGCGCTCAAGAGGATTCCACCAGCATTTAGGATCAGACTTCATGTTTACATAAATAGGTTCGGTTCTATGTTTGATTAATTGAGTTTATTTTTGGCTGTTGTGCGTGCCTTGTAAGAGAACAGAGATTGACATTGATAATGCTTGGCCCACAGGCATTCCTAAAAAACAAACATAATGGAAATCTGTAGTTTAAACAGAACTTGCCTGGTCGATATGGTTTCCCAAGGAAGTGTCATCATTGGCATGGTCATGGCTTTTAGTTGATCGGTTATCCTCGTCATCATCACTGTATTGACCAAGCAACAGAAGAGGATTCTCTGGTTGTTGACCTGATGAAAAAAAATCGTAATGTCAATGACTTGATATGACTCAGTTAACAATTCAGTGGAGAATTTTCATCCGATAATACAGATCGCTTTTGAGCTTCCATAAAACACATCCAATCATAAAACAAGTACAGTAGGCTGCAAAATATGCAGCCTTGAGCATCTCATGGAAACACCTGGTGTATATCGAGGAAACTTGTTAGTGGGTTACGAAGCAAAAGCTCAAAAGCAAGAGATATACGAACCGCTTGAGAATTCTCCTGCCGTCCCCAGGAGCTATGGCGCGGTGAAAAGAGCATGATAATATAAGAGTCATGCAAAATTTTCACTGCAGCAGGGTCCGGATCTGATCTGACGGAGGATGTTTCCAATAATACAGCCACCTTACCGTCTGAGAAGAATAATTAGGTCGAAAAACATTGCACATATTGATCCATATTTCCACCAAAACTACGTGACCACTCATGTTCCTCCTACATAGTCCATTCGAAGAGAACTGCGGAACCCACCTGAAGAGGATGGTGAATTGGGTAACCCATCGGAGCGTTTGGAATCTAAACCCCCTTCGAGTTCATCTTGGGCAGATGAGCCACCCAAACCTCCTGAAAGATAGACAAAAACCTCACATTACAACAAGAAACCAGCAGTCTCATTCAAAATAAACGTAATTCCTGAATCTAGAATGATCAAGCTAAAGTATTTTCCTCTTGAAGTGAACTCAAGAGACTCTTGTCCATGTCAAAAAGGCTATGCAACAATGGCTACATCGGTACATAGTGAACTAAAGAGCCATGGGACCGGACAAACCGTCCGAGAAGGACCAAAAGGGGAATCAATCTACAGACAATCATAACAATCTGAGGAATATCTTGTCTACATGGATAAGCGGTGCGCGTTCAAAGCGGAATAGAAGAGCTACCAGAGGGTTCCGCAAAGAGGTCGAGCTTGACTCGGCGGCCGGCGGCGCTCATAGCCGCCATACGACGTTCTCTTCTCTTCCCCATCGTTCACTCGCTCCCCGACCCAATCTCAGGAACTCTTCAACTCCGGTCCTCAGTTCGATCCGCAGGCACGGAGAATTTGAAATCCACCGGTAGGGTTTTCGTAAAAGCTTTGTCCGAGAAGAAGCAGAACAAGAAGCTGCCCGTATCTCAAGATATTAAGGAGGCCTCGCGGGTTTCGATTCCGTGCGATTCGTCACACGTCTTTACAACAAGTCACCGTCTTATTCGCTGCCACGTGGAAAGCCCATGCTGGGACAGTTTGGGCCTGAAATTCGACCTGACGGGCCCATAAAATCTAACGGACTTCTGTTAATTAGTAGGCCAACAAAAATTAATTCTGCAAATACGACTCTTCCATTACTCTCTAGTCATCCTTTTTTTTTTCCTATTTACATATTTTATTTTTATTTCTTTATCGTCACCTTTCCAAATAAACTTAACAATATTATTAAAAATTAATATTTAATTAAAAGATATATAAACTGATGTCTAAAGATAAAAAATAAGATAAAATTTTTCTGATAATCAACTATATAACTAGAGATGACAATGGGCCAGGATGAGTTGGTTATTTGGATATCTGAACCCGTCTCGCACTCTCATAGAGTGGGTCATGCCCTGCCCCATGTGTCGGGGCATGGGTTAGGGAAATTAGCCAATAATATGTAAAATATAATTCAAAATATGATATAAATTTACATACTTACGATAGTTTAATTAAATAAATTTTAAAAAATTAAGAATTCATCTAATTTCGATAAAATAGAACGATTATTATCCAATTTATTAATATAAAAGTATTCATAAGTAAAATAAATTAATTTTAAATATATATATTTTTTTACAGGGGGGTGGGGTGATAGACCGACCCTGACTCGTGTACGGAGAGGGTTTGACATGTGCCAAAGTGGAGTGGGCCAGGGAAGGTTTTATGGGCTTGGATCAAATTGTCATCCCTATATATAACTGACATTCAGCATAATAATATAGATTTTTATGGATGCATAGTTAATGTAGATATTGTTCAGTTCAGTTATTCGCTTTGGTGTAAAGGGCTACTTGACTTTCAGATGATCAACTAGCAATCCTTCATTTCATGTGAATCATCTTCCAGTATCCAAAGGAATGGGAAATAGTGTTTCTGCCCCCAAAGTTTTTCATTTTTCAATTTTCCACCCTGAATGGTATGATATCCCAAAGCATACCATGAAGTTCCCACAAAAGTCCGGTAGTTTACTTCTATCGAGTGAAAAGCGTTCATTCCATTCAATTACTCGTCCCCGGCCATTTATTTCACTCAAATAATATGATTTTAGAACATATAATCGAGAATTTTTCTACTCTATTGACCTGGGGAATTTTCTCTATACCCCAAGGTGAAGTGCATATAAGAACAGCTTAAAAGTTGAGGGTGCAAAATAGTCTAAATAAAACTTTAGTGGTGAAAATTCAAATATATCAAATGCGGCGGCCACAATCGGGACTTTTGCAAAATGGAAGTGGCGTGGGCACGTCTCCCTACAGCTCATCGCGTCATGGATTGTTTGGTGGTATAAATGGCGGAGACTCTCTCTCTCCTCGTCTCCCTCCCTCGCCCCCCCCTCTCTCCCTGTTCATCCGTCGATTCTCGACGGCAATTTCCCAGAGAACCGACGATGGCCGTATCTCCGAGGAGCGTCTGCTCTTCTTCTCCGTTCACGTAGAGGTGAGAATTTTTGCGACCTCAGACCTCCGTTTCAGAACTCCGGAATTCATGATTCTCGCCGGAGACATGGGATCGATCATCCTCGATTGAATCCGAATGCTCCTTTTCTTAACGGATAGCTCCGCTCTCCTCCTCGTGGGAGATGCCTGTCCTTTAAGCTGGACTTGGCCTTCCGTAGCTGGAATTGGCTCCGGCAGTTAGATCCGTGCGGCGATCGTTTGGAATTTCCTTAATCAAATGGGAACTGATAGTGAATTTTTGCAGTCGGTTCAGTTTATGGTGTTTTTCGTTCGATTACTGGGCTTGTTGCCGAGAGAGGTGGATTTCTGGCGGAGTTGTACGTGGCTTGCCAGTGACTACTGCTCGTTCGATTTCTGTTGATCTTATCAAATTTTGAGCTCTCATTAAACAATCAAATGTCATGTTCCTTGGCGTTGTCACATGATGTGACTTGCCTTTACTAATTAGCTGCTATGCAATTTCCCGTCTAGGCTTTTAGACGTGGAAGCTTCTAGAAGCTTAGGACATAGATAACATCTAATCTGTTATTTAAGATGCTCCAGGCGGACTGCCCCTGTCCATCTAGAAGTTTCGACGTTCATTGATTTGACTAATTGAATAACAGCGTTAAGAGATTAGGCTGACAGGTCTTTTGACATTTGAGACGGTATCGCTCTTTCTTCTCTTCAATTAGTTGCCCATTTCAGCGGGTTAGCGACCTTAGAATTATTTGAGGAATATTTTGGTCTTGAATTTTTTTTAGGTACAGGACAATTATTGGTCTGACTAGTTCTAACTTTCATAAGTTGTCGGGCATAGTTTTGCTTTGCATCTGCTGGGCATAGCAATAAGCATACTTGCTGGTTTTCTTTCTGTTAGACGCTAGCTTAATGTAAGAATGTGTGAGCTTTCGATTATCATAGTTGTGGACAAAGAGCATTGTTCCATCAAATCTGTTATCCTGTACCTTTCCTTTTCACTACTCCTTGCATACTGAATCATTCGTCCCTATTTAAGGCCTGGTGGGTTTACTTGTTTCATGACATGCTTCCATATGATAATTGTGAATTATTCACTTGCCAGATTTGTTGTAACGATGAGTGTGAAGCTCCATACACTTCTGCTTGCAGTTAGATCAGTTCTTATGATGAGTTTGAGTATTCTTCTGTTCTGAGTCTTGTTATGGGCACGAGGCAATGAATGATTTCTTCCCTTTGTAACATTGGTTAGTGGACCCATCAATGGTAATAAGTGATTGACGTGAATAAGATTCCAAAAAAGAGTGATGGATGGGCATTAAGTTACTGCTGGTAGTGAAAAATGTTACGCTTTCAGATGCTTTTTGAGTGAAAAGTTGTCTATGGCTACATAAGATCTTTCTTGACTGCTCAGAAAGCTAAACTGAGACCTTATCCCTCACAATATTATATTGAACAGGTATGAGGAGTTTTGATGGTTGGATGATATCATGTTGCAGTGCATAGACGGTTTCAAGCAACTATTTGCTTCCTTACTGAAGTGCTGTGATCTTGACCTATATAAACAGTCAAGAGGCCTAGATGATCCTGAACTTCTTGCAAGGGAGACTGTTTGTATGCTACCGACATCTTTTCCATTTAAAGACCAATCTCTCAAAATCTCAGAATACTAAATTCCTTTTTTTGTTACAATCCACAAGTATTGAAGAGTCAGCATTGGCTTCCTGCCATATTTTTTTGCTAATGTGCTGGTGATTAATGGTTTACTTTCTTTGTATCAGTTAGTGTTAGTGAAATCGAGGCACTTTATGAACTATTCAAGAAGATTAGCAGTGCTGTGATTGATGATGGTCTGATTAACAAGGTCAGTGGAAATTTCCTGAAAAATTATATTTGTCTATTCAACAATGCGTTAAACAAAATGTGCTTCTTCTAGCTGTTTCTTACTGCCCACTAATTTTACCTGTTTTATCATTAGCTTTTATGGTGCTAGTCCTAACAACAATGTTAATTCTTTCGCTGTTTTGTCTGAATGTTCTTTTCTCATGCAGGAAGAGTTCCAATTGGCATTATTCAAAACGAACAAGAAGGAGAGTCTTTTTGCTGATCGGGTATGAAGTTAATTTACCAGTATTGAACCATTACTGAATTCTTGTTGCTGGGAGTTTGATAGCATTATTCTCTTCGGCAAGGACACCACCAATTGTTTTAAGTTTCTTTCCATGTGATTTCAATCCAGGTGTTTGACTTGTTTGACACGAAGCACAATGGGATCCTTGGATTTGAAGAGTTTGCTCGTGCTCTATCAGTATTTCATCCAAATGCACCTATTGATGATAAGATTGAGTGTATGTTCTATTTTCCATACAATAAGGCTCTTGATTCTGAGCATCTTCTAGTCACCTATCTTTATGTCTGGCATAAATAAGTTAGGAAGATTTTAAGTTCTCTTTTTGCCTAAAAAAAGATCGCCATGGCATTATTTCTCCTCTAGATTAGTGGGATTAATATGTATCTGATCCCTATCTCTTGTTTGAGCAGTTTCCTTTCAATTGTATGATCTCAAGCAGCAAGGTTTTATTGAGAGGCAGGAGGTAACCAATTTATTTGATTCGATATTTTGCTAACTTTCACTTTTTCTTTTTTTCAGTTTCTTTAATATTTTATTTTGTTTTCCATCTATACAGGTGAAGCAAATGGTTGTAGCTACACTCGCTGAATCTGGAATGAATCTTTCTGATGATGTCATTGAAAGTATAATTGATAAGGTGCGTCTTCAGCTCTTTGTTGTCATTGCAGTCTCCACTGCCTAGTTTACTTTATGGATTTTCCAAAATGAGCACCTGAAGCTTGCCATTTTTACTCAGTATAATTGATCTTATCAAGTTCATTGTTTGATCGAATGATCAATCCTTCTACAGACGTTTGAGGAAGCTGATACAAAACATGACGGGAAGATTGACAAGGAAGAGTGGAGAAGTCTTGTTCTCCGACATCCATCTCTTCTGAAAAATATGACCCTACAATACCTAAAGTAAGTTTAATTTTCAAATTTCTTATGGAATATCTGTTGCCTCCTATTATCAAGACGAGTGTAGTGTACTCCATTTTAAATCAGTTCCCAGTTTTTGGAGAGTCAGAGCTCACTTAGAAAAGAGATTGTTGATATAGAAATGGAAGAGAGATGCATATAGCCGAACTCATATTGTGGAGTTTTTCTTAGTATTTGTCCTCTATAAATCCTCAATGGACATGTCTTTGCATTGTATAAATACTGTTTACCAAATGTATCCTGGTTTCTTGGCACAAATGAATCAATTCTATGAGCTTCTGATTTTTGCTGTTGTCTGATTTTCAGGCACAAACCGGGAAAGTTGGGTGGTGTAGGGGGGTTTTTTGTCGTTTGATGAATGTCACCAGTCACCTTTTAGGGTGCAGACAAGAAACTAGTTTCCTTCATGCAGCTTCCTTTAGCATGTAGACATGGAGCTGTGTCATCTCTAGTTATCCATTCACTTGACAGTGAATTTCAGGAGCTACCTTTTAGCATGTCTGCTTGTGTGCAACTGGTTTATAGTCCTAAAAATATGTGGTCCTTTGCATCTTGTGATAACGGTTGACTGTTTCTTTCTTGACAGGGACATCACGACGACATTCCCAAGTTTTGTTTTCCATTCCCAGGTTGATGATACCTGAGCTTTTCAGTGTTGGCAGCCGAGCCTCTAGGATTTGATTGTTTTTTCCTCCCCTCTTCGGGATTGCCACCAGAGTTTGATGCTTTGCTGAGGTTTCGGTCTCTGTCAAGCAGTGTGGCCACCTGGTGTACACAAGAACAGAGTTTGCCCCTCGCGGATTGCATTGTGTCCGTATTCTTTTCCCTGCAATATTTATTCACTGGTCGAATGTCTGGCTTCCATTTTGTTGTCTATGCACTTTGCGATATTTGTCGTACCTCAGGTAGATGAGAGTGTTTGAAGGAAATCATTTTCATGTCTTGGGAGATTGTAAATAATAACCATTGGATCAGATTTCTTCGAAGATCCTTGCTTCTCTTGTCGTTTTCAACAGCAACTATCATATTAACATTTTTGTCGTGAATGATACTAATTTCATAATCCGTAAAGAAACGGCATGGTCAGGACTCAATGAAAATAGTACCCGATATCTGATGGTAGGCCCTGCCGGTGGCTGTCACACCTCCAGACGACGTCAAGAGGCTAACTATCCCTATTTGATTCGATCGACAACCTCGATTCAGTTTCTATTATTTAAAAAAGGGAAAGGAGGGAAGGATGTATTTCATGAGACAAATGGGAAAGAAGGCGAACCATGACAACTGAACGGACGAAACATAATAAAAGACAGGAATACAGAAGATAATAATTAAAACTACCGTCAAATTAAACTATTTAGGTCCAAGGCAGAGACTCCGCGATTTAAATCAGGTGGGAAAACAGACTTCAAAAATATTTTTTTTTTAGGGTGGAAGCAATTCAAAAACTTTTAAGCTAATCGAGAACTGGTGCGCGAGTCAACGATTCTCAATGGACCCTTGTCAGTCGACCTCCTCCATCTTGCTGCCCTCGGCATCAGCATCAGCATCCTCCAATGGTGGCATGTCCGCCTCTACCTCTCCTGCATCCTCATCAATGCTCAGCCCGAGCTTCAGCATCCTGTGGATCCTGTTGCCAAAGGTGTTCGGGTCATCGAGGCTAAACCCAGAGGTGAGAAGGGCAGTCTCAAACAGCAACAGCACTAGATCCTTGACAGACTTGTCGTTCTTGTCGGCCTCTGCCCTCTTCCTCAACTCCTCCATGATCGGATTCTCGGGGTTAATCTCCATGGTCTTCTTGCTCGACATATACCCAGCCATACTGTTGTCCCTCAGCGCCTGAGCCTTCATTATCCTCTCCATGTTGGCAGTCCATCCATACTCCCCGGTGACGAGACAGCAGGGAGAGTCCACTACACGGTCCGAGACAACCACCTTCTCAACCTTGTCACCCAGAATATCCTTAATCACCTTGCAGAGCCCCTCGAACTTCTCCTTGAGTGCCTCCTGCTGCTTCTTCTCATCCTCGCTCTCGTCAAGCTTGAGCCCCTCCTTGGTCGCAGACACGAGCTTCTTGCCCTCGTACTCCTTCAGCTGGCCGACAGCATACTCGTCAATGGCATCAACCATGTAAAGAACTTCGTATCCCTTCTTCTTCAGCTTCTCGAGGAAGGGGGAGTTCTCAACAGCCTTCTTGCTCTCACCAGTAATGTAGTAGATATCATTCTGGCCTTCCTTCATGCGGGTCACATAGTCCTTCAGGCTGGTCATCTCGTCTCCACTCTTGGTGGAGTGGTACCTGAGCAGATCGGCAATCTTTGACCTGTTCTGGGAGTCCTCATGGATACCCAGCTTGAGGTTCTTGGAGAAGGCCTCGTAGAACTTGTTGTAGTCATCCTTGTTCTCAGCGATCTCAGTGAAAAGCTCAATGCACTTCTTGACAAGGTTCTTCCTGATGACCTTCAAGATCTTGTTCTGCTGGAGCATCTCTCTCGAAATGTTAAGAGGAAGATCCTCAGAGTCCACTATACCCTTGACAAAGCTCAGGTACTCGGGGATCAGCTCCTCACAGTTGTCCATGATAAAGACACGGCGTACATAAAGCTTGATGTTGTTGAGCTTCTTCTTATTGTCAAAGAGATCAAAAGGAGCCCTCTTGGGAACAAAGAGGATGGCTTTGAACTCAAGCTGACCCTCAACAGAGAAATGCTTGACGGCCAAATGCTCCTCCCAGTCGTTGGTTAGACTCTTATAGAAGGCAGCGTACTCCTCCTTGGTGATCTCTTCAGGCTTCCTCATCCAGACAGGCTTCTGCTTGTTCACCAGAGACCACTCGTGTGAAACCTCCTTGATCTTCTTCTTTTTCTTCTCTTCCTTCTCCTTCTCTTCATCGACTTCCTCGACCTTTCCCTCTTCATCCTTCTTGTCATCTTCGTCTTCATCATCAGAAATTTCCTTCTCAGTTGTTTTCTCAATCCACAGAGAGATAGGGTAGCTTATGAACTCAGAGTGCTTCTTGATCAGGTCCTTAAGGCGGCGCTCCTCAAGGTACTCGAGCTGGTCCTCCTTGAGGTAGAGGGTGATCTTGGTTCCTCGTCCAAGATTCTCACCAGAGGTGTCCCTGGCAACGGTGAATGATCCTCCAGCTTGAGACTCCCAGACATACTGCTCATCATCGTTATGCTTTGTGGTGACAATAACCTTCTCAGCAACAAGGTAAGCTGAGTAGAACCCGACACCAAACTGACCGATCATGCTAACGTCAGCACCAGCAGCAAGTGCCTCCATGAATTCCTTCGTTCCAGACCTTGCAATGGTACCGAGGTTGTTCACCAAATCTGGAGACCCGAGAATTATACAGTAAGGTGACAACACACGACTTAATCAATATGATTCGGAAACATTCAGTAAGAAATGAAATTACATATAAGTTGAGGACATACACAATTAGACAAAGGGAAGTAATTCTTACCAGCTTTGGTCATGCCAATTCCACTGTCAATGATAGACAACGTGTTGTTAGTCTTATCAGGAACAATGCGGATGAAGAGCTCCGGTTGAGCATCCAACTTGCTCTTATCCGTCAAGCTCTCGAAACGGATTTTGTCCAGTGCCTGCATAGAACACGTTAGTAAGAGGTGAGCTTGAAACCGCAAAAAATACATACTGAAAATCACATCAAAAACAGACGCTGAAATAGCTAGTAATCCAAACTTAGAACCTGCACGGAATCATGAGGTTTCCCATAGTTAACAGAAGACATTGGCAATTACAGCTACAGTCAGCATAATTTTTTTTGAAGGATAATTTCACAGATCCAAGTTCAAGTTCCCAATACATCTCATTAAATCACAGCCTAGAATATATTTCTCTCCAACATATTAATCATACCATGTATGAATTAGTTGTGAAAATTACCTGCCGCTGCTGAGAATAATAGCAATTAATGATGCTGAAAAACTTAACAGGCTTGGGCAAAGAGTGTGATTCTTAAGGGAAGTCTGAAAGATGAAAGGGTCTAACTACTAGATTACAAAACTGAAAGCTCAGCTTAGCTGACACATGCCAGTTTCAATTCAACTTGTTCTCCGAGGGAGGTACAAGAATTTCACTTAATCGAAGTAACAGACAGATGATCCACAGATTCTGCAGATGAATGGTCGTAATCGGAAAATGACTCGCATGATGTCACACAATTCTACGACGTGCATTAAAACGAGCTCTTCTCAATCAATCAAAGCAAAACAGAATCATCTACATTTCCAGTACAACTACATAGAGCAAACAGTTAAAGATCTAACAAGCTAAGAGAAAACTAAACAAATGAGCAGGCGCCAAACATCAGAAACATCTAGGAACAAGAAGCAGATAAGGAGAGGATCGACTTACATCAGAAGCATTGCTGATGAGCTCACGGAGAAAGATCTCCTTGTTGCTGTAGAAGGTGTTGATGATCAAGCTGAGGAGCTGATTGATCTCAGCCTGGAAGGCGAACGTCTCGGTCTCCGCCATTAAACTCGCAGGAACGGGGGAGGCAGAGGTACACCGCCGATCTGAAGACAGAGAGAGAGTCGGAGATCGCTCGAGGCTTGTTAGCGTGCTAGAGGCAGAAAAGTGGGGAAGGACGGAGAGTATTTATTGGGGGACTTCAAGTAGGGTTTGGGTTTCTAGATCCTTCCACGGCTTTGCGAGGCAGTGGTTGGGTGTTTCACGAACGACCGGAACTTCCGGTCCACCCTTCCTGGTCGTGCCACGTGTCACACCGCTTCAATTTTCAATTTTCAATTTTTCAGTTTGCTGAAAATAAACTAGTCTTCCGAATGTGAATTTTCTAGCGATATAACTAACATGAGGTTGATTTAGTGGTCCCTCACTTGATCTTAAGTAAGTAATTTCAGGATTGATTTTCAGGTTGAAAGGATCGACGAGAATTTTTCCAGAGATTTCAGTCCGATCGCAGATTAGTCTCGATGTGTGCTTGTAATACTGCACGGTACAAACAAAAAATTTCTAGCAATACAAAGACTTTCAATTCTATCCGCTTGAAAACTAAATTGATTAGTTGTGATTCTCATTTTATTTTTTTATTAATATTTTTATATATGACTTAATTTTCAAAAATTAATCTAAGAAATCTTTATATTAATCTAAGTTGAAGCAGTAAAAAACTTTTTAAGTTAAAGATTTTTCACTCATTGAAACTTAAATTCCTTAATAATGGAGAAACATGTTGTACTATCCAAACGGTGGGGACTGGGATTTGGTCGAGCAAACAGATCATGGCGCTATTGATTCCTTCTCCATCCTTTCCCAACAACTTGAACTGGCAGCACAATTTCAGGCTCGTGAAAAATGGAGCTTTGTCGGGACACCAACTCGAGTTCTACCCTTTACTTTTTTCAGACCTATTCCCAGGACAATCTTAAAGCATTGCTGGAATTTCTTGCTTCCTGTTGCATGGATCTGTATGAACTGGAACCCTTGGAATTCTCCAGGATGTTGATACATCTTTAGATTACAGCAGATGGCAGAAGGCATCTTAACCAAGAAGAAAAGAAGGGGGAAAACTAGAAGAAAAATGTGAGCTTGTTTTTCATCTCTTTCTCTTGCAACTGCTTGTTATCAGAACTCCTGTCGGAGGACTAGTCATATCTAGCTGACACCGAGGATGCAGCCAGTACGAGAAATGGAATATTCCCAGACTCGCCTTCACCTTGAAGCTTCCTCTCACGTTGTAAGTAACTCTATTCTCCTGTACCTGCCTCTGTAGTTTCAGGGACAGCTCCTGTGGCAGATAAACCAGGCTCGACAGGAAGTGTACAGAGTCCAGGCTCTTCTCTCCCGGCCTCAGACCAAAGGGCTGAACCGCCTGAGTCGCTATCAGCCTGTCGGAGAAGTAGAGCCCAATGTCCAAGTACTCGAACCTCAGATCGAGCTTTCTGTTCGGATTGGTGAAGTTGGCGAGGAAGATGATGTCCCCGTTGAAGTACTCGGGCGAGTCGAAGTATACGCTGTTGAGGTTCACAGCAGGTATCTCAAACAAAGGGTGGCGCGGCTTTATCGAGAGGAAGATGACCAGAGTCGCAATCCCAAAGAAGATGAGGCCGAGGCTGAATACAAGGCAGAACACTGCCGTGCACCATACCAGCAGCTTAGTCCTCCAAGGTCGGTTCTGGTGGAGTAGTAAGCCGGGTCTCGATTTCTCAGAGCTGGAGCTCTCCGTGGCCAAGATCAGCGGGCTTTTCTCGATCTTCGAGATTACTACTTGGTCAAGTGTCACGGCTGTTGCTGACTTCTGGGGATTATATCGGGGCAGTGACCGCGGGGCTGCTGCTGCTTCCGGTGGTGGTGGTGGTGGAGGAGGAGGAGGAGGGAGGGTCGGCATTTTTCTGTCTTCGTGTCCGGATGAGCAATGATGATGAAAGAAATGCATGAGGATTGAGGATGGTTTAAATGAGGTGGAAGTCTGATTGTTAGATTAGTAAAGCAAGCAAAAGGAGTAATGGGAGCTTTTGATTGTGGTGCAGTGGGACCATTGGCAAAAGGCTGTGTTCTGTTGATGGATTTAAAGCAAAAAAAAAAGGAAGAACCCTAGAGCACAGGTTTGAATTGCTTTTCCAACTTTTGAATTTTGGCTGCTCTCTTGAGGCCATTACTGGTTGTCTTACGCAGCAAAGGCATTGCAATGTGATCTGTCTAATGGGGCTTGGATTCTGCATTAGTGTCAGGTAAAAGCATAACCCCCTCCAAAAGTGGTTGAGCAGGAAGAAAAGCTATTCCGTTATCTTACAGCCTAAGATAACTTAACAATGATCGATCTTTCCTGTGCTGTGACCCGTCGCTAAAGTAAGATTACAATATTTGCAAGGAAATAGGACATCTGAGAAAGGTAGGCTAATTATTCGGGACAGTTGCTTTTTTTTTTTCCCCCAGAATTTGATTATGTATGGTTGCTCGGATTGTGCACTGTTTCAGCTGCGATGCCAGGGGGACGATGCTTCACTAGATGTCCTGACGAGTTATGAATTCTACGACTTTGATGGGATCCATGTTGGAGAGGACGCCGGCCTCTGTAGGATCCACATGGCCTTGAGCTCTGAATCCGCTCATTCTAGCATGAGTTTCAGCAAAAAATTACCTATAGAAGATGAAACACGCACACACACATATGTATATAAAAGATCTAGATGGGAGTGGAGAAATGTACGAAAAATTGTGCGGACGGAAATTTTTTGTACAAAATCGTTTATTTCAAAATATTTATGTTTATAACTTTAAGAGGTTACAACTTTAACTTGTGATCTCATTTCTGTACCGAGACCGCATATTGAAAGTGCGACCTCTTTACAAATATAAACTTAAGTGACCGAGTAGGGAATGTTGAATGTAAAAACGGAAATTTTATTTATATATAAAATTACATCTTGAAGATGCGATCTCTTTACAAAAAAAAAAAGACATAACAAATATGACTTGTTTATATTCGTTAAGATGTCACATTTAAAGATTGCATGGTCATCATGCGATCTCTCGACGGTATATACCGAAATAATTTACAAGAAACAGTTTTCAAATAATTTTTTTCTTTATGCACAATATTTTCGTGCATTCCTCCATGGGAGTGGATCCACTAGTTATAGTGATACTAAGAGGAGAAATATATGAGAATACGGTATAGAGAAAAAAAATTTGAAAAAAATTGTTCCCATTAAAATATTTACATTTATTCATTCTATTTTTATTAATTCTACGATTTTCACCTATCAAGTTCAAACTCGTGAAAATATATCATTTTAATTAAAATTTACCAAACTATATATAATATTATGTAATATAATTAATTTCATTCGAAACGGACCTAAATTTAGGCCTGGCAATTATTGACACGACACGGTAACCCGACACGATACGACACGGAGTTAGACGGGTTTGGGTCAAGCCTATTTAGACACGAACTCGTTTAGACACGAACCTGTATAGACACAATAAATAAACATGTTTAACTGGGTTTGAACCTGTATAACACGACACGACACGATTAAACACGTTTATTAAATGTATTAACTATTTATATATATATTGACTCATTTAATACATTTATATATGAAAATTTTATGATATATAAAATATTACATGCATTACATGATCAATAATTGATTAATCTTATTTATTTATTGTACTAATTATCAATAAATATTATTATTTTAGTAATTACATCATATATTATTAGAGTATAATTATATATTGTCGATATTTTACATTAAATGGGTCAACCCGGTTTAGACACGATTTAGACACGACCGTTTAGACACGAACCCGTTTAGACACGAAAAATAAATGTGTCATATCCAGATCATTGGAGTTTCTAACCCGGACACGTGTAGACACGACACGTTTAAACACGACACGACACAGTTTGCCAGGCCTACCTAAATTACCTGTTTATTTGTGCCGTCTTCCTCTAGTGTCCGTAGTTCCTCCGTTTTCTCAATTCTCTACGACTCTCTTATGGTTGTTAAGCTTCTGCCGAAAAAATGGAAGGAAATGATCGGTGGCCCACCTATATATCTAACACGTGTGGCGGTGAAATGAAACAAAGCTGCAGTTTTTTTTTTTTTTCAATCAAGCCTTAATTTGTCATTAGGCTTTTCAGTGGGCTTGGCCATTGGGCTTTGCTCACACCAACAGCGTTCTGCGGCAGCTAAAGCACCATCAGGAGTGAAAGTGAACTGAGTCCAAACTTTTGTAGCACTCATATGTCCAAAAACTCGAATTCTCGAGATCAATGTTCTGGTTTGGATTGGAGGAATTCGGCAAAAAGATGATGTGGCCATTGACTTTGTAGGAAATTCGATCTGATTGAGTGGATTGATCGAACCCGAACGCTGCTGGTAAGACCGGTGGCCAGTGGCAGCCTCTCCAGTCAAGGCAATGCAGAAGCAGCGGGCCCGGTCTCGATTTTTGCCTTTCATAATTGCATACCTAGCCACGCCACGAGCCAAAATGGATGAGTCACTTGTCCTGCTTCGAGACACGGTGAGCCGGTCAATAACTGTTGAAAGTCAACACGGGCAACTATAGGTGGCTAGTATGCAGGAGTGCCTCCACTCCACAGTTCTTATGGCACTAGAAGTCTTCTGCACCGCCTGGGAAGCTGTCCATAGAGAAGCTGTCCCTCCTGGAAACCTTGGACCTGAAGCAAACTCTCATCACACAGCTTCCGGATAATATCTTCCGGCTTCAACGCCTCTGCCACCTCTTAGTTTATCACTATGAATTCGACAACTATGTGACCTTCCAAGGGGTGAAAGGAGTCCGGATCGGAAATGGTATCGGAGCTATGACTCGTATCGAGAAGCTGTCTCTTATAAAGGTGAAATCGAAGATAATCAAGGAGTTGGGGAATCCGGTCCGTCTGAAGAAACTCGGGGACCGGGGTCATCGGTCTCGAAGAAAAGCACGGGAAGCAGTTCTGCGAGTCTCTCGAGAAAATGCGCCATCTCTCTACCCTTGATGTCAGGTCGGACGGAGAAGATGTCCCCCTCGACCTGGACAATATCCTGGGTAAGCCCGCGTTTGAGGACCTGCAACGGCTTTACCTGAAGGGGCGCCTCCGTGAACTGCCGAGATGGGTATCTTCACTCCAGAGCCTGATCAAGATTCAGCTCAGGTGGTCTAGGATGGAATCTCATTCCCCGCTGGAGGCTCTGCAGAAGCTCCCGAACCTGATGGAGCTCGAGATGGTCGAGAGCTACATGGGGGACACCTTGGAGTTCCAGGCAGGTACTTTTGGGAAGCTGAAGGTGCTGGTCATCGAGCGGTTCGATCGGCTCAATCCAGTCATAGTGCCCAACACGGCGATGCCCGAGCTCGAGAAGCTGAACATCTGGAAATGCGGGAGCATGAGCATGCCACCTTTGGGCATAGAAGGCCTGTCCCATCTCAGGGAGGTTATCCTGTGTGATATGAATGAAGAGCTTGCGGCCAACGTTCAGCACAGAGACCGCTTGATGGTCCGGCATGTTGGGGTCATCGAGTCGCGTGATTCGAGGGGGAAGCGGTTGTGGCGGATCACAAACCCAGCTCCCTGATTACTATTACGATTTTTGGTACGGGGAACTTCCAGCCCGAGAATTCGTATCAGATACAGACGGCTGAGAGGAAGTATCACAATACAGAAATGTGATGTCGCATGTCTATTTAAAGTATTAGATCACAAAAAATACAGTGTAAAATACTTTTCAATTTATATAACTTGAATATATATATATATATATATTCACACATACTAAAGACTAACCTGTGTTCTGCACGGAAAGAAAATAAAAATGAATATCATTATGAATTCGTATAATTAAATTATTTAGTTATAATATTTTATAATTTAATTTATTTGAAATGAATTTACGTTAACTTATAACAACAAGTATAATATTCTAACTTGTCAGCAGTATATTTTATAATTTTATTTACATTTTCAGAAAATTCTTTAAAAATATTGATAAATTATTTAACTTACAGTTAAAAACAAATAGAAATTTTTTCTTATGGAT
The DNA here is from genome assembly GCA_037672795.1 of Lagerstroemia speciosa. Taxonomy (NCBI): domain Eukaryota; kingdom Viridiplantae; phylum Streptophyta; class Magnoliopsida; order Myrtales; family Lythraceae; genus Lagerstroemia; species Lagerstroemia speciosa. Next base: position 8,563,307 of record CM075310.1, read on the forward strand.
CGTGGAGTGAGAGAATCTAAGTTATCAATGAAAGATTTTTACTGTTTAGATCGTAAACGAGGAGTGAGAAGAGAAAATGATTGAAATTACCATTTTACTCTTAATCCGAAAGATTTTATAAGGTAAATGTATGTCATAAATCTTAATATGTAAATTATGTAAGTGTCAAATATAAAAAATCTAAAAAGATATCAAAGCAGATAAATATTTGCTAGTACGGATATAATATAGGTCATGATATTTGCACAAAAGGCAAACCCCGACGCTTGTTATTGTTCTTTAGTTTAAATGTATGGACTTGAATTTGTGTCCGGGCAACGTCAATACAACTGGAAATAATAAAACGGCAAAATGTCTTGTCCCCCTCTCAATTCAATCAAACACAAGTTGTCCACGGACAGACGTGGACTAACAGAAGTAATCCCAGGTCTTTACACGAATTCAAGTGCGATAAATAAATAAAAAATCGAAAGCTTGTCTTTGAATCGTCCTACTGAATTTGAATTCAAATTTGATTATACAACTCACGTAAATTTATAATCGACAATCCCAAGCCCAAAAGCGTATAGTTCTAACAAGTGTCTTGATAATAAATTTATACAGAAAACTTAAACACGAGACCTTAAAGTCGTCCAACTGTGTAAAAGTCCGCATGCAACCACACAACCACCTTCCCCATGTGAGGTCAAATCTGATGTCAATTCTTCCCTGCTGATAAGTACTAAGGTGAAGAAAAAGACAATTAGTGCAATTACTTTTCAAGTTAATATTATTTAATACATTACCAAAAATGTTAGATAATAATGTTTCATAATAATATGCCTATGATAAAACAATGCAATCACTGTAACTAACAAAAAATGTTATTATAATTAAATCATAATCACTATTTAAAGTTTCAAATTGCCTGAGATCGAGAGAGTCTCGTACGTAATAGTGCCACCACGTATTAGTATTTACGTGATAATATCAATCAATAATATGAAGTTATTTTTAGATTTTATTTAAACTCGGTTCAATATTTTCCTCCTATAAATTACCTAATTTCTGTGTAAGCCTTCACCGACCAAAACGATTTGCGGGTCTGCAGTCCAGAAGGAAAGAAGGAAGCCATGGGAGCTATCAAACCGAAGGCCGTGACCGTGGCGTTTGCGGCGATGATACTCACGGCGATGCTGGCTCTGGCACTGGCCCAGACCGACGATGCACGGCCCAATCTCACCAAGATCCAGAAGTGCAGGATGTGGTGCTCCCTGAAATGTTTTCCCGGAAGAAGTCCGATGTACCCTTGTAACCTCAAGTGCATGAGAGACTGCATGGGAAAGCCGCCGGCTGTCGTCGGCTGCAATCTCGGCTGCGCGGTTTCCTCATGCCTCCTCGGCCCAGATTCCGGTACGGTTAATCGACTGACACTGCTAACCCTAATAACCCTATCAAAATGCTCTGTGAAACATATCACGTACGAGTTTGAAAATCGGCTGATCGACCGATCCTACACCGGGAACACTTTTTCTGAATTTCCGGTTGCTTTGCAGGTGCGAAGAACATGGAGGGCTGTGCCCGATCGTGCTCGAAGGACTGCGAAGTCTCTTATGTTGCAAACTGATCAACTACTAGGGCTAGCGTTGCAGAGAGATTTGGAACATCAAAAAATGAGTTTCGATGAATCTGTCAATCTTCGAAAATGCAGCATCATCTCAAACATTTTAGGGTTCTGGTCAGAACTTGATCGGTAATATAATCAAGCGAGTGTTTCATCACTCGATTCTATTATTTATTCGGTCTCAGCTGTCAGAATCATGGCCCCGATCAGCGATTTTCATTTTACATTTCTTGAATTCATTCGCTCGCATTCTCATCTCAAACACGACGATCGCGAATTTAATTGGCTCAATCAATGCCACTGCATCTCTCATGATGTCGCTCGAGTCATTCATTTCCATTCTCCACAATAGCTCGTTCAATTTGCATCCATGCCACTATGGATTTTTTTTTTTTAGTTATAAATGAAGCATTCATGGTCCGGGAAAAAATTAGAAAAAATAAAAGGATACTAGAAATCTTAATAATAAGAATTAAATTCGAATTTCCGCTCAGGTGAAAGATATGATATAACGCTTTTCTGTTAACGCGTTAAATAACCGTCAGTTGAGTTCACGGATAACGTGACGAGCTTGACTAATATAAGAACCTCTCGCTCAGATTTTATCGATTTGTAATCAAAATTCACTTGAGAGTTGAGATTTCGCTCATGATCGCAGTCCATGAAAATACATAGCTGGGTCTACAGTCGAGGAGTTCATCGAATTCAACGCGGCTGCCATAGATGAAGTATTTTCTTGGCTGTCGATCGTGAGAAATAAACGCTGAGCCACGCACAGCACAGCCTCGATCGTGCATGCGACGACTAAACAAAGAAGAAGAAGAAGAAGACTAGGAGACTGCATTATTGGTTAATTGACCAGAATTAATTAATTAATTAAAATCTCCTCGAAAATTTGAATCACAATGCACGCAGTACACGCGCACGGCAAGTGAAATTTGAATCAATTAATCCTCAGTGTCTGTCTGTCTCCTCCGTGTCTGTCTGTCTATGTATACCTACGAGTTTGCTCCCCTGAGTACGTAATTTGTTTCGATTATGATTTGGTCTTGAGGAAGAGATACAGTACAGTTCTAATGGCAGAAGATAACGTAAGTGACTGTCAGATCAGAGAAGACGACCAGCCGGTGAAGTTAGTCGCCACTAATGGAGAAGAAAGCAAATTAGAGTTATTACCCGAAGAGAAGAAGATCGGGCTCTACAGCAGTAACCAGAAGATACTGCTGGTCGGAGAAGGTGACTTCTCGTTCTCAGCCTGCTTGGCCGCAGCTTTTGGTTCCGCCCCGAACATCGTTGCCACATCCCTCGACTCTCGAGGTACTGTTTAATGGAACTTCTGCATATGATTAGTAACATTGTTCGTTATTTTATATGTGCTGACACTGCTCTTGTGAGCGGAAGAGAGCTTGGAGCTGAAATACTCGAGGGCCACCCGGAACTTGAAAGATCTCGAGGACCGGGGATGCCGGGTCCTGCACGAGGTGGACGCCCACACAATGAGCAGCCACCCAGGATTGGTTCGACAGCTCTTCGATCAAATCGTGTTCAATTTCCCTCATGCAGGTTTCAGTTTCGTGTTCAGAGAGCATGACGATGAACAGATTGAGTGCGTACTATATATACATATGCCTAGAAAATGCTTGATTTAACTGAATGAAATCAGATCGAAACCAGCCTGTTGCAGTCGGTCGTATTAGCGACATACTGACTGATTTATGGAAAATCGGGCCGTTCAGGCAGCACCAGGAGCTGGTAAAGGGATTCCTCAGGAGTGCAAGGGCGATGCTAAGCCGCACCGGACAAGTTCACGTCACACACAAGACGGCTTATCCTTTCAGACAGTGGGATGTGATCGGTCTGGCCAGGGAAGCAGAGCTGAGCCTGGCCAGCGAACACTGGTTCACGGCCTCAGATTACCCGGGGTATGCGAACAGGAGAGGAGACGGGGCTCGGTCCGTCTCCCAAGCCCAAAAGCGTATAGTTCTAACAAGTGTTTTGATGTAACAGTCAAAACCTTAAAGTCATCCAACTGTGTAAGAGTGTGCATACAGCCACACAACCACCTTCCCCATGTGAGGTCAAATTTGATGTCAATTCTTCCCTGTTGATAAATACTGAGGTGATGAAAAAGACAATTAGTGCAATTACTTTTCAAGTTAATATTATTTAATACATTACCAAAAATGTTGGATAATACTGTTTCACAATAATATGCATATGATAAAACAATGCAATCACTGTAACTAACAAAAAATGTTATTATAATTAAATCATAATCACTATTTAAAGTTTCAAATTATCTAAGATCGAGAGAGTCTTATATGTAACACTGTCACCACATATTAGTATTTATGTAATAATATTAATCAATGATATCAAGCCATTTTTAGATTTTATTTAAACTTGTTTCAATATTTTCCTCCTATAAATTAAATGACCCCCTTTCTGTGTAAGCCTTCACCGACCAAAACGATTTGCGGGTCTGCAGTCCAGAAGGAAAGAAGGAAGCCGTGGGAGCTATCAAACCGAAGGCCACGACCGTGGCGTTTGCGGCGATGATACTCACGGCGATGCTGGCTCTGGCACGGGCCCAGACTGACGATGCACGACCCAATCTTACCAAGACCCAGAAGTGCAGGATGTGATGCTCCCTGAAATGTTTTCCCGGAAGAAGTCCGATGTACGCTTGTAACCTCAAGTGCATGAGAGACTGCATGGGAAGGCCGCCGGCTGTCGTCGGCTGCAATCTCGGCTGCGCGGTTTCCTCATGCCTCCTCGGCCCGGATTCCGGTATGGTTGATCGACTGACGCTGCTAACCCTAATAACCCTATCAAAATGCTCCGTGAAGCATATCACGTACGAGTTTGAAAATCGGCTGATCGACCGATCCTACATCGGGAACACTTCTTCTGAATTTCCGGTTGCTTTGCAGGTGCGAAGAACATGGAGGGCTGTGCCGGATCGTGGTCGAAGGACTGCGAAGTCTCTTTTGTTGCAAACTGATCAACTACTAGGCAGTAGGGGCTAGCGAGCCAGGGTTTCATTTGCAGAGAGATTTGGAGCATCAAAGAATGAGTTTCGATGAATCTGTTAATCTTCGAAAATGCAGCATCATCTCAAACGTTTTAGGGTTCGTGGTCGGAACTCCATCGGTAATATAATCGAGTGAGTTTTTCATTACTCGATTCTATTATTCATTCGGTCTCAGCTGTCCGAATCATGGTCTCGATCTGTGATTTTCATTTTATATTTCTTGAATTCATTCGCTCGCATTCTCATCTCACAAAGGACGATCGCGAATTTAATTAGCTCAATCAATGCTACTGCATCTCTCATGATATCGCTCCACTCATTCATTTCCATTCTCCACAATAGCTCGTTGAATCTGCATCCATGCCACTATGGATTTTTTTTAGTTATGAAAAAATAAAATAAATAAACGAATATGAAAAATCTTAATAGTAAGAATTAAATTTGAATTTCCTCTCAGGTGAAAGATATGATATAACGTTTTTATGTTAATGCGCTAAATAATCATCGGTTGAGTTCATGGATAACATGACAAGCTTGACTGATATAAGAACCTCTCGCTCAGATTTTATAGATTTGTAATCAAAATTCACTTGAGAGTTGAGATTTCGTTCATGATCGCAGTCCATGAAAAATACATAGCCAGGTCTCTAGTCGAGGAGTTCATCGAATTCAACGCGGCTGCCACAGATGAAGTATTTTCTTGGCTGTCGTTCGTGAGAAATAAACGCTGAGCTACGCACAGCACAGCCTCGATCGTGCATGCAACGACTAAACAAAGAAGAAGAAGAAGACTGGGAGATTGCATTATTGGTTAATTGACCGGAATTAATTAATTAAAATCTCCTCGAAAATTTGAATCACAATGCACGCAGTACACGCGCACCGCAAGTGAAATTCGAATCAATTAATACTCAGTGTCTGTCTGTCTGTCGGTAATATAACGAGTGAGTGTTTCATCACTCGATTCTATTATTTTAAAATTTTTTTCCACGAGGTTCTGTAACTTACTCTCGATGTCATTTATCTACCCCAGCCTGTGGGAGAAGTACAGCCCGATGTCCAAGTACTCAAACCTCAGATCGAGCTTTCTGTTCGGATTGGAGAAGTTGGCGAGGAAGATGATGTCCCCGTTGAAGTACTCAGGCGAGTCGAAGTACACGCTGTTGAGGTTCACAGCGGGTATCTCTAAAGAAGGGCGGCGCAGCTTTATCGAGAGGAAGATGACCAGAGTCACGATCCCGAAGAAGATGAGGCCGAGGCTGAATGCAAGGAAGAAAACTGCCCGCACCATACCAGCAGCTTAGTCCTCCGAGGTCGGTTGTGGTTAAGTAGTAAGCCGGGTCTCGATTTCTCGGAGCTGGACCTCTCTGTGGCCAAGATCAGCGGGCTTTTCTCGATCTTCGAGATTACTACTTGGTCGAGTGACACGGCTGTCGCTGGCTTCTGGGGATTATATCGAGGCAGTGACTGCGGGGCTACCGCAGCTTCCGGTGGTGGTGGGGGAGGAGGAGGAGGGAGGATCGGCAATTTTCTGTCATCGTGCCCGGAAGAGCAATGATGAGGATAGAAATGCATGGGGATTGAGGATGGTTTAAATGAGATTGGTAAAGCAAGCAAAAGGAGTAATGGGATGGGAGCTTTTGATTGTGGTGCACTGGGACCATTGGCAAAAGGGTGTGTTCTGTTGATGGATTTAAAGCAAGAAAAGGAAGAACCCCTAGAGCACAGGTTTGAATTGCTTTTCCAACTTTTGAATTTTGGCTGCTCTTTTGAGGCCATTACTGGTTGCCTTATGCAGCAAAGGTATGGCAATGTGATCTGTCTAATGGGGCTTGGATTCTGCATTAGTGTCAGGTAAAAGCATAACCCCTCCAAAAGGGGTTGAGCAGGAAGAAAAGTTAATCCTTTATCTTACAGCCTAAGATAACTTAACAGTGATCGATCTTTCCTGTGCTGTGACCCGTCGCAAAAGTAAGATTACAATATTTGCAAAGAAATAGGACATCTGAGAAAGATGGGCTAATTATTCGGGACAGTTGCTTTTTTTTTTCCCCCCAGAATTTGATTATGTGTGGTTGCTTGGATTGTGCACTGTTTCAGCTGCGATGCCGGGGGATGGTGCTTCACGAGATGTCTTGACAGGTACGGCAAATCCCAGAGAAGATCTCTAATCTCGGGGCACTACAGAACGTGTAATTTCAGCATCTCACCTATGAAATGTGCTCGAGTTCCCCGTTGGAACCCCAAAGAAGGTGAACTCGTGGGTTTTCAAGGTCTCGGGTAACTTGCTGTTGATCAGATACTGTCAATTCAATCCAAGCCCCGGGTCACTGCATCAGGGGACCATTCTCGCAGGGAGTATCTATGAAGACCGAGGGACTCAGGGGCCGCAGCTGGGTCCACATGTTGTGCTTTCCAGATCTCGTGGAACTCTGCAGGAGAATAGAGACTAAAACTGAAGTGCACGGACATTCTTGTGCTTGATGATCTGTGGCTTGAAGATGATCTTCATTGGATCATCAAGGAATTGCCGAAGACATGTCTGGAACGCATTATCTTTACTCATTCTCTGACAAATTTCCATGAATATCGTATCATCGTATCTACTGACTGATTGGGGTAGGATGAAGTGAAGATGTCTGGCATCTGTTACATGAGCACGCTTATTGGAAATTGCAGAAAAAGGATCTTGGATTCTTTTGGTCACCCATTTCACACACTGTAGGAATCTGGTAATCACTGGCAATGGAAAGGATAGCAAATTAATTTTGGGGAGAATGAGGATGACAAGAGTCCGTGAAATATTTCACCGCGAAGCCCCAGTTCCCCCTTTGAATGTTAGGTGGCTCTGCTGTCCTGTACTTTCTTTTGAAGTTGCCCAACGGGGTTCTGCAGCAGCTAAAGCAACCCCGGGAATGAAAGTGAACTGAGTCCAAACTTTTGTAGCACTCCCATGTCCGAAAACTTGAATTCTCGAGATCAATGTTCTGGTTTGGATTGGAGGAATTCGGCAAAAAGATGATGTGGCCATTGACCTTTGTAGGAAATTCGATCTGCTGAGTGGATTGATCAAACCCCAACACTGCCGGTAAGACCGGTGGCCGGTGGCAGCCTCTCCAGTCAAGGCAGTGCAGAAGCAGCGAGCCCAGTCTTGATTTTTGCCTTTGATAATTGCTTGCCTAGCCATGCCACGAACCAAAATCGATGAGTCACTTGTCCTGCTTCGACATGGTGACCCGGTCAATTAACTGCCGAGATTCAACACGGCAACTATAGATTGCTAGTATGCAGGACTGCCTCCACTCCACAGGTCTTATGGCACTAGAAGTCTTCTGCACCGAAAACTGCCGGAACTTGCAAAGGGTACTCGGTCCAACCCCATGACTCTTTCAGAAGCTGTACAAGGGCATTTTGCGAGTGACTTTGTCTGCAGAGCTGTCAGCACCGGCATTCTCGTGACAATACAATTCATCAGGGCAGAAACGCGGAATCGTTGGTTCTGCTGGAACTTTCACATTACAGAACGTGGAACGTTCAATGATGTGATATGCTTCCTCCACTTGCAGTAATTTCTTCAAAGGAATAAACACGGTACCGAGTCCTTGAAGAAGTCCAAGTCAACTCAAGGTTCCAGAAGCCAAACATGATTTATATCTTGCACCGTCTCAATGGCTCTTATTCACCAGCACCAGATTCTCTCAGAGCCAGACAGAAAATGGCGGACGTTGCTGTTTCTGGAGCTCTGGCTCTGGTGGAGATTCTCTCTTCCTTCCTCGACCAGGAATTCAACCTCGAGCACGATGTCCAGACCGATATCAGCTGCATCACAAGTTGGCTGCAAACGATGAAGGCATTCCTGGTCGACAAAGAAGGAGATGAACGAACCCAGGTGGCCCGGAACCAAGTGAGGCAGATCCGGGATTTTGCATACGACATCGAGGACATTATCGATGATTTCATGTACCAAGTCCCTCACCACTTCCACCGGTACAAATTAAGGCAGATTGCCCACAATTTGTATCACTTCCTCGGGAAGAGGACTGCGCTCCGTGATCTGTCCTCGAGGATACAGGACATCGGGAAGAAGGTGGAAAGTTTCGGGACAATGTCTCAGCTTCGGGTCGGTGGCATGTGGTCGGGAGAAGCCTTGGGCTCAAATAGGCCAATGACTCGTACAACTCATCCAACTGTTGAGGAAGACGAGGTCGTTGGCTTCCAGGGCCTCGTGGTGCAGGTCCGTAGCCAGCTGCTGTCGGAGGAGCCGAGAAGGCTCATTGTCTCCATTGCGGGCCCTGCTGGTTCGGGTAAGACTGCTCTTGCCAAGAAAATCTTGGAGGATCAAAAGGCCCGAGAGGTGTTCGACTTCATTTCCTTGGTCAAGGTGTCTCCTTCATTCAATCTCGAGGATCTACTGAGGAGAGTAGAGCTGCAGCTCTTGGAGGAATTTGGAAACGGCCACCCAGGTCTCATCCCAGGCACGGGGGTCGTCTTGAGGAGACACCTTGCGGACAGTAAGTATCTCATCGTTCTCGACGATGTGTGGAAAATACAAGACTTGGAACTTATCCTCAATGAGTTACCTGACGGGCTAGGAAGTCGAGTAATTGTCACCTCCCGGAACCGTGAGGTAGCCTGCTTCCGTGTCCATGATCCGTCCCATCTCCACGAGCTCGGCGGGTTATCATGGAAAGATGCAAGGAACCTCTTCTGCAAGAAGGCATTCCGGCCGAGCTGCGCAGAATGCCCTCTCGAACTCGAGGAATGGGCTCAGAAAATAGTGAAGAAATGTGAAGGGTTGCCCTTAGCTCTCACAACTGTCGGTGGTGTGCTGTCGAACAAGCCCCAGATCCCGGTCGAGTGGAAGAAGTTCCACGACTCCATTGGCACTGATCTTTCCATAGCCGGGAGCCTATTGCCTAGTTACAATGACCTCAGAGCTCAGCCAGACCTCAAGTGCTGTTTCCTGTACTTCGGGATCTTCCCCGAGGATTACTCTATCCAAAGGGAGAGATTGTTTCGACTATGGATTGCAGAAGGGTTCGTGAAGGAGGAGAGGAACCGGAGCGTGGATGAAGTGGCAGAGCGCAATCTCAACGACCTCGTCAACCGGAGTTTGGTCTCGGTTTGTAAGAGGGACATCGACGGTCGGGTGAGAAATTGCCGGGTACTGAACCTTGTCCGGGAGTTTATAATCTCCAAGGCTGAGGAAGAGAACTTCATCTCGGTCTTGACAGGACGGAGCTCGCCTTCATGCGAAAATGTCAGACGGCTGTCCCTTGTCGATCCCCTGGCTTTCTTGCCAGACAGGAACTTCGATCGTGCTCGCTCGGCCTTTAACTTCGGGGAAGCGGATCTTTCACCCTTCATTGCACAACTCAAGTTACTAAGGGTACTAGACATGAAGGGAGCACCGTTGGAGAGCTTTCCTGAGGAAATCCTAAGCCTCTATCTTCTGAGGTATCTGAGCCTGCAGAATACACAGATCCGGTCGATCCCGAAGTCCATAGAGAAGCTGTCCCGCCTGGAAACCTTGGACCTGAAGCAAACTCCCATCACACAGCTTCCGGATAATATCTTCCGGCTTCAACGCCTCCACCACCTCTTAGTTTATCACCATGAAGCTGACAACTATGTGACTTTCCAAGGCGTGAAAGGAGTCCGGATCGGAAATGGCATTGGAGCTATGACTTGTATCGAGAAGCTGTCTCTTATAAAGGTGAACTCGAAGATAATCAAGGAGTTGGGGAATCTGGTCCGTCTGAAGAAACTCGGGGTCATCGGTCTCAAAGAAAAGCATGGGAAGCAGTTCTGCGAGTCTCTCCAGAAAATGCCGGATCTCTCGACCCTCCGTGTCAGGTCGGATGGAGAAGACATCCCCCTCGACCTGGACGATATCCCGGACAAGCCCGCGTTTGAGTTCCTGCAACGGCTTTACCTGAAGGGGCGCCTCCATGAACTGCCGAGATGGGTATCTTCACTCCAGAGCCTCATCAAGATTCACCTCGGGTGGTCGAGGATGGAATCTTCTTCCCCGCTCGAGGCTGTGCAGAATCTCCCCAACCTGATGGAGCTCGAGATGGTCGAGAGTTACACCGGGGACACCTTGGAGTTCCAGGCAGGTACTTTTAGGAAGCTGAAGGTGCTGGTCATCGAGCGGTTCGAGTGGCTCCATACAGTCACAGTGCTCGACACGGCGATGCCCGAGCTCGAGAAGCTGAACATCCGGAAATGCGGAAATATGAGGATCCTACCTTTGGGCATAGAAGGCCTGTCCCATCTCAGGGAGCTTATCCTGTGTGATATGAATGAAGAGCTCGTGGACAGCGTTAAGTACGGAGACCGCCAGATTGTCGGACATGTAGCGGTCGTCGAGTCGTATGATTCGAGGGGCAACCTACTGTGGTCGAAGGGAAACCGTTCCTGATTACTAGTACGATGTTTGGTACGGAGAACTGGAAAGTTAACGGAATTCTACAGTACTCGAAGATTCGTATCAGATACAGACATGTCCGAGGGGAAATATTACGGCAGAGAAATGCGATGTCGCCTAGCACTAGATCGCAAAATATACGGTGTGAAATAAAATTTTCAATTTATAAAATTTGAATATATACATATAATATAGATTGTGATATTTTTACAAAAGGTAAGCTTTGGAGTTTATTATCGTTGTTTTGTTTAAATATATATGGACTTGAATTTGTCTCGGGGCAATGTCAATACAACTGGAAATAATTAAACGACAACATGTCCTTGTCCCCTTCTCAATTCGGTTAGGTACAAGTACTTGAGTATTATAAATAAGATATCTAGAATTTTACCTTTTAATCATTCTATTAAATTTGATCCCGAATTGATTATATAACCCATGTAAACTCGTAATCCTCAATACTAAGTGAAAACTTGAACACGAAATCTTAAGACTAATCATAGAGACTGATCTGTGCTATGAATGGAAAGAAAATAAAAATAAATATTATTATGAATTCGTATAATTAAATTATTTAGTTATAACATTTTATAATTTAATTTATTTAAAATAAATTTACGTTAATTTATAATAACAAACAGAACATTCTAACTCGTCAATAGCATAGTTTACAATTTCATTTATGTTTTCAGCAAATTAATTCAATCAAACACAAGTTGTCCACGGACAGACGTGGACTAACAGAAGTAATCCCAGGTCTTTACACGAATTCAAGTGCGATAAATAAATAAAAAATCGAAAGCTTATTTTTGAATCGTCCTACTGAATTTGAATTCGAATTTGATTATATAACTCACGTAAATTTATAATCGACAATCCCAAGCCCAAAAGCGTATAGTTCTAACAAGTGTCTTGATATAAATTTATACAGAAAACTTAAACACCAGACCTTAAAGTCGTCCAACTGTGTAAAAGTCCGCATGCAACCACACAACCACCTTCCCCATGTGAGGTCAAATCTGATGTCAATTCTTCCCTGCTGATAAGTACTAAGGTGAAGAAAAAGACAATTAGTGCAATTACTTTTCAAGTTAATATTATTTAATACATTGCCAAAAATGTTAGATAATAATGTTTCATAATAATAATGCCTATGATAAAACAATGCAATCACTGTAACTAACAAAAAATGTTATTATAATTAAATCATAATCACTATTTAAAGTTTCAAATTATCCGAGATCCAGAGAGTCTTGTACGTAACAGTGTCACCACGTGTTAGTATTTACGTGATAATATCAATCAATAATATCAAGTTATTTTTCACTATTTAAAGTTTCAAATTGCCTGAGATCGAGAGAGTCTTGTATGTAACAGTGTCACCACATGTTAGTATTTACGTGATAATATCAATCAATAATATCAAGTTATTTTTATATTTTATTTAAATTTGGTTAAATATTTTCCTCCTATAAATTAAATGACCACCTTTCTGCGTAAGCCTTCACCGACCAAAACGATTTGCGGGTCTGCAGTCCAGAAGGAAAGAAGGAAGCCATGGGAGCTATCAAACCGAAGGCCGTGACCGTGGCGTTTGCGGCGATGATACTCACGGCGATGCTGGCTCTGGCACTGGCCCAGACCGACGATGCACGGCCCAATCTCACCAAGATCCAGAAGTGCAGGATGTGGTGCTCCCTGAAATGTTTTCCCGGAAGAAGTCCGATGTACCCTTGTAACCTCAAGTGCATGAGAGACTGCATGGGAAAGCCGCCGGCTGTCGTCGGCTGCAATCTCGGCTGCGCGGTTTCCTCATGCCTCCTCGGCCCAGATTCCGGTACGGTTGATCGACTGACACTGCTAACCCTAATAACCCTATCAAAATGCTCTGTGAAACATATCACGTACGAGTTTGAAAATCGGCTGATCGACCGATCCTACACCGGGAACACTTTTTCTGAATTTCCGGTTGCTTTGCAGGTGCGAAGAACATGGAGGGCTGTGCCCGATCGTGCTCGAAGGACTGCGAAGTCTCTTATGTTGCAAACTGATCAACTACTAGGGCTAGCGTTGCAGAGAGATTTGGAACATCAAAGAATGAGTTTCGATGAATCTGTCAATCTTCGATAATGCAGCATCATGTCAAACATTTTAGGGTTCTGGTCAGAACTTGATCGGTAATATAATCGAGCGAGTGTTTCATCACTCGATTCTATTATTTATTCGGTCTCAGCTGTCAGAATCATGGCCCCGATCAGCGATTTTCATTTTACATTTCTTGAATTCATTCGCTCGCATTCTCATCTCAAACACGACGATCGCGAATTTAATTGGCTCAATCAATGCCACTGCATCTCTCATGATGTCGCTCGAGTCATTCATTTCCATTCTCCACAATAGCTCGTTCAATTTGCATCCATGCCACTATGGATTTTTTTTTTTTAGTTATAAATGAAGCATTCATGGTCCGGGAAAAAATTAGAAAAAATAAAAGGATACTAGAAATCTCAATAATAAGAATTAAATTCGAATTTCCGCTCAGGTGAAAGATATGATATAACGCTTTTCTGTTAACGCGTTAAATAACCGTCGGTTGAGTTCACGGATAACGTGACGAGCTTGACTGATATAAGAACCTCTCGCTCAGATTTTATCGATTTGTAATCAAAATTCACTTGAGAGTTGAGATTTCGCTCATGATCGCAGTCCATGAAAATACATAGCTGGGTCTACAATCGAGTAGTTCATCGAATTCAACGCGGCTGCCATAGATGAAGTATTTTCTTGGCTGTCGATCGTGAGAAATAAACGCTGAGCCACGCACAGCACAGCCTCGATCGTGCATGCAACGACTAAACAAAGAAGAAGAAGAAGACTAGGAGACTGCATTATTGGTTAATTGACCAGAATTAATTAATTAATTAAAATCTCCTCGAAAATTTGAATCACAATGCACGCAGTACACGCGCACGGCAAGTGAAATTTGAATCAATTACCAAGGGTTGGGCCGAGTGGTAAGCAGCTCGGTGCCGCTTAAGGAGGTCTCGAGTTCGAGACCTCACGTACGCAGACACCCCCCTTGGGAGCCTCACCCGCCATTGCCAGGCGTGCGACCCGGGGCGACCAACGGATTAGTCAAGTATGGTTGGCTGAAAGATGTCATCTCACCGCTGGTGGGGCCTGCTTGGATACCGTGGCTGGCGACCAAAAAAAAAATTTGAATCAATTAATCCTCAGCGTCTGTCTGTCTCCTCCGTGTCTGTCTGTCTATGTATACCTACGAGTTTGCTCCCCTGAGTACGTAATTTGTTTCGATTATGATTTGGTCTTGAGGAAGAGATACAGTACAGTTCTAATGGCAGAAGATAACGTAAGTGACTGTCAGATCAGAGAAGACGACCAGCAGGTGAAGTTAGTCGCCACTAATGGAGAAGAAAGCAAATTAGAGTTATTACCCGAAGAGAAGAAGATCGGGCTCTACAGCAGTAACCAGAAGATACTGCTGGTCGGAGAAGGTGACTTCTCGTTCTCAGCCTGCTTGGCCGCAGCTTTCGGTTCCGCCACGAACATCGTTGCGACGTCCCTCGACTCTCGAGGTACTGTTTAATGCAACTTCTGCATGATAAGTAACATTGTTCGTTATTTTATTATGTGCTGACACTGCTCTTGTGAACGGAAGAGAGCTTGGAGCTGAAATACTCGAGGGCCGCCCGGAACTTGAAAGATCTCGAGGAACGGGGATGCCGGGTCCTGCACGAGGTGGACGCCCACACGATGAGCAGCCACCCGGGACTGGTTCAACAGCTCTTCGATCGAATCGTGTTCAATTTCCCTCATGCAGGTTTCAGTTTCGTGTTCAGAGAGCATGACGATGAACAGATTGAGTGCGTACTATATATACATATGCCTAGAAAATGTTTGATTTAACTGAATGAAATCAGATCGAAACCAGCCTGTTGCAGTCGGTCGTGTTAGCGACATACTGACTGATTTATGGAAAATCGGGCCGTTCAGGCAGCACCAGGAGCTGGTAAAGGGATTCCTCAGGAGTGCAAGGGCGATGCTAAGCCGCACCGGACAAGTTCACGTCACACACAAGACGGCTTATCCTTTCAGACAGTGGGATGTGATCGGTCTGGCCAGGGAAGCAGGGCTGAGCCTGGCCAGCGAGCACTGGTTCACGGCCTCTGATTACCCGGGGTATGTGAACAGGAGAGGAGACGGGGCTCGGTCCGATAAAAGCTTCCCAATCGGGTCATGCAGTACATTTGTATTCGCCTTGAATGTCGAAGTGTCTGATGGTTAGGACACCGTCAGTCTTAAGAATGGACGAGTTTGATGTAAGAGATCCATCTGATTTCTTCGCGACTGCCTTGATTTTAATAATATGATGTGTTGGTTTTCAGAGAGATCAGTGCTTACGTCAAACGGCTAGCAGTCGGTCACCTGTTTCTTAGGCCACGAGCAGCCCGACCGTCGAGAAATCTGTCCGTTGGTCAAGATAACGAGGCAATTGAAGCCCGGCCCATTTGAAGCCTTTTTGGGCCGGATGTATCCGGCCCATATAACCATTGAGGTCAGCCCATTGTTTGAAACGGGCCGTTCCGGATCCCCCCGAGACCGAGACCTTCAATACTCTGCGTTTCGGAGTAGGGTGCATTGAGATGAGAACCTGTAACATTGGGATGAAATTATTGATGGACAAGAAAAACCTTCGGTCGAAATCGAACTCGGCCTCGGAAATTTCCACTAAAAAGTGCACGGAGACCGAGCGAGCAATCATGGCTGGCCGGAAAGGGGTCGTCGTTGTACCATTCGATCGACTATCCCCATCGAATCCAGAGGAAGAATGTCGTGTTATGAATCCTTCATCCAAAACAGACATAAGAGGTATGGTATGATGTCGAGATGCTGACTTGTAAATGTGCTTCTTTTTCCTACACTAGGAGGTGGGCCCCATGCTTTCCCAGCCAACTGCCATTCCAAACTTGGCCGATTGCTAGTTGATTGTTCGGTAGCAACAGACGACACAACCAACCAACACAACCAATTTAAGTTTTGCTTCGTCTCTTCAGTCTCTGATGATGACGTTTTATTTTATTTTGTTTTTCATTTTTCAGCAGGTCAATCTGTCTACTAGAATTCAACATCAGGAAGAAGATTAATCCGGCTCCTGATTCAGACTCTTTGATCACTTCATAGCGACGGTATCAGTGCAGCGGTCATTAATTCATGTGTGCTGTTGATAATGTTTGGATTTTAAGTCGATGCAATTTCTTCCAGGTTATCACGGTCCCGATGTTCACTGATGATGCAAGTGAAAGCGATAGGAATTACTAGGAGGAAGCATGTCCGGCACGATCTTGAAATCAAAGTTACCTTACCGCCTCTCCCATCCCCCAAAATCTGTCTCTTGGGTTTGCTCCTCGGTTATACCATTCTTGGCTACTTCAATGGCCTCCTTCATCAATGCTCCCACAACGACACCAACTTGCCCTCAATACCTTGCTTGATGATGATGGATCCTTTCTCGAGAGTTTATGACGATATAACAATTCAAGATAGCCTTTTACGAACCAATACATAGCACCCTCTTCAATTGCCTTCTTCCATCATTCCTCGTAAAAGATTAACACCTGTTGAACAATGTGATTTGAGAAAGGTTGTTTGATGGGATAGACTTAAAGCTAACCCTGCAGGTGCACCGGTAGAGTTTATACATCATACATTAGTAGCCGGTGTTAAAACTGTTTAACCGATACCTTGTTTTTCCGTGCAAGCAAATATCGAGCTTAGGATTGGGAATTGATGTTTGGGGGCTACACAAACCTTTTAATCCAAGATGATGGATTGGTGATGAAACAATAACATGTAATTCTTTTGCTCCCCTTTTCCTTTGAGCTTGTCATGGGACAAGAATTAAGGTTAGATACCTTGCTTGGAAGCACCGAAAGAAGATTACTAAGAACAACCCTTCTTTTCAATCACACTAAACCCGACCCTTTTTTTTTTCCGAATCTTTCCCACAGAAGTTGTAATATATCTTGTAATCAATTCAGTCAGTCTGCCCTCCATTTTGTAATTCATTTAGCTTTTCAGCCTCAATCATTTCCTTACACACACCTCTATGTATGCCCGCAAGCCATTCACCACCTCCTGCTCCACCTCCTCTCCAATGGAAAGTATAGTATAATATAACCTGTGGGATTGTTAAATCCAGAGAGCATTAATGGGGGAAAGAACGAAAAGATCCAATCCAATAAATGATCCACATGCCTGCGTAGCCATTGGCCCTCCCCCTCTCCATCGCCCTCTCCTGCAGTGCAGCGTGAGCTAACAAGTCAAATCCATCACCAAATCCCATCTCTCTCCCTTCCCTCTCTCAAGACCTCTGCAGCGGAGAGCTCTCCACCTTAATGGCGTAAAGCAAGGCGGAACCTTAACCCTTGCGTGCCTGAAACCAAAAGAAGTGCCCTACCCAGTTGAAAAATTTTAGGCAAAGAGGCTAGGAAACGACAGCTGGGTCCTTGTTTATAGGTGCTTTTTGGGTTTTCCTAGAATCTTGAGGGCTTGACTAGAGGGGACAGGAAACATTGCAAGGGGGTGCTGGGGATGGTGTTGTTGGGTTCTAACTTCTAACAGAAGCTTTATATTTATGAGGCGGGGGGAGAGGACTGAGAGAGAAGGCAATAAAGCTGGGGAAGCCCGGAGAGCTGTTGCTGGACGGTATCTTCGACTGCATCCATGAGATTACGGCGGCCCTCGCGTTTGCTAATAGGAATATGAGCGAAACTGCCTACAGAGTAGAGACGACTTCCCGGCTGGCCCAATGGAGGATCGACAACCTGGCTTCCTGCACCTATCGCAAATCCGACCCCTTCAAGATTGGCAAGTGGAACTGGTGAGTTTTCCCCCCTGCGTCGATGAAGGAACAAGTGAATGTATCAGTTTTTGATCACGATAATCACTCGGGTTTTGGCAGAGATAAGTTTTTTTTTAATCATAATAATCACTCGGGTTTTGGCAAAGATCAGTTTTTGATCTGAACTGTGGGTTTTTGTCTTACTCTGTTCTGTCCTGCTTGCTGTTGGATTCTTGCAAAGTCGATGAATTAGTTTCCAATGATAATCGCTTAATGTGCCTTGTCATGTTTGCTGTTGGATAAGAGTTCTCAGTCTTACATTGCCTTGTTTGTGTTTCGGCTTTTGAAGGCATCTTTCAGTGGAGAAGAACCGGATGCTGTTCGTTAAATTGTATCCGGAAATATCTAGTCTGACCAGAGACAGTCCCCCGATTGCTTCCTTCATCATCCGAGTGATCTGCTCCGCCGGAGGTCGGAAGTCTCTGACACACCCAGGTAATTCAATCTATCCATTAACAATCTGCAAATCGCCTCCTTTCAAAAGCAAAGCTTGAATGCATTAACTGGAAAATTCTTCGAAATTGCTTGCCCAAGATGCTTCCTTTACTACACGGTCCTCAGCTAAGTTCCGGGCTTTTACTGAGCGGAAGACTTCCGCTGGATAGGACTTCACTGGATGATGGGGGGCATAGATAAATCTATCTTTTTGAGTTAACTCGTGTTTTTACTGCCAGGAATTCACCAGAAGTGCATTAAAGAGCTTTTCACATGTTGCTTCTTGATCTTATCATTTATGTTGTTACCGAGAGGAATGCACGAATTTCCATTTCTTTACAGAATAAAATATACCAGACATCAATGGTTTCTGCAAAAACTGTAATTTGGTTAGAAGAATGGATCACAGAAGTTACCTCGAGAAGCTGCAGATAAGAGATGACCCTGCCTCGGAGTCCCAGACTATTCCCATATCGATGTCCCCTATCCAATCCGTCGGATTAACTTTTCGTGTCAGGATATATATATATATATATATATATATATGTATGTATGTAAGTGTTAAAAGGCACAATAAGCAGCTATAAGTGCTCCGAAGCCTTCGCATTCTAACCAGGCTGGGTAACGATTGTCGTCCAATGTTTTAACACATTGTACCGAGTTACATCATTGATGATTTCTGTTTGATTGTTGCACAAATTCGCCAGCAGTGTTTTAAGATCTTATTTGAAGTTTCACTTTTGTTCGGTGTCAGCTAACCTTGTCATTTGCCTGTATGTATGCAGAAATAACAGATAAGCAGCTGAAGAACAGTGACGACTTTGTCTGGGCGATCGAGATCCCACTGACTGGGAAGTTCATAATCGACGTAGAATTCCTTGATCTAAAGACTGCATCGCCCAACGTTAGCATCTCATCTGTTCTTCATTTTCCATTTTATTTAAAAAAAGTTTCATCGACATATCTCGTATGCAGGGTGGAGAACCACATTCTATCTGGGCCGAAGGATACGTGGGGAGACTATCAAATGCGACAGCCCTTTCGACTCTCAGTCGGATGTTAACCGAAGGAATACACACCGACATTATAATCAACGCTTCTGATGGAAGCATCGGAGCTCACCGTGCTATCCTCGCTTCAAGATCACCTGTTTTCCACAGCATGTTTTCGCACAACCTCAAAGAGAAGGAGCTCTCCACAATAAACATTTCAGACATGTCAATTGAAGCATGCCGGGTCTTCCTCAATTACATCTACGGGAACATAGAACAGGGCGAATTTCTTGTCTGTCGGCTTGCACTTCTCCGTGCAGCTGATAAGTATGATATCTCCGACTTGAAAGAGGTTTGCCATGAGAGCCTTTTAGAAGACATTGACACCACGAATGTGCTCGAGCGGCTTCAGAATGCGTACCTGTATCGATTACCAAAACTGAAGACTGGCTGCATGCTGTATCTCGTGAAGTTTGGTAAGATATATGACATTCGAGACGATCTGAACATGTTCCTGCAGAGTGCAGACCGTGAGCTTATCTCTGACATTTTCCACGAGGTTCTGAATACATGGAAGGGTTTCTAAGGCTTGTAGATCCTGAAAGAAAGAAGCAAATTCTGCGTGTTGTATCGGTATTGATTTGTTCTGTCCGTGAAGATGGATCTCTAGTTTCTGGGTATCATTCTTTCGTTCAGATGGAATTGGTTATAGACAATGTACATAATCATCTAAGGGTGAAAATGCAAGCTTTATGGATGTGGATGATTGATAGCAGACCTGTTGTTATTTTGCTAAGTTCAATGCCTGATTGAATTTTGGATCGTTGTCAGTGACGGACATATGAATGCACCGAACTCTGTCACAGCAGCATCGACAACAATGGCAGATTGTCTGTGTGGATCGAAAGTCCAGCTCTGCTGAATCCATGGAGATGCCAAGTTAAGCATCTTAACAATGAGAATGACAATATGAATCATGGCAAATTTAAGAACTACCAGTGGCCTGCATTAGTTTCTACAGCTAACCCACTTGCATTTGTTGATTGTGATGAAAATGGACATGATCGAACCCCGAGATGCTGCACCGCACATAATTCGGTTCAAACGGCCGTACGATCACCACAACAGCAGATGGAACATCCAATGAGGATCGATCAAAAGCTAAAGTTTTAAATTTTCCAATTTCCAACCGTAAGTATTTACACCAGCCGCTGCTCGCCAAGAAATTCAAATCCTCGTGGATCAACAGGAACACGGGGAAGTGAAAATCAAGGAAGGTTGAAGAATCGATCTTCTTCATCACCGTCATGGTATAGCTGGTCGGCTAGCTAACGGAGTGGAGGAGGAGCGAAGAAGTGCCTGCCGGAGCGGCAGAGGGTGGCGTTGAAGTGGTGGGAGGGGTCGCAGTCGTGGAAGGTGTCCTTGAGCTTGTGGAACCCATGCTTGAAGACTCCGAAGCCGAAGAGGAATCCAATCAGGAGCACCACCAGTATCAGGCAAGTGCACAGCATGCATATCCTGCTCCCATAGCAACACATCCTCTCGCTCTCTTCTCCTCTGTCTGCTCTGCCGCCTCTCTGCTCCTTCTCTCTCAACACCCCACCTCCTCTCTCTCTCGATGAATATGAGCAGAATCCAGAGGAGAAAGAACAGAGCTATAAGTAGTAGGAGGAGTAGGGATGGGATCTAAGAGACAGGAGGAACGGAAAATGAGGCAGAGGTGTCGCTGTGGCTGTGACCTGTCTCTGTTTCTGCTTCTGCTTCTATCCTTTGAGAGATGCAGAGAGGGGAGGGGTGTCGGACGTTATGGCACCTGGTCGCTTAGAAGAAAAGCTAACCAAATTCCCTTGTTTTTTTTTTCTCCATTTATAGTTATATCTAAAATTTAATTTGTGCCAACTAATCCAGAAACATACGGGCAAATCTAATATAACTAAACATCTCCTAATATATATTTTTATTTATTTATAAGACTTTAATTTCAAAATTTCAAATATCAAATACTTCTCATTTTTTTTTGTATTGTTATCATATATTTTTTCGTACATAAACTAGGTACTTAAATTTAAAAGAGAGATGAAGAAATGGTAATAAAGAAGGTAAAAAAATCCATTGAAGAGAAAGGAATTTAGAATCTTTTGATTTCGTGTCAAGAGCAGTAATAATACTATTATACTAGGTCATTTTTTCATCATGGTCCTTTTTTTTAAAGTTGCACTATAACTTACTCTTTAACATTCTTCATCCCGATGATCTATCTTATCATATAATGTGAAAAAGTATTTATAAAATTATTATGAATAGGTCACATTCATTTCTTTAATCATAACTTAACAAAATTGGAGTAATTCCATTACGGTACGTTTGGTTCACATGAATAAAATTCAGAGAGAATAAAATGGAATGATAAAAGGAATAGAAAAACGATGAATAATAATACTATTTAGTTTGATGGAATAAAATAATGTGAAATATAATATTTAAAGTTAAAGGATAAAACTGTTTCTAATATATACATTCATATATATATATATATGTTAAATTATATAAAAATAGTACAAAAATGGAACTTTTTTTTGCCATAATTACAAAAATGGTATTTAAAACATAAAAATGACTACTGACAAAATAATAAAAATGACCAAAAAAAAAAGAAGAGTCATCCATTGTCTTCTCCCTCAGCCCCCTCGCCCCGCTTGCCCACCCACCCATCGAGCCACCATTGAACCACCAAACTGAGCCACCGCCAAGTCTCGGCCACCCAGCCTCTTGAGCCGTTGTGTCATCTCGAACCCTCAAGCCACCCCTCCTGCTACTTTCATTCCTCCACCTGAGCAGCCAATACTCTCTCTACTAGTTAGTCGAATCGTGCAATAATGAAGAGATGAAAGGGCACGGGGAGACTCAGGGAAGGCATGGGAAGGCTCAAGGAAGACATGGTTCCGCATGGCAGGAGCGATGAACCGGCGCGGAAGGAGCGACGAACTGGCACGGAAAGGCTCGGGATGGCACGGGACGGCTCGAGGGAGGCAGGTTGAAGCATGAGAAGGCTCGAATAGATACGACAGGGGAGGCGAATTGGCAAGGCACAGAAAGCCTCAGATTCTCGGCGGCGGCTGGAAATTGTGCTTTTTTGTGGTCGAAAGCAGACTTCCTGTGGACAGACGGCTGGGTGGCGGAGGGTTGGAGGACGCAGAAATTGGGTGGCAAGCTTTAAAAATTTGATCTACAATTAAGGGCAGTTTTGTCAACTTTTTCCTATTTCTTATGAGAAATATGTATTCCTTATGTGGTGAGAGGAATTCTTATTCCCATCTATTCCGGGTGAGATCCAGAATACAAATTAAACCTATGAACCAAATAAATAAACAGGTATTTCAATTACGGTCAACCAAACATGCCATTAGCCTTTTTTTGTTTTCTATTCGAAATGAGACTCTTTAGTTTAGAAGGAAATTGAATTAAAGACAAGAAAAAAGAAAAACAAGGAATTTTACTGTGACTTCTCAATCATTCATTAAGGTCTTCTAATATGGACGGTTGACTAATTACCAAAAAAAATATGTACCATTGGTTGGCCTATAAATGATCTAATCATTATTAGAAGATAAACTTTAACCAAAAAAATTAAATGATAATAATTACATATTTTAAATAAAATCTCAAATTTAATTGACCTTTTTAGGATCATGCCTGGATATAAATCTTATGAATAAAAAGTTACGACTGAGTAAGTTTTATTCGATTCATATGAATTGAATTAATTAGGATTCGTAAATTTTTATATAATAATTGCTTGAAAAAAATGTAAAGCATAAAAACTAAAGGAAATTTCTATTAACATTGATAAAAAAAATTTTATATTCTCCAATTCCCTCAATTATACAGTGGGGTGGAAAATAAGAATAAAAAGAAGAATTTACATGGCTCTGCCTCTGCATTTGCCCATACAGTGGACATGCGCTGTACTAAATAACTCCCCAGTTTAATTAGAAAAAAGAGAAGGAAAAAAAAAAAGGAAAAATCATCTAATCCAGATCTACTACCAGCATTGATCGGTCTCCCATCTCCGGGTCGGGTAGAACCCGATTCCGTCGCCGGAGCCTGACCGCCGATGCATTTGCCCCAGCGACAGATCGTACAGGGCCCTAGCAGCGGGATCCGACAGCGTGGCGTAGGCGTTGTGGATTTCAATAAAATCCCGGCCATCGGACTCCGGCCGGCTGACCGCATCGGGGTGGTAGAGCTTCGCGAGTGACCGGTAAGCAGTCTTGATCTCCGTCGGCGTCGCCGTCCGCTTCACCCGGAGGACATCGTAGAGGCTGGCGGGCCGCCTGCGGGCAGCGTAAGATGACGAGGGCGACCCGATCTCCACGAGCGGCGGCGCGTGGCAAGTCGCAAGGCACGTGACGGGCACTCTCTTGGCGGTGGTTCTTGAGGGAGAGGGGGAGGAGGTGAGGAGGGAGCAAGCTCCGGCGGGACTGGCAGTGGGCGGCTGCAAGGGTAGAGTAATGGCACGGAACATGGAAGATTTCGCAGATCAGTGAAGGGGAGGGCCCCGAGGGTAAAATCGGGAAATCGAAGAGAGGAGAAAGGGGGAGCTCCAGTTGAGATGGAGGATGGTGCTTGTGGGTGGAAGAGGAGAGAGAGTTATTTTATATAAGCAAAGGTCAAAGTCAAAAAAGAATCTTAAAAAAAATTTTCCATTTTCCAGAAAACTGAGAAAAAATATGGCATATTCCCATTAATATATAAATATTAAATATCTACATAAAAAATCCACATATTTTTTAAAATGGTTAAATATTACTTATTTTTATTTTTTAGATTTTTCCGGTGGGAGGTGGCGACGACACCTAATCGGGTAGATAATAATGCTCACATGGATAGGATTGTATTTCCCTGTGTTAGATGTGGGCTGTGGAGCCCGTGGATTGATTGGCTTCTAGAACCCCTGTCCGTTTCTTGTTTTTAAATTTCCACCTTTTTTTTTTTTAGTAAATTTTATTTTTTCTTTCTTTTTTTATTTCCATAATTTTAATAGTCCTTCTCTCTTTATTTCTTTTCCCCCAATAATTCCATTAGTGGGCTCCGCTGTCCCCGAGCAACTCCCGAACAGCGAAAAATTTCTAGACGATCCGATTTTATTATATAATTCGATAAAATATTAATTAAATTATAATAAATAAGTAATTTAGTATTAATTATTTGAGCAATTATATTAATTATTACTAATTCGAATAATTTAATTAATTATTTCTCATCATCTCAATCTAAAATACGAATATCTGAATTTTTCTAATAGCCTAAAAAATATTCTTTTGCTGCATTTATAATTAGAAAGAAGCGGGCTGCAATGCAACCCGGCTGCTAGCTGTGCCTCGCTCCTTAACAGTTCGATCAGGGCATCGAAGGAAATACGACAAATTTTACAGATAAGAAATCTGCTTAAAATAAAACCTCTTCATTCCATAGTTCCGGCAACATCCAAGGGTTTTTGCTTGTGTTCTACGGGCTCAGGATGGTGTCTTTTCGATATTTCCAAAAAGAATTCTTTATTTCTAAGAAAGAAAAGGACCAAAATTGAAATTAAAGAAAATAAAAAAAAAATTTTTGTTGTCCACCCGGTGTCCGGTACCCGAAAGCTAGCCGACTAATCCGGATTCGGGGTACTGTCGGGCGGTTTTCCCGGCGACCCCTCCCAAGAAGGTCTGCCGCGTTCACAGGGGCTCGAACCCGGCACCTCTGTTTAAGCGACACAAGCCCTTTCCACTTGTGCCAATATTCGTTGGTAAAAAAAATAATTATGATTCTTATATATCCAGTGATAATTTAGTAGCTTTTTCTTTTTTGGTATTTTCTGGCCCACAAGAAAAAATAAAACTGTGGTCTTGCGTATGCACCACTTACATGACAGGTTTGGCAGGAGGCCTAAAGTCCAGCACGTGCGAATACTTCTAGAACGATTACCGCGTGGATGGATGGATGGATGGATTCTAGAATCTCTCGAGCAGCTGTGTTTGGATTCACTTCCATCGTAGGATAGATTCTGGGCGTGATCGCTCTGTGCTTGGAAAAAAAAATCTGTACCTGCAACATGTGATATTCATGGATTGGATTGCAACCATATTCACTGTTATTTTACCCGTACTCACCGGGCTAATTCCAATTCGAACGATCCTGGTTGTTCTATTATATCACATGTGAGTACCAACGGAATAAACACCGTAATTTTATAATCGAGGTTGACGTGCTGGTGCTCGAGGGGAGAAAGTCTCCGGAGAAAAGGTTATACCACGCGTCATTGATGACGCGGTATATTCATTCGATCAAAACTTAACACGTAATCAATAATTATACAAATATAATTACTAAATATTAAAATTCCTAAAAATTCTTCGCCAAATTCCATTTAAAATTTTTCCTAATTACAGATTTCACTGGGATTTCAAGATTTTTAATTATCTTTTCTTTAGAATTTTAATCTGGGTAGAGTACAATCCACGCACGACTGACTTACACGGGGGCACCTTATTGGCGAGCTGTCTCTACTGAATTAAGAGACCCCCACCCACACAGTCATAAGCACTCAAAAAACTAGTATAAAAGCTTAATCATTAAAATTCCCAAAAACACCCGTGTCTCACGCTGCTTTTGAACTACGCATGATCGTGTCGTGTCGTGTCCTTTCCCGTCATTTTCAGTTTCTCTAATCTTGCTTGGGCCTCAAACTCGCGAGTAATAAATATTTAGTGCGTAAATACATAATCAATGCATTATATAAATTACCGTTCAGATCTTGATACGTATAAAGTTTACCGATTGAAAACTACCAAAATTTTACACGTGTTAAGATCTGAACGGTGATTTATACAATGCACTCATTACATATTACACATGGAATATTTACTCCAAGGTTGTTGATTAAGACGGGCATCCCGTGACACTGTATTGTATCCGCATCTCGATCGATGCCCCTGCTCGTATCCATACATGGTGGAACTTTTACAGGTCCTCCACTTTAAGGCACCGCAAATTAATATATCCGTTCAATTAGAATTTGACATATAAGCAACACACGTGCAATTATAATAATCAAATCCTAAAAAAATAAAGAAATATAAAAAATTCTAACAAATAAATATGAATTCTAATTAAACGGATATATTACGCGAGTATTATTATATGGTATATCTGATGCACAGAAGAGTTTGACCTGAGTTTGGGTCCATGGACGGACACATTGAGTAAACCGGGATTGGGCGGAATCGAACCGTAAGGACCGCTCCTCTAGTCAATGGGCCGCACCAACACTTGGCCCGGCCCGGCTCGCCCCCACAGGACCTGAAACTTGGGCGGCGGTCCAATTTGATTGGAGGCTGGCCCATTGAATAGTAAAACAAATGGGGATCAATCAGGGCTTCAGCATCTGGAAAAAAAAAAACCCAAGATTAAGGTACAATTTTTTGAACATATAACCAATTTTCACATGTACGGTTTGGTTGGGTCAAAATCCTATACTATTTTCACCTACAGAATCAGTATTAGTACTGATTATTCACTTCATTTGATTTATTCATGATTGAACATAAGTGTTCGAATGTTATCCAATAAGTGTGATTAGATAGCTATTTTCACTGATAAAATGAAAAAACTTCCATAACTTCCACCGGACCACATTTATGGCTGTTTCTGTCAAAATAAATAAATAAGAACAATATCTTTTTTAATCGAATCGAAATTCATTTATTTTCCGAGTTTAAAACTTCAAAAGGGTTTCTTTTCCTCAATAGTGCTACTGCATCAACCCCAGTTTCGATGTAATTTCTCAATGCTTTTAATTCGAGAAATGCATTGCAGTAACTTCCTAGCAATTTACGAGCTGTGCATTTCAAATTAATTCGATGTAAAGTCTGCCTATTGCGTTGATGAAGATGACAAGGAAATCAACGTTAGCGTGTAACGCATGGGGAGACCGACACGCTGATTGAACAAGACAGGCTTTGATTGTAAAGGGCATTCGATCCTTTCCCCACAAAAACAGAGACTTTTTAAGTGTGGAATTCGTGCTTCGGTTAATATTCATGTCGGCGTGTTTTTCATGTTTAGAAGTATTATTCCACGGCAATTCAGGAAATTGAAATGTTGGCAAAGTATCAAGTAATGCAGTGGTTTCCCTTACCTATAAAACATCTTTGTGAAGGTATTCCTTTGGAACCACAATGTCAAGACAGCAAGCAAAGGCTTCTCCTTTTTGGTTCCTTTGACTTCCATTTCCCTCGACAAGCAAGTAGGATTATGTTTTTATTTTGGGTGACTTGGAGCAAAAGGAATTGCCCTTTTTTATTGAGAAAGTGATTAAAAACTGGGAGGAAGGAGGAGATTTCAGAGTTCTGGTTTGGAAAACGCCCCAGGTTGGCAGGTTTATTGCTATTCTTATATTCTCTTCTTGTGGAAAAATCTTCAGATTGTTGTATTTTACGATGACGAAAAATTACTTGTTTATCGTATTTTGATTAGTATTTCCCTCATCGCCACTGGCTATACATGATCAGCTCAGAATTTCTCCTCTGTGAAGAATCGGAGAAGGTCGATCGGTGCTTGCCGCTGCATCTTCCCCCTTTTTGTTTTGGTCTCTGCCCGTAACTTCATCTCTCTCCGCCCCTGCGCTGTGCTAATTATGGCATAAATTTCTATTTTTTAATACGTAAAGATAAAGCTGAGAATCCGGTGTTAGTTGCCCACGTAACTGTTGGGATACCTGACATTTTCTTTTGGGTTGAAATATGTGCGTGTCTTCACGTTTTGGTTATAGTTGGTGGGCGGAGGTAGATTCCCAGCCTTGGCAGGCTTTTTTTTAATCCTGTGGTCCAAAGTTTCATTTTTTTTCCCCTCTCAAATTTATCAGTGGTGATCGAAGGACTTCAGGTTCGTGATTGACTTTTGGGGTTCTGCTTTGAATTGGGGCACGCTCGACTTTCCTTGGATTTTGGGTTTCTGCTCACATTTGGGTGACGAGGTGAGAAATATTGCTACCTGAGGAGGAATGAATTAGGATAGTGGGATAGCTGGTATAGACTAGTTATTGTTCAAAACGGGGACAATTTGATAAAGCATGCTTGCGGAAGTTGGGAAAGGCTTTTTCATATTGCAATGATCTGTTGTGATGATCGAAGGGATTCGGATCTGCCATTGAAGTTCTGGTGTCTGACTTGAGTTGGGCTTTTTGGAAACGTGATTTTGCAGTCAGGATTCAGGAATGCAATAGGGTTATTGGATGAGGGGAAGTTTTGTATTATGAGAGTGTTTGTTTTTGAGGACATAGAAGAATGGAGTAGCTTTAGTTCGGGGATCGTCACGTGGTTGTATTTCGAGGTAGTTACAAGGAAGGAGAGAAAATATGCCAAACATGGAAGGGAATCAGAACTTCTGGCTGGCTCTTGAGCCAGGGCAATTGATATGCCATTATTGAAAGCCATGAGCAGCTGTGGGGGCAGCATCTGCCTGCAGCCTGGAGCCAGGGGAGGGATAATGCTAAATTGTTTTTTACTTGAATCGATATATAGCTTATTAATTCGTATAATCATCTTCTATGGTCTTTTGAAGTTGGATTAGATGGTAGAATAAATGCACCTGTCTACCACTACTATTATTCTATCTTTTTCGCCATTTCTTTATCACTCCTCTTGTCTCCGAGGAATGGCTCAAATGGTCATGACCAGAATTCCTTTTTCGTAGGGCCAATGATGCAGGTACGAGTTTTGGTGGACATGGATGTTCTTTTATTCTTTTAATAGATGAAAATGGATCGCAAGTTGCAGCTCAGCACCATTCCCAGCTCGAGGTACTGACTTACTTCAATTAAATTTTATTTGCATTTCCCGGCAGTCTATCATAACTGAACAAGAGTTAGTTGTCCGTTGAATGCATGCCGCTGAGTTGTAATGTTATTGAAGGAATTAATCTGACAGATGGGGGTCAATAGATGGAAGATCAGCCCGTGGACACGAGGATAAGGGCCACCTTTGTAGCAGAGAAAGCGTGACACAGAAGTCTGAATTCATTCCCGTGACCGAAGGAGCGTCATTTGCTGGAGTGTCGAGAAGTGTTGGAGGTGTAAGGATGTTGGGCGGTGGTTTATGTAGGAGCATAAAGACCGTTCTCTTCTCCAATAACTAAACTTGCTTATGCCTTTTGGACCTCTAGCCATTCTCGTTCATCCCTTAACTGGTAATCCGGTGAGCAAAGCCTCTATTAAAAATGCAAAAGTGTAATGTTTTCCATTATGACATGCACGGTTTTTTAGCTTTTAATCATTCGGTGTCGAATGCAGGGTTTAGTCTTCTTTTTCAGTTTGCTGGGCATTACACCTCTGGCTGAGCGATTAGGTTATGCTACAGAGTAAGAAACTACCACCACTATTGAAATCTGTATTTATAATCATTCACTGAAAATGGATGTTGTTGATGTAATTTCTTCTGTGTAGGCAGCTTGCCTTCTATACCGGCGCTACAGGTATACTTTTATATCTTATGCAGCATTTGCTCATTTACAAGCCTGGCTGGTTCTCAGCATCTTGATTTTATGAACTGGAACCTGCAGTCGGGGGTCTTCTAAATGCTACTTTTGGGAATGCGACTGAGTTGATTATATCGATCCATGCATTGAGAGGTGGGATGATACGTGTAGTTCAGCAGTCATTGCTGGGTTCCATCTTGTCGAACATGTTGCTGGTGCTTGGATGTGCTTTCTTCAGCGGTGGGCTTGTGTTCACAAAAAAGGAACAGGTGTTCAATAAGGTAGATTTTTTCCTGTTTCTTTCACGTGTCTGGTTTTTCCACCCTTTTTGGGGCGTTTGATGCCGTGTCTGATGCGAATTTCTTCACGCAGTCAACTGCTGTAGTGAATTCAGGATTGCTGCTAATGGCGGTAATGGGCTTACTCTTTCCAGCTGTTCTTCACTACACGCACGGTGAGGTGCATTTCGGGAAGTCAGAGTTGGCTCTTTCAAGATTTAGCAGCTGTGTTATGCTTATTGCATATGGTGCTTTTCTGCATTACCAGTTGAAGACTGAAGTTCATCAATACGTACCTCTGAATGAGGTAGTTGTTCTCCTCGGACACGTTTTCTCAACAGCCTGTCTCTGTGCAGAAAATTTGAATGCCGATAGCCCGTTTGCCTAGTCTAACTGGCTCTATATCTCCTTGGTTCAAATTTCCTATCCATTTTCCTAGTCTGACCGGATCAATGTATCGCCCACACACATTTCTTGTCACTAAATTAAAGCAATTTATTGACTTCCCTCTGGTGTTTTCGTGCATGGACGGTTTGTACTAGGAAAGCAGTCCGAATTTGAGCGGGAACAACCGAACTGCTGATGAAGATGATGAGGAGCCGGAGATCTCTAAATGGGAAGCTGTCATATGGCTTGCTGTTATGACCGCTTGGATTTCATTTTTATCAGACTATCTGGTCGATGCAATCGATGTAAGATTCCATTAATGCCATGTTCCATTACTATTGTACAAGAACTTCCATTCTTCCATGCCATCATTATTAGCTTAATAATCGTTTTATGATTTCAGGGTGCATCTAAAGCATGGAAATACCCATCGCGTTTATCAGCGTGATATTGCTTCCCATCGTCGGAAATGCAGCAGAGCATGCCAGTGCCATAATGTTCGCAATGAAAGATAAGCTTGTAAGCAGCTCATTTCACCGTACCCAGTTCGCTGCCATTTCCTTTTTTCACAATTTTTCGCAGAACTGAAGGGCTTTTGTGGATATTTTTTTGCAGGATATCTCTTTGGGAGTGGCAATAGGATCTTCGACGCAGATTGCGATGTTTGGGTACGGGATTCGTTTTAGAAACTGTTCATTCCCTGCACTTTCAGATTGTCCGTGTCCTAACAACTCTAGTGGCATCGTTGCTGCAGATTCCTTTCTGCGTCGTTGTTGGGTGGATAATGGGGTCCCCTATGGACTTGAATTTTCGTCTGTTCGAGACTGCTGTTCTCTTCATCACAGTTCTTGTCGTGCCTTCTTGTTGCAGGTTAGTATCGAGAGACCCAGCAGGTTCCTCTTTTGCAACAGCCAAATCCGATCCAATATAACCCGCCTTCTTAACTCTCCTGATCTGCAGGAAGGAACTTCCAACTACTTCAAAGGACTAATGCTGATGCTCTGCTACCTAATAGTTGCTGCCAGTTTCTTTGTACATATTGATCCGATAAAAGGTAGAGACCAAAAATCCGTGCTGAGAGATCTCTAAAATTCGTAAACCGAAATAATAATGAGGCACATCTGTTTTCCTTTTCTGCAGACGACGATGCTTCATTAGAACCTTGAAGTTCGAGCTTTCATTTCCGGGTTGCTGCTCGACTCCTCCTGATGTATATAGAAGCGTACTCATCGAACACCTCCCTGCAGCCGGAGCTTCTTCTCCCTGCTCGTTCAGGATCGAGTTTTGTTCCTCTCTTCTTCCACCAAGCTGCTGCTCTGAGATGGAGGATTCCTCGTATGATATGAGATTCTACAGGGTTCAGCAACTGCTCAACATTTTTGTTTTGCCTTACTATTATTTTATTTTTTTAATGATATTTTTGTCAAGCAGTTTTTTCCTCATTACAAAGTAAGAAATAAAAAAAAAGTGGATGTATTTTTGTACTCCCTTTTCAATTTGATGTGATTTGCATAGTAAGCATTTTTCTTTTGTTTTGGGAATTTGGTCAGGGTGGGTGTGTGTTAGGCAGTTGAAGTTTTGGGAAGGAAATGAGCATCATGGGCTCGGCTAGTAAAGCCCATTGGGCCTCTGGCCCAAATCAATATCAATAGGCCTTAGTGGGTGGAGCCCGCTGGGCCCTTTGACCCCCTTAGACGAACCGATTAAATTCATTTATTTTTAAGATTTTATTTAAAAAATCTTTAAAATAATTAAATTTTACTGATTAGTATCACCACGTAAGTACCGTATTACTACATGGAACGCTTGCTCCATGACAATAGCAATTATCGACACGGTATATACTTTGGTTTTTCCGACAATTATCAATGAGAATCTGGAAATTTCTGCCACCGGGCAAAAATTAATAGATTTCCTGTTTTTCAAAACCTAATTTCTATCAATTTGAAAATTCTTCATCGAGAAGTTGATATCGATACGGCTTCCCCACCAAAAAAATAAAATAGATTTAATAATTTAGTAAAAATTATAGTTTATTTTATAAATGTGGAGAGAATAAATTCCTCGTTATAGGGAGAAAAAAAAAAGAAACCTACTCTCTATGATCGATGTGTCCATTTGTTAGAATAAACATAAGAACACGAACAGCATGCTCTCTTTAATTTTATGCGATATTATGCCACTTTGGTAGCGATAATTATCCAATTGGAGGTTTCTTTGTTTGTTTGCTTATTTATGCACGCGAAGAAATTTAATAAAAAAAAAAGGGAATTTATAAATCAACTCAGTTTATTACTGTTGCATCTCCCCTTGAGTGGATCTCAAATTTAAAACCACTAAAAATGACGATTTAGTAATTTAAAACCTATTTCTATACGGTTTAGTGACAGGTCGAATCTCCCTCTGAGCAAAAAAAAAAAAAAAAGAGCTTGAAGGATCCTTTAAACTTGGGCCCGATACCAGTTTCTTAGTTTATATCGGTTTGTTTTGGTAGTATTTTACTGACACGACGGTTCTTGTTGTTCATGATATCATTCGGTGGTAGTTATGAAACGAATTGGGAGAGAAGGAAGAATTTTTTTTTTTTTATGTCTTTATATTTGTATCTGTTGTGGTTTTTAACTAGGGATGGCAATTTAGTCGGTACCGGCGCGACCTGCCCGCCCTGTGCACAGGTCAGTGCGGGTATGGTGCCTACCCACCCCGCTCCGATCCGGCTTACCCCATTCTATATATTATTATACAATTTTTTTTATCAAAATTGTGTAAATTCTTAATTTATTTAGCAACACCATCATAAAAATGTAAAATATATCATATTTTAAACTAATTTTACATAATTTTATAACAAATGAGTCGACCCCCGTCCGACCGCACGAGGCGGGGCACAACTTGATCCGTGAAGGGGTGGGGAGGGTCCGGGTATCCAAATAACCGCCTCACCCCGGCCATTGCCATCCCTATTTCTGACAATCAATGGATCTGTTGTTGGCTTTTTCTCATAAGCTTCTTCCCTTGGATGGGCCAACAAAATCTCAACCTACCCTTTCTCTTTCCATGGAAAAAGAAGAATGTCCCCACAAGACTTACTACTTGCTCTTCCAGCA